>JAXDDX010000024.1:4672500-4883914 GCA_034670405.1 Hoplostethus atlanticus
TCTCCCTCTCCTCTACACCTGGATGGGGAAGGTCATTTGAACTTCCTATAGCTATTTTCCAGCAGCATCTATCTGTAACCTGTCAGTATTTTCAGGCTGCTTATTGTGCTGCTGTACTGCTGCTTATTGTTGCCTGTGCCTCCAGTTAGTATGGCACACACAAAGAGGCTCTTTACATGTAAACATGAACACAACGTCAGCATTTATGTGACCACTTCTCCAATGTAATCGACCTGAGTCATTCCCGGAGCGGTTAGTTATAGCAGATGTTAGCAAATCTGAATTGCTAGGTTTCACTGTGAGGCATAACAAGGGCTTCGAGATACACGCAGCCTATACCTCATGACTAATATTGTGGTGGCTCTTCGCTAGCTAGCCAGTGAGTGTGTGTTGGATGAAAAAAAAGTGTGATGAGTAGAGTGAGTTTAAAATATTTATGGCCCAATGCAACCGAAACAGTCGTCTGAAACAAATGAACAAATATCCTTCGGCAATGCAAAGACCAACAACCTGGGAACACAACACTAAAAGGCGGCTGCTCAAGGTCTACAAGCCTCAATCTGCCCAAGTGTAGCTGTGTCTGTGTTCAGGCTGGCCCTCCGACCTCCGTTCGCTGCTGGTGTCTTGATGGTTTTCTGGACAACATGCTGCTGAGGTGATAGGAGTGACATGCTGATGTCATTCTGCACTGGCGCCCTGCTGTTCCACGCCTGTTTGTTCCACAGGATTAGATGGCTCACTAAGTGCTGCTTCCCTCCCTCTTCCTAGACAGCATTACGCACACACTTGTAGGTGTGCGAGTGCGTGTTTGTGCATATGTGTGGGTTGTAACATCGGAACACTGTTTAGTACTTCTTTCTGTGTGTTTTTCATGGGTCTGTGAGGATGGGAGCTCTACTAAAGGATTGATATTTTCTCCTCGGCTGAGATGAGGGAGAGTGAGTTTTCCTATCAAAGCATAAAACGCTCCAGAGCACAGTGAGGGAAAAAAAACCTTCCTCCATTTGCTCTGCTCTCAGAAACCAATCTAGCAGAGCACAAACTAGAAACACTATTGACTAGGGAAGGATTCATGCTAATGGAAGGCAACAAGCTTTCATGTATACAACCATGTGTACATACAGGCATAGGCACAGACATGCACACACACAGACTTTAAAGGAATGCACTGATGATTTTAACTTTCCACTACCACAAACCTATTTTTACCATATCTGTAGTCTTGTTATGAATTGGGACAGGTCCCCTTTAATAGAGGTCAGCAGGATCACGATTAAAAATAAGCATCACCTATGAAACATCCTTGTGACAGACAGAATGAGAGGAGTAAAAGCTCAGAGCTGTCACTTTACAAGCAAATGATTTGTTTTTGTTCTTAAAATTCTTGGCTACTTCTTTCTCGTTCTTGGCTCGTTCCCCAGTTCCCTGCAAAGATTGTATACAGCATCGGTGAACTGACAACAAGGGGACTTTTTGTTGAGATTTTGAGTTGGAATGGGATGCTATGAGCACCGGAAAGCTACTATGTGACCGCTCTGGTGCATTGGACCACAGTCAGGGTCGGTCTGAAGAAGCGGGGAATGATGTAGAGATGAATACAAAAATGCAATTACACCAGTTTTCCTTCAAGTCCACAGATCTCTGTTTGTACATGTGAAATCTGTTTTAATCACCCCATAGGCTGGCTTATACCATAATCCCACCATCCTCTCCAAAACACCAGCTCAGAACAGCAGGCAGTAATATATATTATTCATAATACTACTTAATAGCCTACTAACGATGTTTGGGTATTGGTCCATTTCCAAGTTGGATCTTTGCCAGTAAGGAATTAAACTTACCTCTGCATTATGTTGCAGCGGCAAGAAACAAAATGAGAACTGCGAGCTAATTTAAAGGTTCTCTTTGGTCCAGGTTTTTATCGAGGGGAATGCTGACTGGGCACGCACACTCTTTTTCAACAACACCAAAAAAGTTAAAAGACATTCACACCGAGCGGGCTGCCCAGTACAACCACAGTCTTCTACAGTCGACCACTGAGAAGCTCCACTGGAGCAACTGGGGGTTAGGTGCCTTGCTCAAGGATGTTAAACCATTTCAGATATACACATAAACCTGCGCCGGTGTTGAATCAGTGCTACCAAATATCACGCTAATGGAGAAAGAAGACAAACCAGGCAAACAGGCAAGAATGGCGTACATGTCAAAATTGTACATGTCATTGTGGCTCAACCACTTGGCTCAACAACAGTGGTTTACAAGCCAAGTGGCAATTTCAACCGCTCACGGGTGATGATGGAATGGGCGTGGCTACAGAATGAAGCATCCCCCTCATAAATCCCCTTTCAGTGTGACATTCAACGACAGCTATTATCGTACATGCATGTACTCACGGCTACAGAAAGCACTCAGCGCTACGGCAAAACACTCAGTCAGATGTGGTGAAGAGCTCCAGAAGACTCCACTCCTGAATTCCCACACCTCAGTGGAATGTCAGAGGAGCCAATTAGATGTGATCTGCATGTCAGGGAAGACGGGAGGGGGCCTGAGGAGGGCCAATGAAGACAGGCAGGCTGGACTGAAGCTGAATGTTTGATAAAGACTCACAGAAAACAGAAAAGAGATGGCAGCTCTGAGTGGAAGTTGAGCGAGGAGGGTAGAGGAAGCGAGTGTGATTTTACTGAGAGTCTGCCATTAAAGCAGCAGTCGGATTTGAGTCGGATATCTACCGTATGTGATAACTTTGTAAATTATTTACTGGCATCGGTACGTCTCTAGGAATAACTGAAGAGCATCCACTGACAATAAGCCTGAGGTACAAGTGTAGTTATCTGTCCCAGATTGTGGCATACGGTGACTGGGATACGGCAGCGCCTGTCAAACTTAAATCTCTGTAATTTCACACTTTCCCTGATAGCAGTCTACAGCAGGAAGGAGGGGAGAGAGAGAGAGAGAGAGAGAGAGAGAGAGAGAGAGAAGGAGCATCTGTAGCATCTTCCAGGGGGGAGATTGCAGCAGAGCAGCAATTGGAAGGGAGGGGGGACTGATCCAGCTCATTATCACTGTTGGCCAGGGGGAGAAAGAAACAGAGAAAGAGAGATGAGGTGAGATGAGAGGAGTGATGAAAGAGGGGGAGTAAAGCAAAAGATTCAGTCGGAGTCAGGAGAATTTTAAAGACAAATGGAGAAAATTAGTGCGAGACGGAGGACTGGTGCAACAATTAATAACTCATGAGCCAGTCGGTTTCTGTCCTCTCACACCTTCTCTGTCTCCCTCTAAAATCCTCTCTTCCACCACTATCCCCAAACTGTCTCCCTCTCTGTCTTTGTCTTCCCTTTACTTACCCTCTCTCCCAGCTCCCAGCTTAACGCAGCTGGCACAATGGACAGTAGGGAGGGAAAAAGAGAGGATGCCTGCAAGCTTCGGGGCCAGAGACAATCAATAACCAGACACACAAAAGAACAGCACAGTCCCGCCAGCCCCCCCAGCACAGCCCCCTCAGCGAAGCGGCACTCAATACAGAGGCAGCGTCTTTCACTTACCATGCACTGTTCCCGTCTGACTGGGACTGAAAACCATGACCGCTGCCTGCCTGACGCGCAAACACACACACACACACTTGGTGACTCACAACAAGCTGAAACACTGATGCACAGTTGGAGCTAACTACTAACCCACATCCCTAGACTCATACTTACACAGGCAGACAAGCAGGCAGACCATGCTGCCTATGTGATCAAGCCACGCTGACAGCTGCTCATTACACACACACACACACACACACACTCATGAACATATACATACACACACACACACACACACACACTCAGCTGTTCCGCCATGGGCAAGGCCTGGAAAATTGAACTCGGACAGGACAGATAGAACAGATAAGGGAGTGGTGCAAAAGTGCAGATGGAGAGAGGGATGTGAAGAGAGAGAGGAGGAAGATTGGACGGCACGATTATGGCTAGAGTGATAAATAAATGATTCAAATGGTTATTAATCACAAGTATGAGTCTAATGATTTGAGGAATGTCGAATCCATTCAGAGGTTGACAACGAGTCCTCGAGTCATGAATTACTTGAGCATATTTATTGAAGCTGAGCTCAGGAGAGATATACACACCCAGGGTAGGGTCTGCAGATCTCTGCCAGAGAACTCTCTGAGCAGTGATTATTAAGAGGGAAAGAGAGGCAGGGGGATAGTTTCTAAACATCTGCAAGATAAAGCCAGAATAGAAAGATGGAGCTTAAGAGAGAAAGAGCGTCGAGAGTAGAGTAAGAGTTAGAAGAGAGGAACGAGGCCGAGAGAGACTCTAAGGTGTGAAAGAGAGTGAGGGAGAGCTAGTCTGTTGATCCTGTAGATCAGTGGAGGATTGATCTAATATGTCGGAGTATGGCCAAGTAGTCCCTCCCTGCAAACAGGAAGCGACATTAAAAGTACACACGGTAAAGCCAGTGGCTGATCAAACCTGACCTATTTACTCCAGCTTCCATACAAGGTAGACCTACATGGAATTACAATCCTCCACAGTGTTTGTATGTGGGCATGTGTGTATAAACGTGTGAGTGTCTGTGTGCAGGCAAAGTCCAGCCACTCCATCCAACCACAGCCTTGATAACCAGCTGACTCCATCAGACAGACACACACACACACACACACACACACACACACACACACACACACAAAAGCCCTACCCAGCTGACTTCAGCATGGTGTAAACACAACACATCATGTCGCTTAGCAACCCCCTTAAAACACCTCCTCCTTCCCAGTAGGCTTGGCGAGAGGACGAGAGAGGGAGAGCGAGCAGAGAAAGAGAGAGAGAAAGAATTAACTTCATTATGTTGTGATGGAAGCAAACAAGCAATCCAGCGGGAAATGTACTGATGAAAATAGGTTTTAAAAATAGATGAACGCTAAAAGGAGAAGAGAGAAGCCCAGAGTGAAAACGGCTCAGCTTCAGTTTCAAATCATTTACTTACAACTTTGCGGCTCCACTGAAAATCCAGTGTGTGTTCAGTTGTGTGTCTTGCTACAGAGCAGCTCTGCTCTGAGAGTGGACAGTGTCTATCCCTCAGACAGGAGAGAGAGGAGAGAGAGGGGTGGGCAGAGAGAGAGAGAGAGATTGGACCTGGCATGGCACTACACTACTGACCCATTTGTGCCCCCAACCATGCCATCCAATAAGCTGGGAGTCATTCACTCAGCCGGGCTTTACTCACTGACTTAAAGACACACGAGCACCGCTTTGTTTCGTCTCTACTAAGTCCCTTTAACTTCCACCTTCATTTTCTATCGCAATATACACATGCATGCATACTCAAGTGCACACACACACACACACACACACCTATCACTCTCCTTCAGCTTCAAATTAAAGTGTCTGAAACGGCCTCATGTATATTCATCCCCCCCCTATTCATAATGGATGCTCTGAGCCTCGGGACCAGGCTGAGCCCTCTGTCATCTCAAAGCCACCTCCACAGCATCTAGGCTGCTCCTCCAGACTCACAGTAACACCACAGTCTGACCTTGGGGAATAAACAAGTCTAAAGCACAGTGCTGAGGGATATTAGGGAGCATTTTGCACAAGGTAATTGAAGTCCAATCCGCCATTTCATCCTCTATCACCAGTGAAAATGATCCTGTCTTGAAACAAAACGTTCTACCTTTTCTCTTTGGCTCTAATTTCTTTGACTAGCACCTCATCCTTGTTTGCTTGTAATGTCTGTGATCTTATAATCGTGCCCCACGCTTTGTAAGTCACTCCAGATAACATCAGCAAAATGGATGAATGCAAATGGAAAATGGAAATGTGTGTGTTTGCATGTAGACTCTCACAGTGCCTGCCACACATGCCCGTCTGGGTCGGCTGCACTGCCCTTGGCGTAGTTAGGAGCATAGTGTCTCGCTCAAGGCCACTTTCACGGTGATGCTGGCCACCGAAAAAGATTGTGATACCAGCCATCATCTCAAAATCCAACCACACTGAAACAGATGACAGATCCGTAGACCAATGACCAATCATAGTGCTGGGTGATGCTTTCCATATCTAGCCTAAATGTTGATCCCCTGATCCCTACCGTCATCTGGTCCCCACGCAGGATGCTGGTCAAAGGGAAGAGACTGAAGAGATCCTCCGCTCCCACTCTGACTGCCTGTCCCTCTGGGGTCAAATCAGGTCAACTCTATCATTAATCACATGACCAGATGAATGGCAGCGTCTCTGCCAGTGAACTCACAGCAGGGTGGCTTAGTAGGGAGACCTGCCCTTAAACCAGATGACCCAGGCTCAAGCTCCAATGAGCCCTTGAGCAAGACACTGCATCCCTACCAGGGTGCTGTTCAGTGACTGACCCCTGACCTCTGACCTCCTGGTGGAGCGAGGGGAAGACAAAAAAGAATTTCCCTTTGGGGATCAAAGTATCACACTATTATTGAAAATCACCAGGACACCGAGCTGTTGAGACCACATGGCAACTAGACTGCCAGTCTGTGTCTCTCACACACACAAACACAATCTCAATGCTGTAAGTACAGAAGTGCAACAACCTCGTTCACGTTACAGGGAAGGTAGGAGCAGGAATCTTTCCACATGCATCGTACTGAAATCATTCTTGCACAATCAGCTTTACATCCCCTACCACACATGCACCCACATGCCTCTACGCCAAAGCATTTCACGGTATATTTAGACCCCTGACAACTGCACGGCACATCTGCCTTCCCTTGGCAGCGCTGCACTGACTTCCATGCACATTAACACACTAACACACATGTCCTGTCTCCTACGCTCTCTCTCTCTCGCTTCGCCTCGCATGTCGTCAGAGACCTGTAAAACACTTGACAGAGAGAAAACCCACAGCGACACCCTTCACCCCCAGCCTGATCCAAGTCACAAAAGCAGCCTTTACCTTCGTAAAAAGGACGGGAGGAAGAGAGGAAACCCAGAGCCTTACCGGTGAGAGCCCGTCCACGGTGGGGGGGGGAGAACAGGGGACAGAGGAGGGAACACGTCTGGTCCGACGAAACCCAGCGAGCGCCCGCCTCCCCCGTGCTCCTCCACCAAATCAATTTCACACTCCCTCACCTCCCCGCCGCTGTGATGTCATTCATTCATCCGTTTCCCCGTAGCCATGGCAACACTGCCGCTTGGAGCAGTTCATTTCTCTCTCTCTCTCTCTCTCTCTCTCTCTTTCAGTGTCCCTCCCCCTCTTCTGACCCCACCTACCCCAGCCCACTTACTCCATCTAAGGGGTACAGTTACACCCCCCAGGCCCAGAGATATCCAGCCCCCTTCTTCTTGACAGGTCTGTCCCGTCCCGTGGGCTGGTGTAGGAAGGAGCAGGAAGGGGAGGGAACAGCGAAAAAAGGGGGAGGCGCCTCACTTCACCTCATGTAGCACTGAAGAGTTTGTGGTTACATAGGGAGACTTTTATTCTGAAGTCAGAATGGCAGACAAAGAGAGACCGGGCAGACTGAATTGGTATGGCTGGAAATGGTTCGTTTAGCCAGCTGTTTCATCCACACACACACACACACACACACACACACACACACACACACACACACACACACACACAAACACACACACACACAAAGCTTCCATATGGGATTTTAAATACTGATGCACAGATGTACACACACCCACACAAGCACAAAATACTTGCAAGCATGTACCCAGCAAGACGCACAAACCTGCAAATACACGCACACACACACACACACACACACACACACACACACACACACACACCTCCAGAGGCCCTGCAGAGCGGCAGGTCAGTCCAGTCCAGGTAATGAACAGATCATTACTGCTCTGTCTCCCTGCTCATCATCCCCATGTTGACCTTGGGAAAAAGGGGAGGGCACCCCGCTTATTGAGAGACAAATCAAACAAAGACACATACTTACACACACCACCTCCCTGTCTGGAGCCTCCCCCTTTATTCAATTACGAGCCGTCCTCTCCCCCCTTTCCCCCGCTACCTTCCCCAGCCCTCTCCCCCACCCTCCCACTGCTCATTACCTTGTATCTACACATCCCACACCTACCGCATGTCGCCCTGATGTCTTCATATTTTTAGATAACAAACCACATCTTCTCTGCCTTTGTTTCCCCCTTTCCTCACCCCCCCCCCCCTTCCCTCGCCCCACCACCTCCCTCGTGCCTTCGCCTGCAGGCCTGAGTGGTTTCAATGAAGAGTATTCAATCAAACGGAGGAACAGATAGAAAAAGGGGAGAGAGAGGCACAGATAGGAGAGGGGAGAACCAAAACATCCAAACAAAACTGGAGTGGGACAAAGGTAGGTAGGTATTAATCCCCGGGTGTGTGTGTGTGTGTGTGTGTGTGTGTGTGTGGATGAAGGACAAGCAGACGGAGAAAAGGAGAGGGAGGGGAAGGTAAGGAAGACACCACCAGCTAAAAAAACGAAGCACTAGAGTGAGAAAGAGAGGATCTCTGAAAAAAAAGAGGGCTCTCCTCTCAGTCTGTCACTTCCTTTTTTATTGGCTTCTCTTGCTTTGCTTCTAGCTCGAAAATCCCTCCATCTGTCTGTATCAATCTCTACACTCCCCCACATCTCTCTCTCTCTCTCTCTCTCTCTCTCTCTCCTGACCACCATTAATCAATCCGTCTGTGACAGATCCCGTGCGATCTCTGACTCTCAACGTATCCTTTCACTTCCTGCCACTGCCTTCGCATGAAGACTCACCGAGACTCCGGTGATGCCAAGAGTCGCTAATCTTAGACTCATCACGCTGATCGGCTCTCAAGATACATTAGCTCTGCGCTACAACGAAGTAAGCGTGTGGTGCAGAAGTCGATCTAAGAGGCAAACTCAGCCTGCGGCGGTAGGGAGGCCAGTCGGTAAAGGTCAGGAGGAGTCTGGAGGAGGAGGTGGGAGTAAAGAGGAGAGAGGTTCAGAGAGAGTGGGCATTTAACCTTGGTATGGAGGTATGAAACTACAGGACTACTGGTTCAAATCACACACACACACACACACACACACACACACACACACACAGCAGGGGACCTCTAATCCAACACTAAGGGAAGCTGTTTCCTCAGTCAGCTCTGAGGTGTTGCTTCCCCAGACATTATCTCTCTCTCTCTCTTCACAACGCTTATCTGCACTTACAGAAATGAGCAGAGAATGGGTCGAGGTGGCGGCAGCCCTTTATCTCCCCTTTATCCACACCTTCTTTCATCCCTCTCTTCACAATGTTCCACCATCACTTCATCTATCCTTTCCATTTAAAGTCTGAAAACAAAATAACCATCAACCGCTAACTCCTTTTCCCTGCCTCCCACTCTCTCCTCTTTCAGCCATCCTCCATCTCTCATCCTCTCTGTGGTACGCAACAGTGGAAGTTTATCATCATAGGACGTTGGAGTGTATCATAGCATTGTCTGAGGGGGGGGGAAATCATGCCCCATTAAGCTTTGACCTAATTTGATTAGGGTCGAACGTGAGAGATGACATGTTTGAAATCATGCACCAACACATCACAGCCAGCCGTTGTCTTTCATCTCAGTGTAAACTCCCCCCACGGCTACCCCGGCTGGATCAAAGCGGCGCTTTTAAAAGGGAATGCTTAACTGTTCCTGTTCAAATCATTAGCCGGGCTCTGCAGCCGGGCTCGCACTCGGCGCTCTAATGTACACTGTTAAGTTGCAGGCCACAGAGCCCCATATTAAGACCTGGTGGGCGGACAAGTGTTGGCGAGTCGTGACGGGAGCAGTGGAGCCGTTGCGTTTGGTGAACCTGCCCTCACACACATTCCAGTTCTCTCTCTCTCTCACTCACTCACTCACCCGTCCTCCCTTCCATCCTCCTATTCCTTCTCTCCCCGACAAACACTCCTGCCACGAAATCCTGTCCACACAGGCATAAAATACAGCTCAGCCCACCTCTCCCGTGCCAGGACAAGACACTGATCCTGGGGGTGCAAACAGGTACACACACACACACACACACACACACACACACACGCACAAATACACCCAGGAGCTGTCCTGGCTAGCCCAGACATTGACCCAGTCACTCTCCCCAGCTGACACAGTCTCCGATAATAGCCCAGGGAAGGAAACAAAGTTTGCAAGGCCACCACCAGTCACATGCCAGCGGCAGCACGCCAACAACAAAGTGAGGAAGTCCTCTATAGAGCTGTGATGGTCCACAGGGAACAGCTTCCCCCCCTCCCTGACAAAGACCACTGTCATGCCGGGTTGGGTCAACCTTTGTGTTAGCAGGTGTACCTGTTTAAAATGGGACCCGGACAGCTCTGCTTTGATGACATTCTACTCAACAGAGGAAAAAAAAAGCTTTAGACCAAAGGCAGGGATTAAGCCTTGGTCCTCCTGGAAATGTTCCACTCCCAAATAGCATGCTGCTGCTGCTGCTGCCAGCCGTGCGCCCCACCACCTGTCAATAGCTTTAGCTGCTGTTGGAAAAGGCCAACTCCCCTAGTCCCAGGGGCCGAGCGCACGCATAAGAAAGGTCTTGGATTTCATCTTTTCAACTTGTGCATTCACCTGATTGATAGAAAAAGGACTCCCGCTGAATAGAGCTGTGGATGCGCTTTCTATTTATAACCTACAACCGCTTCTGCCTTGACTTCCTTCCACTAGACATGGTAGCTGTGATTGTCAAGGTGTTTTTATTACATGTAGCTCGTCACACCTCTCCATTCCAACTGGCACACAGCCCGTACCTTTTACATGTCAAGTTCAACCATTAGAAACAACACATATTACTGTGGATTCTGACTTGCACCCATCACATTTGTTTGTGTGACATTTCAATAAATCTATGGCATCCCCACATGAACGGTACCCGACTTCAGCCCCCACTCCCTCTTCTGTCTGCCCTGTCAGCTGTCAGCCTTCTGATGTCAGGCATATGAAATGGATCCATCTCTTTGGTGTCAGTGTGTGTGTGTGTGTGTGTGTGTGTGTGTGTGCATTTTTCTGGGGGGAGGGGGGGCCCCTAAAGGACTTGTACAGGAAATCCAGTAAGCGTGGTAACCCGGCCAGTCCAGCCTAAGAATAGACCCACTGGTAGACAAGAGCAAAGGTTAAACTTCACAAAGTTAGATAAAGGCTTTTGACCGACGAGACGCCCAGAGTCAGAGGTGTGAGCAAACAGGAATTCCTCCAGCTTGACTGACGGAGAGCGGATAGAAATAATCCACTGACCCGATGAGGAGGTTGCCTTCGCTTCGCTCTTCCTCCTACAGCCATGATCCAACCACCACGCCACCTATTAGACCTCCGCGAAGAACGAACGCTCTCCTCTTTAATCATGCATAAAAGGTCTCATTGCAATACGGCGTTAGCCGCGGGACGCTAACATCCCAGCGCAGTGGGAGGCGCTCCTTTACATGAGTGCCACCGTGGGAGGTGGGGTGGTGGGCAACTTTCCTTGAACACCTCTGGAGCTCAGACGGCAGCAGATCCATCAAGGACCGTCCTCGGGGGGGGAGGGAGGGAGGTAAGGGAGGAAGGGATTCATCACACAACCATCCCAAACTCACTCCCCCCACCTCCTCCTCCTCCTCCTCCTGCTCTTCGTCGTCCTGCTCCTCTGCTCCGACCACATAAATCATCCCATAATTATCAGGGAGGGCTGTGACTAAGTCTTGAGAACATGTGGTTCAACAGCTGACCACAGCACAGGGGACTGGGCTGCGTCCTGAGACTGACTACAGCTTTAAGACATTAGTCTCATGCTGGCTACAGACCAGCGCAACACACACAGCCATGATCAATGACAGCGTGACAGGAGAGAGGACCTGGTATGCATCTACTGGAACATTGAGGGAATATATATATATACGGTGGTGGTAGAGAGAGAGAGAGAGAGAGAGAGAGAGAGAGATGGTGATACCTCCGTGCACACACCCTCACCAGTCTGGGCTGAACAAGTGGACAGATGGGTTTATACACACACACACACACACACACACACACACACACACCCTGTTGAAAGGGGGCTATGAATGAACTGGCTGGTCTGGTCCTCCTTCTAAATCAGGTTACCCTGATTGATTTGTTACACAGCTTTTAACAGTCACAACCCTGCATCATATCCCTCCATTACCCTGTGGGGTTTAACACACACACACACACACACACACACACACACACAAACAAACACAGAGCAAAGCGGGGTGTGTTGGCCCCGGACCATCTGAAAGAGCCCATCTGTGAGCTCCTGTGAAACAAAGGCAGAGTTTTGTGGGGTGACACAGCAGAGTTATGGTCTGCTGTGTTACTCAGCCACATTGTGTCACACACAGCAGATGAAGCTCTGCAGACAGTACAGTATGTTCTCCACTCTGTCTGGCTGACACTATGTTTCTACCCCTGTCTCTTTCCTCTGTCTGTCTCTCTCTAAACACACACACACACACACACACACACACACACCACATCACACAACCACACAGCATCTGGGTGAAAGCCGCCCAAGGTCCTCTGAAACTGGTACGATTCCCAACTGCCACCCAGCGCCCCAAAGGCTTTTGGAGGGGTGTGTGTGTGTGTGTGTGTGTGTGTGTGTGTGTGTGTGTGTGTAATGTGCATGCCAACAAAACCTGTTTCCCTTTTTCTGCACTGCCAGCCGGCACACGCAACATCTCAGAGCAAAACCCCCCCCCCCCCAAAAAACAGGCCTACGCTAAACAAAGACAATGGACACTTAAGAAGAAGAAATTGTCTTTTCTGTGAAAATCACAACAACATGTATTGAATGCAGCCGAAAGCAAAGCAGCTCCATCAGAACCGTGACAGACACGCTGAACCGTGCACAAGCTCAAGCGCTCAAAATCAAAGTGAATTAAACGGTCATTGGTCTTACACTCTGCCTTCAGGCCTCGCTTGATTGGTGCACACAGACGGAGAGACACACACAGAAACAAACACACACACACACACACACATAGATAGACAGGCAGATAGACAGACATGCAGGAGATAGGTGGTACCATACCTCACGGTGACATATCCCCGTACGTCTTGGCGCTTTCTCTCCAGGTGGGAAGTAAAAATCCAGAGACAATCTGGTCTCAGCAGCAAAGATCTGAAACACAGAGGGAGAGAGAGAGAGAGAGAGAGAGAGAGAGGGAGAGAGAGCAGCTCCCTCAGTAACAGCTATCTCTACATCTACACTCATAGGCTAAGATCCTCCGCTAACAACCCATCAGAGTCCCTCGCTCTAGAGAGAGAGAGAGAGAGAGAGAGAGAGAGAGAGAGGGAGAGAGGGAGAGGAGCGTGCGGGTATGGGTGAATAAAGGGGGGGGGGGGGGGGGGTCGCAGGGGAGAAACAGTGTGAGAGTGAGTCAACGAGAGAGAAAGCAAGAGAGAGAGAGAGAGGTTTAGAAGTGGGAGGGAGAGAGATGGAGTCTAAATCTCTAATTACAGCTGCTTAACACAAGCCTGTAAACAGCTGGTGGGACTGAGTGACAGGACGACCAGACATACCGCACTGTGTTGGGCATGTGTTGATGTGTGCATGGGCACATGTGAGCTACAGTTGGGGGGGGGGTGGCTGTCATTAATATGGTGTCTCTGATCTGCCTTCTTGACACACCAGAGGACCCGAGCAGAGGCATGTGCTCCAACACCCGGCTGAAAGAGAAAACTCAGTCAGAACGGGAGAAGAAGAAGAAGAAAAAAAGAAAAACCCCGGCAGTGTGGAGCAAGAGGAAAAAGTCCAACCGCCAAACGTTCTCTAGTCCTTCCTGCTGTCTCCTCAACTCCTCCTTTCATCCCCCCCCCCCCCCCCCTTTCAAGAGCCTTGTGTGTTTCTCCTCCTCTCTGTTGGTGCTGCTCTCCTCTGCTCATCAGCATGACAAAGACTAGCAGCTCGACCTGGTGTGCGTGGAGAGAGAGAGAGAGAGAGAGAGAGAGAGAGAGAGAGAGAGAGAGAGAGAGAGAGAGAGAGAGAGAGAGAGAGAGAGAGAGATCATATCTGTTCATACCTGTCTTCTTAAACTGGTTCTATATTTATATTGCGTTCCTCCTGCTTTGGCAACGTAGATGCACATTACCACGCCAATAAATCTTATTTCTCACGACACAAACTACAAACAAGTGGATCAGCAGACAGATATTCCACCTCTCTCTGCAGTTCATATTGACAGTCCACACAGAAGAAGTCCCACAGCCCCGCAACAAGAAGGGGAAGCATTTTAGCGCTACACAAAAACAGAGCTAAACAAATGCTTTTTGCTCTGTGTGTGTGTGTGCTCCATCTTGGAGCCATAAAGCAGAACAGAGAGTGGGAGTCAGGAGATGGGGAGGGGAGGGGAGGGGAGGGGAAGGGAGGGGAGGGGAAGGGAGGGGAGGCAGGGTTGTGGCAAACCAAAATCCTTCTCTCCTCTCATCCATTTGATTTTTTCCCCCTCTCCTCTGTAATAGGCTAAAGGCCTTGAGGAAAAAGGCCAGAGAAAAGCATTATTTATAAAGATGACCTGGAACAGAGGTTTCAAATGCTCTCCTCGTTCCCCTCACACACACACACACACACACACACGGATGAACACGCAACTTGCAGGCCTTTCATCTCAACATGGTCGGGATTCCAGAGGCAGAACCATATGAATTATATATCGGCTTATATCCCTGCAGAGCCCATGTAGTTTGTTTTCAGGGGAGAAAAGCTAAACCCCTCCCGTCAAACGGTAACGCTACAAAACAGCTCACAAATAAACCTCCGTGTCCATCACGATTTTCAGATGGTCATCAAATCTACCGCGTGGCAAGCAAGAGAACCGTGTGCTGCAGAGCCAGTTTGTCAGGAGCGCCAAATCCTAAATGAGAAATCCACGTGGTGCCCCCTAGCTGGCTCTGGATCAGCCTGATTACTTTGGGCTGACTGCAGCAGATCAACATAATCCCCAAATAGTGGAGAAGTACATGGAGCGACCATGTAGTCCGCTGCAACGTGGTGAGACGACGCGGGCGCTGTGCATTTTGTTCGTGTTTAGGGGAAGGAAGCACGTGTGTGAGTACATATGCAAGCAAGTCTATGTCTGTTTGCAAAAGCCATAGTGTGTGTGTGTGTGTGTGTGTGTGTGTGTGTGTGCTGCAGAGGCAGAGCATGCTGGGTTTTATAATCAGGATTCAGGGATCACCTTTATCCCCTGTCATCAGTCAGACCTGCCCTGAAGCTCACAAACAGCAGAGAGAGGAGGGGTGGGAGGGGATGAAGGGACAGATGAGGACACGGGGAAGGTGGTGTCTGCAAAAAAGGAAAAAAAAAACTAGAAGAAACAGTGATGCGTCTTGATAAACTGGAGAATGGGTGAGACAGACTGAGAGAGAGACGGATTGACCAGGCGAATGTGTCATGTGTGTTTTTGTACCCATCAATATGAGTGTGTGTGTGTGTGAATACACAGTGCCAGCATGAGCACACAGCAGGTCTCATTTCCTGATTCCCGGGTCCGACGCTGGTTTCCCTTTGAGCGCCGAGCCCGCAATGACATCAGCTTCCGCCAACACACCAGCCGTCGCCATGGCACCGCACAAAGACATTTCTGGCCCAGAGGGAGGGGGAGCATCATGCTTGACACATTCGCCCATTATAGAAGGGATCGCTACCCTCCTCCTCCTCCTCCTCCTCCTCCTCCTCCTCCTCCTTCTCGATTGGTGTTTGTACAGCCGCCCGCTCTGTTTACCAGACCATCAAAGAGCTCTCCCGACTCCCATGGTTATAGTGCCCTGGGTCTGGCCCGCTCTCTATATCTGTTTTAGCGTCAGAGCCTCTCTCTCTTTCCACTAATGGCTCCTGCTATCCATTTAGGCCATTTGAAATCTTTCTTCCTCAGTCCTCTGTTTCTCTAAGACTGCCACCCCCCTCTCTCTCTCTCTCTCTCTCTCCTTGTCAAATGGAGCCATGACTCCAAGGGCAAAATTCCCAGCAAAGAAGTGACCACCCACTGTGCTTTGTCCCACTCTTTGCCCTAACGGACAGAAGGCATGTGTGTGTGTGTGTGTGTGTGTGTGTGTGTGTGAGAGCATCTCTGGAGCATGAAGGGCAGGGGTAAACAAAAGGAGTTATCTTCATAAAAACCTGCTCCATGCTCCTCTAATTGGACAAGTTGTTAGAGATGTGGCAGGTACTGTTCCGAAGTGTGATCCTTTTTTTTTTTCACTAGCAACCAAAGTGAGAAATCTGAGGAAAACCAACTGATTATAAAACTGCTTTGTTTATTCAGACTTGTGCTTCAGTACTCAAGGAACTGGCACTAACCCCTGCTACCTCTCTCACCTCCACGTCTGGACCTCTTCCTCTCCAGTGTGGTGGAACTGAGATGAATCAATATTCTCTATGAGAACAGATCAAATGAAGTTAGTGGGATCCTAATTTGTGACCATAATTACTTCTGAAGCAACTGCTAATGCCCCTCTCCCTCAACTCGGACCACTGTGGCTAACACTACAATCACTGCCAGAGTGAATTATTCAGACGGATCCCCAATACCATTACAATAATTGGGTCACTTGGCTTAGCTGAGGCGGTTTTAGATGGATATGAATGCCACAAGATATACAGAAGGAATGAAAAGGCTCAGTAAAACACAGCAGAAGCTCCACTGTGTTGCTACAGGACTGCAACAGCCTAACCACACTTGTCAATATACTCTTCGGAAAAAACCTATGTAGTTAAGAGCGATATTAAAAGGGATACATCACTCTATCATGCTTAACAATACTTTAGGCTTTGACAATTTGCGATGTTTCACTCAGTGGCCAACGGGAAATGCCTCAACTGCCAGCTGGAGTTTGCACGACAGATTGGCATGAATGCTGTTTGTGGCTATCGGCCTACATTGGTCTCTTATGAAAACGTCTCAACTTAATTGGCTTGGAGGATGTTTGAGAAAGGTGCTACCATAGCTGAATGTCTGTACACAGATTCCCACCAGGTGTTTCTGTACGAATATTATGTAAAACAGGTTTATCCAGCGAGGATATTTCACTCCGTTTATCCTAAACGGTGTCCTCGAGCGTTACGAATTCAGTCTACAACTCCCTTGATTGTGCAGACAACGACACTGTGTGTAAATCTAAATCTTCGCTCGAAGCTAAAACTGTGGCTTTTACCTGCTTGTCTCTGTACCTGCTCACCTTTACACAACTTGAATGGCTCTTGCTGGCAGGCAGGCTTCTGCTCTGGCAACCTCTCTCCCTCTAGTGGCCGAAAATGGAACAACGACCTCCACCCAGATTCTAGATGATGTCATCTCATCATGCAGCATTTGTCACTTTATTGCATCTGAATTTTCATATTAAAAAGGAAATATACATGTAAAGATGAATCACACTATAGCCTTCAGATGTTAATGTAAATCCAGGCTGTTCTTGTTTATGTTCCAATAGCTACAAAATAAAGCATATGAAAGGGATAAACGTCATATTTCTCTGACACGATGGTGTTGATACATGCAGGAGGAAAGAAATCATCACTATATTCACTGATTATTGATAATTTCATTTACAAGGGAACAACAATGATTTATAGATTTCACACAATGGGGCAATTTTCAGCGGTTTGCGTTAGATTGTGGTAGAAATAAACACAAAAAGCTGTATATAACAAGGGTTATGCATTGTGTATGAACAAGGCTGATGCCATGCCCTCCTCTTCATATCACCCCAAGCTGATCAAGCTAAAACCACCAAATAACCATCAATACGTTCAAGAGTCACATAGTCTATCATTCAGCCAGTTCCAAAAATGGCTGCTTCTTGTATCCGTGTAAGAGCAGCCAAATTCAGACAGAATCACCAGCATTGTGCCTTGCTCCTCACAGCCTTCCCATAACGGCCAGAACAGCATCCCCGCAGTAGAGACCCAGTTCAAGTCCAAGGTGAGGCGACACAGTTCAAGCCAGCTTGACAGCCCCCAGGAAGGTGGACTCTCCAACCAGGGACACATTGGCTGTGGGACGGCCAACCAGCAGCTCCAAGTGGTCCCCAACCTCCAGCTTCACAATACCTTCAGGAGGGACGCAACAGAATACTTAAGCCATGTTCTTTCACACAAAGCTATTAGAGAAATGCATCATCCATATCCAACCATAGAGACATTCACATACAACCACACCACACGTACACACACACAATTTAGAGTGGGACTGAAAGGGAAAACATACCGATTCACCTTCTGTAACAGCTGCCATAAAAAGGGCAAACATAGTTTGATATACACAAGAACACAGGCTCACCCCCCGTGTAGCAGGTGTTGAAAGGGTATTCAGGGTTCATGTTCTGGATGCAGCGGAACAGGACAACATTCGGAGGCTCGTCTCCCACCACGTTCCTCTTCCACCGGATCACCAAATGGCCCATGATAAACTCCTTGTCCTTGTAGAACACCTGAGCAGACGGGGACACAGGGATGCATCTATGATCTAGGTCTGATCCTGACATGGGTCTTAACATACATCCAGCTGGACACAATGATTCCTATCAAAAGGTTTTCTCAAAGGTTGGGTGTTATATATATGAATGAACTGCAACTATTTTACCTTTTTTATCTCATATTATTTGAAGGTCTGTCAGCAGACTGCAAGCACGGATAAATTTAGCACACCGTTTTTGTGCACTGTTCTTCTCATTTATAAAATCTGGTGATTGGCACGCAAGCCAGCAGCACCCCTCGGTGTCAAGACCGCGTAATGACAGCAGAGAAACCTACCTGACCGTAGACAAAGTAGAAGCCGTCCTCTCTGACCAGCATACTGTCTCCCTGTACCTCCAGGGCAGAGCCTCTCCTCAGCCCCGCTTGCCAGGGGATACCCGTGTGTGGCCGCGAATCATAATCTAATCAAAGACATGATATTATAAGACCGAGCAAGTCAAAGCACCCAAAGGCCACCATCTGCTCCAAGAGTGGGCCTGTTTGTTTGTTGTTGCTTGGTGTTTCACAAGCAAATGGAAGTTGTTAATGTAGGATGTAGGATTTTAGGATGTATTCAGATTTCATAGGAGCAGAAAAATGGCAGGAATGGATGATTTTCGATGAAGGGTGATGAGGGGTATACGTGAATGCAAACTAGCAAAACCCATCTGAAAACTAAATTGAAATCATTTTAAATACAATTTCATATGGAATAAAACATAAAGCAAATCACTAAACTATACTGTACTGATACTGTACCTTTCCCAAAGGTTTTCCTGCTGCTGTTTGGCATCATCTGCAGGCAAGGCTGAGATACTGGGACAAAGAGAAGTTCAGAGATGTTAAAAGGTCGGTCAGCGGGTCCCCAGTGGTCTTCACATTGCTCAGATGACTTATCGTGTTCTGTTCATCGACACGCCACCAGGTCCAGCTATGAACAGCGCAGTGTTAAGGCTCTAGAGCATTATTTTACCACACCATCCGAACATCTCAGACAGCCACTGGGACATAAACCCAGACAAATTACACACACCGCAGCTGATGAGTCCTTGACACAGCATGACGGCCGGGCACAGTGGTATGGGAAGAGGAAATGGGTGAAGTTTTAGAGCTTAGTCACTGTGATATCCACTTTTATGGGATTACTCAATCTTGTTGCAATGTGGCCAATGGTAGTGCAAACCCCACCCAGGGGGCTGGTATGGTGCTGTGCTGTTTCTACTGCACTTTCTGCATTGCTGTTTCTTACCTAATCTTTCTGTTTCTCTCCTCTTCCTGTCGAAAGAAAGGACAGACTGAGACTCCGGTCGGTCCGCGGGCTCTGAGCTGCCTCTCCTGCTGCTCATCTGCTCCAAGGTCTTGACAAACAGAACATAGTACTTGGAAAAGCAGCACCTTCTGGTTCATGTGATATTAAATGTATTGAGTTCACAGCCCTGTGTGTGTCCTGTGCTCGTAAATGCAGGTGTGGTGTTTGTTATGTCCCTAGGGGCTAGTTGTCTCTCACCTGGCCTCCATGCATGGCCTCTTGTCGCTCCCCTGTCCTGTGACAGACGTCTGATTTGAGCCCCTCTACCTCAGCTCTGAGAGCCAGCAGTTGGTATAAGGACAGGGCTGAAAGGGAGGAGGAGGTGACAGCAGCCAGGGTCAGCAGGAGCACTGGCCAGGACAGCCTCCCTTCGCCTGGCCTTTGTCCAGTCCCGAGCTCCACAACTGTAGACGCTGCCATCGCAGGGCCCAGGCAGTCTCCTGAGAACTCACACTGGGAGCATGGCCGGTCCTGCATCTATCCTACACAGCCTCTCCTCTGACGGACTTAGTCCTGGGCTGGCAATGCTGGAGGTTTGCTTTTCTGAATCAATGTTTTTTTAGTAGATCCTGTAGTTTTCTCTCAATTCTTGCCTTGGACATTCACTCATTTCCTTAACTCTTGTTGTCGTTTCGTCCGTCTGCACCCTGTTCCAGGGTTCAGTCTGAGTAACTGCGCACACTGAATACACTACACAGAAGGGCAAAGCCGCCCAACAGCTTCCCCTCTAATCTTCCGCTCAGCTAACCACACTCACTGCTTCCTGCTTGACCAGCGACCCAGACACACCTCTCTCTCTCCTGCTCTCCATCTCAAAGTCACAGTGGGTACAGCTGGTAACCCACAGGCACAACTCCAGCCAAAGATATGAGTCACATTATTGTATGGGGACGTATGGGGAGACATGTCAAACTGCGAAGGAGGAACTATATTATGAATGAATCCATTATATTTGAATTACACAGCTACAGAGGAAATGTACTGGAAAAAAAGGAAGTGCAAAAATCCACTTTGAACAGCAAGATAACTTCACTTTTTATATTCCCAGAACATAAAAAGTGAAGTAGTGGTAATGATCACATTTAGCACCAAGTGATTAATACAAATATGGAACTACACAATTGGTTGACTAAATAGAGTTATGTTAAAAACTAAAAAAACATCATACTGCTAGCTGAATTTAATATATTAATTTATTGCATGTTACTGTACAGAAAATAGAAAGTGAAAATGTGTGCTTAGAAAACAAGTTGACATTTTTGTTTTGACAGTTTTGAAATAGAAAAGAAACACATCCAACTCTTGACGTATGGAACATTACCAATTGCTTCATACAGAAGGAAATAGACAATGACCCTTAAGTTTGACTGTTCAGACACCCCCTCTACATTTCCAGTGAGTGTTCACGAGTTCTCATCCTGTTATCAGACATATTGCTATCAAGCTCTGGACAGTTTCAAAATGGACCGACAAGTCACTGCAGATGTACACAGATTACGTCAACACTGTAGGGGATCATTATAGCGATGTACCAGACTCTTGTACATGATTGCATGCCACCTTGCAACTTGTAAAATGTAAATCATGCCATCACTCTCCACCCACATTCATTCCCCTCTAGTCAGGAACATGTGAACAAATAAATGTGCTATGGTCCATTTGCACCATACCTAGCAAACTGATTTATTTTTGAAAAATAGAAGAAAAAGACACATTCAGTTCCATTTTTCTATATAAGGGTCTAGATGATTAACAATACATTTGGCTAGGACAAAAACCCAGTATTCCATCAGAAAAGTATTTTTAGGTCAGCCACCAAACAATGCATCAAGCAAATGACGTCTAGCCCCTGCCATCCTTTCAGAAACAGAGAGATGGTGCAATGCAAGCTAATGTCAAAAGCTAAGAGTGTGTAAAGCAAAGCGTGCAAAATTTCGAAAGCTGCATACACTCACATGGTCAGTTTCAGACTGTACAATAAGAGGGTGAAAAAACAATAAAATGTAATGAACTCAATGCATTTGGTATTATACATAAAAGCCTGAAGCTGCTCCAGTAGCTGTTGACTCAGACTATGGACTCAAACAATGTGCCACCAGTGAACCAAGTCACAGGAAAAAACCAAACAATCTACACATTTCCCATAAAGCACACTGGTTAGTTTATACCCACACTGTACATTGATGTAGTAACCTAGACTGTAGTTTAAGTTGCTATCACATTTACGCAGAAATTAATTTGGTGTTTTAATGTTTGTTGTATTTTGTTTAGCATACAGTATCAGATATGGCTGCTGATGCTAAGCAAATCTCTGTTGAGTGTGTCTGAATGGCTTTGATACCACTGCAGTGCAGTGTGCTGCATTTGGAGAGCGAGACCAGATAACAGTGTTTTGTTCCTCTAGCTCGACTCCAACCACTGGAAGACATGCAGGAAAGGTTAATTAGCTCGTTAAAAGCCCTCCAAGCGAGTAAAGCCGAGAACCTAGCCCCCTCAACTTAACAATTATGATGCTGATAATAGATCACAAATAATCCTACCATTTAGAAAAACCACAGGTCAGATTTAAATCCCTAACTGCAAACCAAAAACAGCACAAACTCTCCATGCCAAACTCACTGGGTGGTGAGCTGCTCAATAGCAGACTAGCTGGCTAGCTAGCTGTGTTTTGTCAGGAGAGTGTGCAGTTCATTCCAACAGTGTAGAAAGAAAAGAAGGTTGATTGAGTATAAGTTTTTTCTACTCTAAGACATAACTTATGTGACGTGGGGATGTGTGGCAAACAATTCTTCTGATCATTTCATCTCAGCTAACAATTACTTTGTGTGGCTGAAAGTTTAATATTCAAATTCACAAGCTTCTACAAGTATTTATCATAACCCAATTTCTGGCTGTCTTCAACAAATAAAACTTGCTCGGGTATAAATAGAAATCACTGTATTGTCATGACATGCCAAGCTGCTGCTCTGCTAACTATAGCTCAAAGATCTTGGACTGCACGATTCAACATTTAAGTGAATCGGAACATAACAGTGCAACGCATCAAGAGAAATATCTATTTATACCCATTATCCGAGTCTTTGATTCTCATCTGTGTATCAGACAAACAATGACTACTTAACTTTAATTCCATTAGCAACATGTTTTCATTGAAATACTGCAGGTCTGCATTAATTAATTTTGAATTAATTTTGATGTTTTAATGATTTTAATTCCTTTCAGTAGACCTTCTACAGCAGAGTCTTGTGGTGTGTCTTACAGTATGAGCATGTATGCTCCTGCATCATTCATAAAAGGCCATATTCATGCATTCATAGCTGTAACAAAAATAATTTATGACGGCAATGTTATCCTCTCCCTAAACCTCATGAATACTCCATTAAATCAGTTATTTTTGTTCAATATGATACATTTACAGAAAGGTAAAAACAGTGAAACAAAATAGAAACTCAAGACAAAAGCATAGAAAAAAAATTTACATTCTGTCCAAACTCAATTAAGTCCATCCAATTAGTATCACCGACAGCCTTCACCTCTTCCAGCCCATAACCTAGTCAAGAGAATAATTTCCCTGACTTTTTTTAGATAATGGTGACGCTGGCAGAGGACTGGGCACTCTCTTCGTGGGCGTGGCTCTTCAGCAGGTCTTTAATAAACTGCTCCAGGGCAGCGAAGTAGCCCTGACACTGCCAGGTGTCGTTGTGTGTGCCCTCTGGGAAGATGGCCAGGCGTTTAGTCCGTGCAGGTGACAGCTCATACAGTTGTTTCATCATTACTGGTGGAATGAGCTGGTCTGAAAGACCAGATACAAATAGTGAGGGCATGCGGCACAGTGCTACCTGCCGGTAGGACAGGAACTGGTTCCTGTAGCACCACAAGGGCAGCAGGCGCATGGGCAGGAAGGAGAAGAGCGTGGTTGCCATGTGGGGGATGCTGAGGAAGGTGTTTTCTACAATAATGGCTGCTACACGGTGAGGGTTGGCTGACGCCAAGCGCACTGCCACAGCACCCCCTAGTGAGCGGCCAAATAGCACCACCTTGGTCTTGTCCAGATCAGGCCGGGTCATAACATAGTCCAGTGTAGCCTCTGCATCCAGGTACAGCCCATCCTCACTGGGCTCACCCTCACTCTTCCCATAGCCACGGTAGTCCACCAGCACCACATTGGCTTTCAGGTTGACTAGCATCAGCAGTGCATTGGGCACCCTGTGTCCAATATTGCCTGCATTACCATGGAAATACAGGATAGTGGGTGGTGCAGAGGAGGTGGGGCTGGCTTGATTGTTGGGGGCGACCCCAGGAGGGGTGTCTCCTCCTGTGTAGCGGAGCAGGATGAGGTTGAGTTTCAAGCCGTCCTTGGTGCGAATGTACACATTCTCATGTGGGATTCCTGTTGGCATGGGAACATAGAGGCGAGAGGAGGAGGGTTGGTCTGGGAAATAGAGGAGCACATCCTGGAACTTGTAGAGGATGCCCGCCACAGAAGCCAGGATGAGAGCCAGGAGAAAGAATCCTCCGTAGAGATGGAAGGTGAGGATGAGGGCCAGGAGGGAGATGCGACAGGCACCCCAAGACCAGGCGGCCAGAGCCAGGGTGCAGCACTCCACTGCTCCCCACAGCCTCCGGGGCTTCTCCATGGCTACACACCAAAAGCTGAATCACACCACACACACTCTGTAAACACAGGGATGACAGGAAATATACAGAGTACAAGGGGGATAAAGGGAGGGTGGTGGAGGATGGATGTGAATGATCCAGAAGAGAAGCATGTGAAAATCCAAAGAATATAAATGTTTACAGTTTCAGTGAGTCTATAAAGAAGTGACAAACAGAATATATATATTTTTAAATGTCCATGACAGACAGAACATGCAATCCCATTTTTTTCAAAAGGATATTCTGTACAGACCAGTCTAATTGGTATAGGTTTAGTAACCACTGACATAAGGACATTTTGGTGCCTAAGAGAAGACTGAGATCAGACCTTTTTAAATAAATTAATAAGGGGGCTACATGTCATGTAATTTGGTACATTTAGTTATAGTACCTCTATTTAGAAGATACACACAAATGTGATACAAGTCTAAAAATAAAAAGACAAGATAGTACCACTTACAACTTCAATTCAATGCAAACTTTATTGTCCCGCAAGGGGAATCTGGTTTGCAGGCAGGGTTTAAAATTAAAACTCATGGTAAAAAGAGATTGAAAACAGATTGAAAACAAAGTGCTAAACAAAGATGATAATCGAGTGACAGCCCTTACCCAATGGCCATCAAAAACTTGCAGCTCTTGACCCTTGACAGACAAATCTAACATCCTAATTCAGGCTTGAACCAAACGCTACTCACAGCTATTACTAGATAGATAGATAGATAGATAGATACTTCATTGATCCCCGGGGGGGAAATTCTTGTTTGCGTCTGCCATCATTCTGAAAGGCCTTTAGAATAGGCTTAGGTTCTGGCCCTTAAACCATTCAACTAATAACGTTAGCAAAAAGCACTTTTTAATTCCCTGTGTTATGCCATTCGTTGGCCTTAATCTGTCCGTCTATTAAACGGATTAGAACGAAACACTTACACAATACCGTATCAGAGTACGTGACGGGCACAAATTACACAATCAAGCATTACTGGTCTTTGACTGTGATGCAAAAGTAGCTAGCAAGCAATGTGGCCAGTACGGAAAGCAGCAAGCCATTCCCCAGTCTAAGTAGCCCATTGCTGTAAATAAGAAGATGACTCCAAATGTAACATTAGATAGAAAAATGCCTTGACCCCACCCACCAGGAAATGATAGTATCAAGTATTAGATAAAAGCACAGGGGACTAGGGGGGCTTCCCCGAACGTATCATTCGGCAATCGATTTCTACACTGTCGAAACAGCTTTGGTTAACCACCAGGCGATCACGCTGGAGAAGAGATTGGTACCAATAAACTCGAACTAACGTTATACACATATTACATGTTACGTTAGTTGTTCGTTAGCTCAGTAACAAGCGGCTAGCCACGCTAGCTATCAAGCTAGCCTTTGCTTCTAGCCTGCTAGTACTATCAGCTATATCATCAACAGATAGCAAGCCAGCCAGACTTACCCTTCTCTCATTTTAGCGCTTCAGCTGCTTGCAAATGAACAAAATAGTGGCACAAACGGCACATTCGCTGTCATTAGCTCTGTAACAGTATCTAAATTACAGCATGAATTAAAATTTTCTAGTGAGCATGCAAGCTGGAAGGTGAGTGACTGTCACCGACAACCGGCGAAACTAGCTACTTTGCTGGCTAGCATTGTTGGTGTAGCCCTGACAAGTCCCGTGTTGAACTCGGCACAGAAAACGAGGTTCCGCACACATTAATTTCAACTATATAGCAGCTCATCGGCAGCACCCACTACTAACGAATCACATCCATAATGTTTATAATATGATGTAATTCACAATACCTATAGGCTTCATAAATGCAGCGATCCAATCTGCTGTCCAGCCCATGAAAACCACTTGACTGAACTACGTGTGCTTTTCTATTATTGCCCACCAGGTGCTGCTCTCAGAATGAACATTTCTCCACAAAAGTCACCACGTGGAGCTACATTTTACAGGGTAGAAGTAAAGTTTGTATTTGCTTAGTGTTTTTATGTCATAATTAGTACAAATCAACTGAAACAATGATCCCCTGGGAAGTAACTGTCCTCAAGGAGAAGGTCTCATAAGTAAACATCTTTCTTTCTTTCTCAAACAATTACCTCATATTGTAGATGTGAGAGACACAGCACTGTGCTGTTGACATGCACTGTACTAACAGACATGGCCTTGTGACGCTGGCAATGAAAGAATACATGGGGAAGAAAATAAGTCGATCTGCACAGCGCAGCACAACACCTCACCTCGGTTCCTGTTTATTGAGAAGACTGACTAGACCCAGACTTTATATGGTTACATCAACAAAAAGGAACAAAAGCAAAACAACAGAGTAGTTGAACTGGTTAACATTCAAATGATGACTCAAACATATCGAAGCAATCAGGAAAAAAAGACAGGAAGAATATGTAGCTAAAGGCATGCCATTAATAGTACACATTTGAGTATGTGATTGTATGTTGATGTTTTTCCCACCTCCCAGGTAGACTTTGTGGCATGGCCGTATTTAACATCTTGCTCCCACTCAGTGTGTCCTTGGAAGAGACAGATTATGTGCAGGCCAGCACAGCTGTTGGCCACTCAGCTCTGTCCTTGAGTTTGGTGGATTTGATTCTGGGGTGTTGAATTCAGCATCACAACCTTTAGACAGAGCATGTTGTTACAGGAGCTATACACAATAAAATGATTCTTTAATGTGGCGTGAGTAAAACGAGTAACAGATTCAAATATAGTCAGTGCATGAAAGCATGGTTAACGTGTATAATTATCACTGAGACAGAAATGCCTGGTGGTAAATACCTTTGGTGGAGGTATTTACAGTGTGACCCTACCTTCCAATATATCCAAATGGTAATCACCCATATTCTGTAGGTGGGTAAACTCATCCCCAGAGAAAGAGGTGGGTATAATCTGCACTCCTTGATTCCACCGCTGCCTGAAAGCCCTACAGACAATGTACCAGTCAACCTGCTAGATTTGATGTGCAGGCATGCCGGTTGGTGTTCGGTAGAATTTTGACATTGCTGAAAAAAAAACCCTGAGCCCTCATCATTCTGGAGTGACAGCTGATAACCTGGGCCAGCCCACGGACCTCAATGCACTGTTGCTTGTATTTTGACAAGGAGCAAGACTTAGGGGTATGACGTGTGCATAGAGAGTTTTCAGGTCAGTCTTTTTTATTTATGTCACACGTCACAACACTCCATTTTTCATCTAAGATTTCCCTTGGAAACCCATCTCTGAAGGGATGAGAACTATGTCATTGAAATGAATAATCCAGACTATATTCTTGGAATTTAAGATTATTTCCAATATTCAAAAGTCCATTCACCATTCAAACTATATTGTGAAGTGCACTCACTACCAAGAAAGAAATATAATCAACAGGATTGCAAAGAACAATTGTGATTGTAGTGCAGTGGCTCTGGAAGGAGTTTGAGTTTGTCTCTTTGGGTTATAGGGAGTGCTGCATTGCATTGGATTCAGTTCATAAGAGATTGACAGCTGGCATGCTCACTCTCTCACCTACGACTCAATTATCTTAGACATGTCAGTCAAAACATCTATTATACACACACGCATGCACATGCTCACACACACACTCATACACATACATACATGCACACACATGCATGCAAACACACACGCACACTCCCCCGCATTCCCACGACTCAATTACTTGAGATATGGCAGTCTAAACAGCCGGAGGGCCTCAGCTCAATAATACAAAGTCAGCTGCTATAGGACGAGGAGTGACTGTGATGGCCTGGCTGGGGATATCATACCATCACGCCAAGGGACATGCTTGTCATTCACCTCACACCACACTGCACACCCAATGGCCTCCTAGGATGATGGAGAAGGTTTCTATACAGGGAAAGGGGACCTATGATTCCCATTGAGCAAATGAGAAAAACATCTTGTAACACCGGGGTGTGATAGCTGGCAGGACTGGATGAAACCAAGGAATGGAAGTTTATTGTCTCATGATCAAAATAGCAAAGCAAGCCGACAGGGCTACCAAACTAAGGACTAGTCCCGTACAGGCAAAAATAACAAACAAGGCTAGAACTAGACTGCTGAACCAACCACAGCTTGATCATACGGGCAGCTGCTAGTCTCAGCAAGGTTAGCTCACGATTCAGCGTCTGAAGGAAAGAGCACAGACAGTGAAACAGGGCAGGGCACATGTGAGAACAATCGGCCATAAGGAAGGTATAGGACTGCTATTGTCACACATTTAGGCTTCATGCAAAAGCCAAGCCATCGACACCCATTGATTTTTCTAGCACTCCAAATCTTTTTTTCCACTCGTCCTATGACTTTATCTCTTCATACGGAGGAGTTCTTGAAATGTATTATTATGTACTGGGTTTGTGAAGTAGTTGAGTTTGTCTGACTGACATCACCACCGGCAGTGCCTCTGTGATTTGCAAGTCACTGAATGCGATGCACAAGGTGATAGATGTGGTGTCCATGACTACGGAACAGTAAATGTGTCGTCACCTTGGAGACAGAGCGTTGCTTACAGTCAGAAAGGACAGTTACATGGGAACTCCTCACTTTAAACCCTAAGTGACCCGCTATAGCCCTCTCTAGTCAAGTCAAATCAAGTTTATTTGTACAGCCCTCAAAGGGCTTCACAACGCTGCATTATGAAAACAATAAATGACCACACACGACATCCCCCAACCGACCCTGGCAGAGGGGAAGTAAAAACTCAAAGAAACCTTTTAGGGAAAAAATGGAAGAAAGGGAGGGGCTACTCAGAGAGGGATCCCTCTACCAGGACGGTCAGGTGTGCAATAGGTGCCGAGGTTGGGCAAGCAAATGGAACATGAAGTATAGAGAGTAAACACAATAAGGACACTCGGATGTCAACAGCAGCTCGGTCAGCATTGTCAGAAGAGGAAACAGATAGGAGACACACCCATACACAGACAGACAGACTCATTCAGTTACTCTCACTCACAGACAGATATGACCAGCATGAGTGGACAGGAGCAGATAGACCGGGAGAACAGGACATGTAGGCTAAATGCCCACCGGCAGTAATCTGAGCTAACTGGTCTAGCCTTACACAATTAGTGACTGAGTCACTCCCTAATTGTGCCATGCTACGTTTAGCCAAATGATAGAGAGAATAAATAGGTTTTTAACCTTGATTTAAAGATATCAGTAGAGCCTGCCTCTCTGGCTGCAGCAGCAGACTGTTCCAGAGATAGGGAGCAGTAAGAAAAGGCTCTGTTACCTGTAGTTTTCTTTCTGACTGAGATAGATAGGTAGCCTAGGTAGAGTCCTGTGATCGGAGGGCGTGTGGCGGTATATATGATTGTAGGGAGGACAGGATAGGCCTTATGTGGTCTATCGCTATGTCTCTCTGTGACACACACATACACATACACACACACACACACACACACACACACACACACAGACACACACAGACAGCTGGTCAAATACAGCCAAAGTTGACACAAAAGTTACTGGAGCATTAAAGTGCTTTCATTTCTTTCCGTTGATTCATAATTCAGAAAGCTTGAGAAGGTGTAGCTCCTATGTCTCTGTTCCTCACGCCGATCAACAAGGTTTAATGGGAATGTACATTGTACAGTGATGGGCTAATCAGCTAAGAGTAATAAGCAGGCCTATCTTGGACTGCGGGCATGCAGCAAGAATGCCCTACACCATGTCTGCCAGGAATAAATTGGGTGGAAATTGCTGTATGTCTCAGGCAGCAATTAGGAGGCTTCCTGTGGTGAACAGGCAGACATTAACTAATAAAGGCTACATTTCCCTCATTTCCCTTGCAAATGAACCCCCCTTCCACACGCATGAAGATATCTATCATTCTCTTAACCTGCAGATGTGTGTGTGTGTGTGTGTGTGTGTGTGTGTGTGTGTGTGTGAAGTTTTGGGGCCTCCTCTCGATAAAGTGCGGGGAGTGATGAGGAAATGGTCACCTTCAGGTACCAAACTTTTAACAACACTGGGTTTAACCGTTATTTCTACGACGTATCATTTATCTCTGTATCGCTGCACTGGTCGTTTCTGTAACCGTAGCAACGGTGTTAAAACAACGCCACTGACTAGGGAATCACATGTTTACAAGACAACTGAGCTTGATTTGATTCACATGGGAAGCGCCTGTGCTTGCGTAGTGGTGAGCAGGGCGGCACACAGTATAGGCCGGTATAGTGTCCACTCTCCCTGAAATGATACAACGATATGTCTGGCATCTTTAGAGTGGAATACCAAAGCGTTATTGATCCCCTTGTCTCTGCCCAACCTCCTCCGATGGCAGATAGATATCCACTAATTAGCACATTTGGCCATTGTGACAAAAATACAGATGAAAAGGGTTTCAGATAAATGACTTGTAGAGGAGGCTCTCCAGACACCAGAAGCCGCTGTGGTAACATTGCCAGAGCAGCTAAATCAAGCACCTTGAGTGGTTTCAAATATTTGTGACTCACCCAACCCCCCATACCCCCCCCCCGCCCCCCACCCAGTTATTTATCCCAGTTACACTAATACTAAAACAGTCACCCTGTGTTGGAAGTCTGTCCAGAGCTCATCACGTCGGGAAAGCCAAAACATGTCCTCCTGCTAAGGGCATTCTCTCTTCAGAGGAGGTGGGGGCTATTAAATAGTGTATCCTGTTGGAAAAAAGAGTGCAATATCAAGGGCATGCTGTAATTACAATGTGTTCGGTTTAGCCTGTGGAGACTTCCCCCTCTCTGCAGGGGAACAGAAGCAGCTGTCCTTGAGAAGAGGGAAGGTAAGGGGTCTCTCAGGGTGGGGCAAGCTGTGGGAACGTGAAACCGTATAGGGCCATGTTGGTAACTGCTATAAAGGGCACATTCACTCAATTTGGAGAGGGCACAGTCACTTTGCGAAGGTCAGTCAGCCCAGTAATAAGTGATTGTTTGAGTTGTTTTGGGAGATCACTCCTGACTGAACTGATTCCAGAGGACACGCAGACTTTGGTCGCCAGTAGAAACAGACACGGTCGCGGTCCAGACTAAAGGTTACTGTTTTATCCTGTGGAGGAAGAAAGGCCATCTTTCATTTCTCATTTAATAAGTGTGTTTCTGTGTGTGTGTGTGTGTGTGTGTGTGTGTGTGTGTGTGTGTGTGTGTGTGGTGCAGGAGGATGACAGGCTTGTATTGGACATAGAAGAATTTTGTGTAAGGTTTTGTGCATGATGAAGAGATATCTGCCATTTGTTCAATATTATCATCTGACACGTCATGGTACTTAGTATAATAGTATGGAAGTTGAGTCGGTTGATGAAAAACACTTTTGCACAATGGATCTCTATATTTTAGAGATTGAATTGAATGATAAACATTTCATACTTGATCCATGGATACACTGGAATAGAAATGTCCAAGTATATAACAGTGTTGGTGTATGTGCTTAATAATTGTGACTCTTATAATAACCTGAACACATTAATGCTGTAATGTACAGTATAAAGCACCGGCAAAATAAAATCACTGGAACATTTAAGAGGGTGCAGACTGCATGTTGCTGTTTGTATGGTCCTTTTCATTTGATGTCGATAAATGCGCTACTGTCTGTTTGACCATGAACTGAATATGACTGGCAATATTGGATTTCCTCCTCTTTTCATGATGAGATTCAGTGTATCTGAATGAATGAATTGACTACAGTATACTTCCTGCTCTACATGTATTATGCACAACACCACTGCAGGGCTTTTTATATAAATGATAGAAGAAAAAATAAACAGCACTCTACACACAAATAAACACGTGTGCACACACAGAAACACAGCCAGAGCCTTGGTCATGCTCTGTATCTGATCATAGCCTTTAATTGCTCTAAACTAATGCTTCATTTGATGCAAGTGGGAGAGAAGGGAGCCTATTCATCACCGTGTCACCGGGGCATGCCCCAAACAGAGCATCCAGCATTGTGTTGCAAATGAAGAAGAGCGATAGCCTGGAAGGGGGGCAAATAAGCCAACAAGCGTCAAACATTGCTGCTAAACAATTACGCTGATTTATTTGTTGAAGTCATTGATGTAAGAGCTGACAGGAGCGGGGGGGGGGGGGGGGGGGGGGGGGGGGCGCCTTAATGACAAAGAAATAGAAAAAGCAGCGTTACTGAACTTCTATGAGATGAGCGACCGACTGAGCTATTAACAAGCTGCTAAGCCAAACTGATGAGCGGGCTTATCCATTAGCCATCCATTTAATACCCTCAGGCAAACACATCACTGGACCCGCTGACCAATGAGAAACAAGCCATGTAAATAGACTACCATTTATAAGGCCATAAAGTACACAGCCAGTTACAGAAAGCTGTTGCTTTAATAAATACAGGGAAAATGACCCGGGCCGGGGAGAGTCATACACAGCACAGCATGTCTCGGTCACAGAGCGACATGTTTACCCATACACAGCTGGGCCCCAAGGCAGGAATAGCTACATGGAAGAGAGTGAGTTGAGGGAGAGAGAGAGAGAGAGAGATGAAGTGAGGAGAGAGGAAGGGTCAACACACAGGTCTATCTCCAGAGCTATCCGTTCTCTAATCACTGGGCTTTTGCATAGTGATACATCTGGCCTCCTACGTCTCTCTCTCCCTCTGCAGCCACATGACCCTGTAGTAAGTCAGTGTAATAGCCGTTGCCCAGGGAGCCATGTGATTTAAAGACAAGACTTTAAACATATGGATCTGGGAGATATATCACCGCCTCCCCTCCTCATCCTTCCCTCTTTATCGCTACACTTTGCTCTAGGTTGTTGTCTATTTCAAGCTATTGCTCTCTGTTGCTCTCTCTCTCTCGCTTTCTCTCTCTCTCTCACACACACACACACACACACACACACACACACACACACACACACACTCCCAGAAACCTCCTCACCCCTGTGGCCAGCACAGTAAGAGCTTAATGAAAAGGTACTTTACACTGGCTGCTGTGCACCAGGGAGACATCTTTAAATGTCACTGTTAATGGGAGGAATCAGCAGAGTGCAGGATGTTCTGAGTCTGTGTGTGAACGTGTGTGTTCTGATGACAGTGTATGTTACCTTGGCTAGAGTGAAGATTACAGATAAATGAGTTTTAGTTTATTTCTCCTATGGTGTGTGTGTGTGTGTGTGTGTGTGTGTGTGTCTGTGTGTTCACCACTCATATATAGCTGGAGTTCATGCGGTTGATTTATGTCCCCCAGGCCTCCCCTCCCTGGACCCTGGCTTGATTACAGAGTCTCACTACAGCGACAGCCATGACCCCACCGTGACCCCATAAATTAGCCCCCCGCTGCATGATGGGAGCTTGAGACGATGATGCCGATCTTCGCCGGCTGATTGATTTAACAACAGACATAATTTCAGCATATCATTTCTCCTCCTCTAGTCTCCTTCCTGCAAATCGAGCCTCTCAGTGGTGCAATGTATCACAGCTCCAGCAAGCCTTGAGGACCATGGTGAGCGGGATTGATGTTTTTCCAAGGAACACTGCTGAGGGCGGCTTTTTAATGGTTATGCCAATGGTTTACATGCTTGGTGGAAAAGGTAGAAAAATGAACACATATCATGCCGTTCTCTATAGCGCCTGCTCCGTCTACCTTATCGTCTCAGCTTACGAAACGGCAATACAGTGGGGTTGAACGCCGGGCACTTCCTCTCAGGTTTTTCACTGGGCCACAGTTGACAGGGGGCAAAGCGGAATGTATCGCTTTTGACCTTTTTCCAAACTTTACTCAGTCTGGGGTAGATATTTACAGAGCCTCACAGAGAGGGGCATGGCTGATGGAGAGAGAGGGATGGATGTTTAGCGAAGAAGGAGGTCATGAGCGTGCGTTGGCTGTGGCTTCGCTGTAGGCGAGGCAATCCTCATTCACATCAAAGCTGCATTTAGGTAGCGGTTTAGCAGCATCGGAGCTGCACGGTGGGTAGCAACATAACTCAAGATGGCACACTCTTTATACTTAACATGGTTCCAGGTACCTGAATTGCTGATGCTGTGCCTAAAAACAACTTTATGGGGGCTAGCTGATGGGTAGCATGTGTCCTGTTAAAGTCTCGCTTAGCTGTAGATTTTACTTTGCCAGGACAGCTACAGATGAGTGCTGTGATCAGAAGTGGAGCAGGCCACCACAGGGACACAGGGAGAGGTTCGCACGTGACCGGTAGACTGCAGAGTGTGTCTGCAAAGTCATCTGAGGTCGGCCAGTCTCTGTGTGATGAGATAGATGACGCAGAGCAAGGGCTTGGGCTGAGTACAGCACAATGCCACACAGGCTCAGGCTCACACAGAGCATCCACCGCCCTGCATACCAGATCAGATAGCTATTGAACCTTGGCTTTCTTTGCAAACAACACAACCACCCAGAGAGAAATGAGCGAGGCGCTAAAGCTAAATGCTAAACCTTTAACCAGGTAGGTGATTCGAAATAGGAGAAGTAAAAGACTGCGAAGTAAAAGCTGCGATAGCTGCAAGTTGCGTTAATATAGCTACTCCTAGCTATTTCAATTGCAGATCGTTTTTTTTTTTTTTGCATGGACAACATGGAGAGGACCCTGAAGACATGAATGAGCAAGAGATTGTAGAGAAGGGAGGAAAGGAGGAATTGGCATGGGCTGTTGCCATTAGCCCTGTGAGCTGTGTTTCAACAGAGTGGCAGGGGCTGGTTGGTGACGTTCTGAGGCTCAGCATACTAACACTCCAGGCAGGAAAGGAGGGGAGAGGGGCGGAGAGATGAGCTACGTTGGCCTCTCTCCAGCCCTGGCCCCAGGCACAATCTGGGAACTGGTTGTATGTTTATTCTGGCGAACACCACTTCTGCCGGATGAGGGGTGACTGGATTTCGGTACCGAATGCAGCTCAGAAGCCGTGCTAGCTAGGATTTGACTTCAATCCTAGTTCTTCAAAAGGATGCAACGCAAGTTTTTTTTTTTTTTTACACTTTCCTGCTGGATCTAGGGGCAGACATATCCCTTTCATCAGGGCGTGCTTTTCTCTGACAGGGCAGATTAGTGAGAAGCGAAAGCATTTAGAAATGCCAGGCTAATTTTCCCTGCTCACACATTGAGCCTTTACCTTGCTTTGCTTTGATAAATGGTTCATTCAAGGCCTTCATTTGTTACCTGTTGCCCCACTGAATTCAGTATATGGAAAATCCAGTTTTTTTTCACACCATGGAGCAATGCAAAGTGAAAGTGGGACCAACACCCTTATGCGGGCACAGAATAAAATAACTTCTGATTGCTTTGATCTGCCAACTGTTAGTTCTAACTCTGGGATTTAATGTAAAGAGAGAAGAGACAGAAAGGGACAGAGGGATAGAGAGATAGACAAATAATGAGAGAGAGAGAGAGAGAGAGAGAGAGAGAGAGACTGTCTCTGCATGGTTATGTTTGTCCAAGTTCATGTGCTCTGTCAGTGTCATGCAGAAGACCTCTCCCAAGGGGTGCTGTGTGATGAGAGCCTCAGGATGGGCTCCAGCTCTCTCCTCTGGAGTGTGGAGCCTCAGTCTCAGCCCTAGAGCTCCTGATGATCCTGCCTTCTGCTGCATTACATTGGGGCTAAAGCTAATGTTACCAGGGACCTGTTCCCTCCATCTGGAGATCTGGAAGAGGATGGAGTGGATGTAGGGGAGTTGGGAGGCGGGGGTCTGGCTGGGGGTGGGAGGTTGGGGAGTGGGGGGGGAGGGCATGTCATGTGCAGTGGGGACAGGGATTGTACCATATATGTGTATTTTGAGAAGATATATGGAGTTGCAAAGGGGTTAACAGAATGAAGACTTTCAGCCAGTCTCCATGGGTTTGGTGCTGCTCAATGGACTCTTGAACTGAAGACCTCTTGAAAAGAGCATGAGCTCCTCTGGTCCCACTGATAATTAAATCACTTTTCTTTTTTAAAAGAGAGTGCCCAGTGAGCAGGTGATGTCTGTGGACATACAAAACTCATTGATATCAAGATATGAAAAAGCTTTTCCTTTGCATATGCCCTCATGAATCTTTTCTTATGCAGTAGACAGTTCGAAGTACTTTGCCTCTATAGCTAACAGTGCACACTATTTGCACAGTACATCATTTTGTAAACACATGCATGAATATAATACTTGTTTAGGAGTGGAAATCATCAGTTAATGTGATTTTGGCTTTAGCTGGTGATGTTGGACAGTGTTCACCTACTACAACTACAACAGGTCTGACCTAGCCAAGCCGTTAAGCTAGTCTACTAATGTCTTTGATACTGCACAAGGCATAATTACATCATATTCTATGTATTGGTAAATATCATCTGAGCATTTTCAAGACTGGTGTATGATGTATTGATGCTCACTCATATGTGTGTTACTCCTACAAAGTGACTTCTGCATGTTTTCTTGTGTCTACTTTTTGTAGCAGTCGTCATGAAACGGGATGGGTCAGCAGCAGAGGCCTAAATACGACAAGCAGCAGCAGAACATCTGAAACAGGCACCTGGGAGGGTGGGGCCAGGGGGTACAGACATTCATGTTACAGGGTTCTATAATTGTGTGTTTCAGGCATGGGAAAGTTAGGGGAAACACACACACACAGTAGCATTTTCTTTAGATTAAAAAAATACTTTAAATAAAAAGTTTTGAGCCTTGAGCGATAAATTACCGTGAATTGAAAAGTTATGTGTTGATATTGATCAGCTGAAGTGAAGACATTGATGCTGGAGGCTACTAAACTTAACCCCAGCAGATGTCCAGCAATCATGTAATTTAGAGGTTTCTTAGGTGGACACTCCAGTTTGGTACCTTAGACAGCAATAGACCACAAATGGACCCATGAAGTCAAGTTTAGAGATATCCAACACCTAATAATTTCACAAATGCCTTTATTGTTCATTTTCATCCACATCCTCCTCCTCATCATCATCAGTAACATCACCATCATCAGTGACAATAAAAACATGGCATAAACAAAGATGTTTCTGTTACATGTTTAATGCAGGTCATTTCATCATTACAGAAATGTAGCACATACAAGCGCCCACAGAAGCGAAGCCTTTCCGAAGTTTATGCAATACTAATGGAACCAGAGTGAAAAGAGTTAAGCCCACTGTTTGATTATCCCAGTCATTTCAGCAGCCCTCTGGGCCTTTCCCAAAGAGAGCAATCATTCCCCATGCAAGAGATTCTGCAGAGGCTGGGAGAACACCAGGATACAGACTACAGTGATGTAACATCAGAGTAAGAGAAGAAGGTGTCTTACATACACACACACACACACACACATGCATTGCACACACAAGCCCACATACATTCATGCACACACGCAATCACATACACATGCAAACACACAGTGACATGATATTACAAAAAGACGTGCATTCTTCATTCATACAAAAATATCAGAATGAAATAAAACATACAGAAAATATTATTGCAATTGTTTTTAAAATCCAGCATTACCAGAAATGCATAAGAGTGCATCATGTTTAAGTCCCTAGTCACGTGACATGCATTTGAAACAATCATAACAATGTATGCCCTGACATCGGGGCATACATTACATTTATTTCCCACACAAACAAATCCCCTCCATCCGTGTATTTGTATTCTGTTATTTCTTTCCAGGGGCTCTTCTCCTTTGAAGCTTCAGGCTGTGGGTGTACATGGATATCTCGATTGCATAGTGGGAATATAGGCCAGGAAGCACCATGAATACGGGAATAGGCAGCCTCCCTGGAATAGGAAGGTGGTGTTGATAAGCTGAGGAGGGATTCCTGGAATAGTAATGGGGTGAGCCGATCGATCAGGGTCAGAGCTGTATGATGGCTTCTCCCTAATCCCCCTCCCCCATCTCCCACGACCACTAGAACACTACACCAGTTTCACCAATGCCCTCTGACACAACTCTCATGCACATGCAAGCACATATAAGCTACAATAGAGAAGGAGTCGTGTGTATGCATGTGACACAGACACACACACACACACACACACACACACAGACCCGAGACAAAGACATACACACACATATACACGTGCACACACAAGCTTACTCACTAAACTACATTATTGCTACTGAGTAGAGGTAATGCATTTACAATGTGTAACATGTCTGCAAAAACTCATTCTCTACATGCAGTACACGCACACCATTTCTCTCTTAGGGACTCTGATGATAATGGAGGTGGGCTGTCTAGACTCCCTCGAGTATGAACATGATGTGTGTATAGCTATTTGAAGCAAATATGGAATGTTATGATGGATTCAATAAACAAATTGATATAGCTACTGGAAGTGTGGTATGCAGCAGGCAGGAGAATACTAGAACATTTCACAGTGTCAGGGCCCCGGCTAATGAGACTGACCCTAAATTACACATCCCCTGTCACTTCCTGACATCCACTTCAGACGGCACGCCAAGGACCGAGGGAGGTGGCCTCACCGACCAATCAAAGAAGCCCGTTCTGAAGCCTGGCTCCGCCTCTTTGCTTCTTCCCTTCTTCTTCCTTTCTGACGTCAAGCAGATGAAAATCACTGAGTGGGAAGGAGGGAGAGATTGAGAGAAAGGGAAAGAGAGAGCGAATGTGAGCGAGAGATTAAGAGAGAGGGAGAGAGAGAGAGAGAGAGAGAGAGACAGAGGGAAAGGGTCAGTTGAGTGGGAGAGGAGGAGAGGGAGTGAGAGGAAGAAATAGATAGAAAAACCTGACAAGAGCTGCAGAGAGAGTGAATGTGGAGAGGGAGACGAGGAGAATGGAGAGGGCATGCAACCTAAAGGCAGCAGTGGATGAGCGGATGATAGAGGCAAAGAGATAAAGTTATAGGCCTTCTTAAAGAGGTCCATTTCCATGCTGACACAGTGCGTAGGAGGTGTGAAGGTTGTGGACTTAACACAAATTGGCAAATGGCCATGTGCGCAGTTGAGTGATGTCACCCGCCTCTTTTCTCCCTCCCTCTTCTCCTCCCCCACTCATCGCTGGTAGGTCCAGTCCAGCCCCCTCCCTCCCTTGCTCCCTGCCTCCCTCTATCAGGCACGCTGAAGGGTGGAGACAGAGACACATTGCACTGATGAAGTAGTGAACATGAGGATGGAAAAAGGATCTGTGACACCCAAACTTGAGGAAGTGCTCTGAGCATACGGGTTATCAAAGAAGCAACATTCTCGGCATGAACTGGAGTTTCTCGCATGGCTGACTCGATAAAAACAATCCAAGATGTGGTTGCATTTTCTATATTTAATTAACACAGAAAGGCTTGAAAAAAACAGAGTAAGAAAAGGTACTGAGACTTCTAGCTGACTGTTTTTGATATGCTGATAAAACATTTTTTAAATAGATTTCTGAGCTAAATCTGTGTGACTCAAATACACTTTTGATCCTTTTAACAAACCAGACAATACAATGATATAAAAAAAGTGATAAAAGGCATATTGAACTGAATGATACACTCATTGTCTGAATTTGAGCTCCTAGAAACAGAAATAGAAAGAGGTAATGCCCTCTCCAGTGCAAATTACCTTTGATTTAACATGAGCTATCAGTACAATGAGATGATATTATCAATCCTGCACATGCACGCATGTGTGCACACACAAACCTTTTTTATAGAGCACACACACATACACACACACACACTCCCTAGCATGGACGGTGGATGAGTCATGTCTGCCAGCCCTTACTGTTACTGTGATGGCTCCAGATTGGACAGCCAGAAATCTGCATTCACCTCACAGACTGAGAAATTCTCTCTCTCTCTCTTTCTGTTGTTCCCCCTCTCACACACACTTAAACAAATACTCTCTCTCTCTCTCTCTCTCTCACACACACACACACACACACACACACACATCAGGTGGGAAAGCGTAGGGTGTGGTGTGAAACTCTCTGGTGTGCCAGACACACATATGTTGTTGACTGGCCACCTCTCAGGTGCTGCCAGAAGTCAGGCATCCAGCGTGGCCCAATCAAATTGCAGATCTGGAAAAGGTGGTACGAGACTCTTGGCCCGGTCTCTATGTCCATATGGCTACCAACAGAGAGGGGGAGGCAGGCACATATACTGTATCTGCAAAAATGCATCTGCAGAACACAATACATACTCGCACAGGAGGGAAACTAACAGACACATGCATGGGCACACACTCAGGTACACACACACTCTAACACATCAGTAAACAAACACACACACAGTTAGGGTCAAAGGCAGAGCATGAAAGTGAGCAACTACGGTGAATGCAGACTAGACAATCCCAGCAGAAGTAGGACATCTATCCCTGAGAGGCATGATCACAGCATCCTGCAGTGACATAATATGTGAGAGCAATGAGTGATGAGCATACAAGTACCCCTAGCAACGGCACAACAGATGTTTGCCATCACACCATCCTTGGCCGCGATACCAGGGAGCAACCAATCGAACTCCGACCAAACCAACTTGCAAACAGAATGCAGTCCCTGGTGAAGTTTCAGCTCCCATGACTATCAGAGGTGAATCGGAGGTCGATGCAGGGGGGTCAGAAACATAAGGCAAATTGAATTTCCTTGTCTGCGAGTCAGCACTCACTTGGCAATAAAGCCACATAGTGACGTTATTTGTTTCATCTACTCAAGGCCGGGGGAAACTAGCGGCCTACATTATCGCTCCCTGAAACAGCATTTTTATCTGAAAAGCATTTGGATAGAATTTATTTAGTTGTTTTTTTTTTAGTTCTGTCTGTCAAGTGACAACAGACATTGTTTAAGCTTTAACAGAACAGCTGCACACTCAGCAGTAAGGTACAACGGCATCAACAACAGGGACAACAAAGCTCTTTTCTCAAAGTAAACCTCTGTGACAGGAGATCAACTGCTGCAGCTGGAGAGAGAGAGAACCAGGACAGCAATAAGTAGGTCCTAGGCGCTATCCATGGTGCTGAAATTCAATGTTCTTTTGATTTGACATGTCTCAAATGTGTCATTGTGTCTGTGGCAGAGGGGTAGTGCCCCGTAACGGTTGGTCTTAGGTGAGCACTTTTTTTTCTCTCCCCAACAAATTATTCGTTAAGCTGCCTTCCGTCCCGTCTTACACACAAATTAATCAGGTAATCATCTCTTGTCTTGTCCCCAATACGCAGGCCATTAACATTAAGCGACACAATCCCGTCTCTTTGGTGGCACTCCAAGCCATTCACGCTGACAATGATTTAGTAGCTTTAAGGACGAGGATAAATACTGTAATTTACTTTCTCTCTCTCTCTCTCTCTCTGTCTCACACACACACACACACACACACCACACACACAATAGAGTTGATAAGATTGGACCCCTGGGCGGTCGCAAAGTATATCCTGTCTTATTCAGTAGCACTACCTGCTTTTTCCAGGTGTTGCCAAAGCCTGGTTACATCCTGGTTTCACAACCTTATCCGCGGGGCGAGAACAACTCAATGTGATTTCATGATCTCTCGCTACATTGTGTTTATGACTGGGCCCGAGTATCCATCTGATTGAATCGTGGATGAAGCCTTTCTTAACACAACCCATTGCTCTCCTTGCACACACCATGCGCCTAAATATAGCGTAAATAATGTAGAGGATGAAAGATCGTTTTAATGGTCCAGCACTTAGACGATATGATGTTTATCTGAATTTGGGCTCAGAATAGAATGACTATGGAAACAGTATGATGCCTTAGCTGCATTGTTATTCTTGTGAATAGACTCGTGCCTGTCCTGCACCAAAAACAAGATGTCGCCAATATCAAAACTGTGTTTGTGCCCAAGACAGTATTTTCAGACTGAGCGAAGAGCTGAAAGGAGAGCCACCTTTTTTATTAGCCACCGTTATATGTGTGTGTGTGTGTGTGTGTGTGTGTGTGTGTGTGTGTGCGCGCACGCGGAGGCGCGCATGTGTGTGTATAGGTAATAAGCTGCTCCGCCACTGCGCAACGATGGAGCTATCGCAGCGATGGAGATGACGCAAACAGACCCAGCTCCCCGAAAAAGTGTTTCAAGACGAACATGGCGGCAACTTAACCGCGGTCCAAGATGACAATGGCCAAAGGGAGAACAGATTCCAGGCTTTCCGCCCAGGTACGGGAAAGAGAAACCAGCCGGCGTGCATCGAAGGGGCTCGTTGCTTTCCTTTAAGTGAATCTGCAAACCGACGGGGTGAACGGCGGCAGACGCGCAGCATCAGCACCGAGAGGCTCGCAACAGCTGGTCTCTCTGCGCCCCCGACGAGAGAACAAACCCGAGGAGGGAGGTTGGGAGCGGGGCATGCGGTCAAAGAGGACGCCGTTTCCCCCCGGAGAGCCATGGAGAACCGGGATGCGGCAGCGCGAAGCTTAATCTGTGCGGGCGCGTTAATTGGATCGGAATAGCACCAATTGCTGCGGGTGCGATAGAGGAGCGCCCTGGACCGGCGGAGGCACGGCACCCCACCGTTATAGAGGAGAAACAACCGGAGTCCATCTCCCCCCAAGTCAATGAGTATTGTGGCAGAGGAGCCCCCGCGGTGGAGTCGACCAGGGCTGCACTTTCCTAAAATATGACCAGGGGTGCTTGGATGCGTCGACAGCATGATGAAGGCTTAAAATACTGGTTTGCACCCCGAGAGAACGAGAAGCCGTTTACCGAGTCGGAGCGGGCCCAGAGATGGCGACTGTCGCTGGCCTCTCTGCTGTTCATCACCGTCCTGCTCTCTGATCACTTGTGGTTCTGCGCCGAGGCGAAGTTGACGCGAACCCGAGACAAGCGGTCGGACAAGGGGCTTGCAATTACGGACATGGGCGAGTACCGCCTCGCCAGAGAGGAAAATGTTATTTTTCTAGGGAATTCTACCAAACCTCTGTGGCGAATGGACACCTGTCACCCCGACAGCCTGTCCAAAGACTGCTTTACTTTCACGGACGCGAAGACCGTGTGCCTGGGCCTCTCCGGTGGAGGGCAAGAGGGGACGCAGTTGGCGTACGTGAATCTGAGCGATTTGTACCTTTCTTTTTGTAATTCCTACTCACTTTTGGATTTGTTTTACGGGTTTACGAGTCCGGACGATATGAATTGCACCCTGGATACGGCCATGGGGGTGGATCTGCCGGGATGCAAAAAGTGTGTCCGGGCTTATCAGCTTCTTGACCAGCAAGCGGAGAATGACTACCGGGAGTTTGAACTGCTGGTTCAGAAATACGAGACAGATGCATACTCGGTTAGGACGTGCATGGAGGAATGCAAGGTAGGACTCACGAGGAAGGGTCGCGGGCGCGCGCGCGCGCACACACACACACACACACACACACACACATTTAAGGGGGGGCGGATTCAGAGTTGTCATGGCAACCGTTAGGCCTATCTATCACTATGGAGGTATTTTTTGGCAGTTAGAGTTCATCATACTTCTGTTGCATCGTTAGGCCTGTCTGAGTTTGCACAAACACACAGTTGCATCATCTAAATGGCATGGGGGACATGGAGGACAAGTCAGCAGAGACTCTTACAGCTGTTCATCTCCCCCCCCCCCCCCCTCCCCTCTCTCTCTCTCTGTCTCTTGGACTACTTTTTGAATGGTGGAAGTGCTATTTGGTGTGAGGAGCAGGCCTGCACTGTAGGCCTGTGAGAGGGGAAGAGAGAGGGCTGCAGCATGGTGCTCATTGCAATAACGTTAATAGCACGCAGTGATTTCTGCACCTAATCCAGCAAGAGGCTTTGCATTGTTCCTGGGTTTGCTTGTTGTTGTTCAGATGACACAGCAGCCTATATCTCGGGCTCTGCACTGTGTGTCGTGGGCCACAACAGGCAACAACAGCAGCAGAAACAAGCACTTCACACTCCTAGGCCTACATTCACTACACACACACACACACACACACACACACACACACACACACACACACACACATACAGGCAGCTAACACATATTGTGTTACCTACCTTTTGGTGTCAAGGCCCTCTCGGCTGTGTTGAGCAAAGCAAACATGAATGGCAATATGGGGCAGATACATTGGTTAAATAACACTTGTATCTGTTCCATTTGTTGTGCACTAGACTGTTACGGAGGCTCCCTCTCTCCCTCAGCTGTGCATCCTGAATGTACCTGAAAGGAGGCCGTGCAATAGGCTTTCAGGTCAGGACATGATTGTTTCTTCGGCTGCCTTATTATTCTTTTAAATCCATTCGTGTCAATTAGTGTAAGGGGGCAATATGGTTACATAGTTTGTCTTATTGGCACAAAGGACAATCTCATCTCTCAGTTTATACGTAGGTGTGGAAGAAGGCTTTAACAATAGGTTATATGGCAACGGACAATTTCTTGTGGCTGCTCGTTTAGCAATTCCTTGAAAACGGTTCACTCTATTTCTGATGTCAAAAGATCTTTTGTCTGACAATCCCTGCTCCCTCTAGCCTAGTATTGATGTGTCACACTGATTCCTCTATGAACATCACCCCCCCCTAAACACACACACACCCGCACCTCCTTTGAGCTGATGCTCTCTCGGGTGCAGGTCCAGGGTCTCCTATGTTTGGACGTGCTCTTGCAAAAGATGATCCCCATTGCCATATCACAGCTCAACACCCCACGAAGGACAGTAGACAGACGTGGCGTTGAGCTGACACACAGTACTATACTATACTATATGCACATATTGGTGTATGTAGCTTTGTTTGTAATGGGCAACGTGATACCTCACTTCCCCTCCAGCTGTGATGTTTTGGGTCTGATGTTTCAAGTTCTTGAACGTTAACATTTTGAAGAATTAGAATGACTGTTGCTAACAGATTGTCCGAAGCCAATCGCTGCATCATCATTACCTGGACATACACCGGTCAGGTCAGGAGCTTAGATAAACTTTATGTTTTGCCTTCAGAATGATCTAGCAACCCAATGTGGATGTTCTACAAGGCCAGCAAAGTGCAGTGATGATGTTGAGGGGCTGGGCTTGACCTTGACTGTGAGAGCTGCTGATCCAGGGGGTGTGTGTGGTGTGGTGGAGGAGGAAAGGGGGGGGCGGGGGGTAGTTGGTAATAGCAAATATGGCGGCTGGACCATCACAGTTTGTATGCATGCTTGTTTGTGAGAGAATGCCTCTGTCTTTATATGTGTTTGTGAGACAGTAGGTGCTTGCACATGTGGATGTATTTTCTATAACATCCTAGGGCCGTTTGCTCCTTATGCCACCTAATCAGTAGTTTGCATGTGCACTCCTTACTCCCTGCTAATGTAATAAGAGCCAGGCAGCCAGTGGGCTACAGCAGCCTTTTAGCCCCTTTAGCCCAATCTGAATTGCTAATCTGCTTCAGTGTTAGCGTGACCTTTGTGAAAGCACAGCACTCCGGGCCTGAATCACAAACTGTCACTCCTTGAAGAACCACTCTGCCGGACAATAAAGAGACACTAGCCATCTTGAAATAATCATCTTGTTCATTCTCCTTTTAGTTCTCTCATGCAAACCCTCTCTCTCTCTCCACATCCACACTTTCATCTCCCTCTTTCATTTGCTTAAGGTTAGTTTTCAAACAGTATAACTGAATGAGCAGAGCGTGCAGGTGAAGAGCTATATCACGGTGTACTTAATGTGTCATCTCACCTGCACAACAGGGGTGACATTGGGGACGAAGCTTTGGGGAGGAGAACCGCAAAGACAAGTACATTTAAGACAAGATGACAGATTTATTGGAGCAACAGTATGTTTTGTGTTTGGGGGGCGCTGTCATGCTGCATGATCCAACCTCTGTTAAGCTTCAAATTACCCTGATATTCTCCTGGAGAATTTCCTGATACAATTTTGACTTCATTGATCCTTCGATGGTTGAAGCCATCCAGGCCCCGAGGCAGCAAACCAAACCATGATGCTCCCGGGACCAGGTTTTGCTGTTGGTATTCTTCGTTGGTGTTATGCGGCGTGCTCTTGCTGTGATCTTTGCTGGACGCCCACTCCTAGGGAGAATTTTCTCCATTTGTATACAATCTGTCTGACTGTAGACTGACGGAGGCCCAAGTCTTAAGAAATGCTTTTGTAGCCCTTTCCAGCCTCAAGAACTCTTCTCCAGAGGTCCTCTGAAATCTCTCTTTAACCGGAGCATATTCCACTTCAGCAGAGCTCCTTTTTCTTTTTTTTAGCGAGCAGACTCTTGGTAACCAAACCTTGAAGGGTTTTTATATGACAGCACACCTGTAATCCACACCTGAATGTCATCTTATTGATTGGATCATCTGACTTCAATTAGAAGTTATTATCCTAGAGGTTCACATACTTTATCCAGCTTAGGCTGTTAATGTTTGAACAATAAAAACATGTAAAAGTTTGTGTGTTATTAGTTAAACCACACTGTGTTTATCTATTTGTATGACTTTATAGATTGTATAGATTTATAGATTAGACCGTAGGAAGCAGTCAGCATGAATGCAGGTGATTAAAAAGGGTTAAAAAAAATTGTGAGCTGAACATACTGTACATACACGGATTCACACACTCCATGTGTGATCTTTACACCCTTTGATCTCCATATGAACCTGGCTCTTTGGACACATGTAAACACATACACACGCACACACACGCACACACTCACTCACCCGCACACACACTCACACACACACACACACACACACACACACACACGGAGCCCCATGTGCAGTGTTTCCTGCTGGTCCAGACCTGCTGTCTCTTCCGGTGTAATTTAATTTGCACTCCCATAATTCTCTGTTCCTCTGGTGGCTTTGTCTCTAGGGCTCTGTCTGTCTCAACATGTTGATCTCCTCTCATCTCCTTCTTTCTCTCTCTCTCTCTCTCTCCCTCGGTCTCCCCTCTCTCTCCCTCGGTCTCCCCCTCTCTTTAGAGAGCACCAGATGTGCCTTAAAGGGGGCCCAGTATCTGTCGCTACATCACCTCCAGCCCTCTCTCCCTCCCTCCTCATATACTCTCTTCCCATCAGGGGCCTTGGTGTTTCTCTCTCTCTCTCCCCCTCTCTGGAAATCTGTGGGTGTTGAGCGCTCTTTTACTGCTGGAGTGATAGATACTGATCTGGGTTAAGGTCCTTTTCTTCTCTTCAATTACAGGCCTGTCCACACAGTGCCCGCCGTCTTCTGCCTTCACCCAGCCTCTCTGCTTCTCTGCTCATTCAATCACTTTTCCTCCTTTACCTCTCTCTCTCTCTCTCTTTCCACTATGAGGTTTACCCCTCATTTCATTTAGCTGTTTTTCCAGGTTTATGCGCTAACCCCACTCCTGTTCAGACAATCTCAGAAAGGATGTATTGTTTTAAACGCATCAGTATGCTTTGTGAAAAAAGGTTGAAAAGAAGCCACTGTACTGGAAAGAGTGCAGTGAAGCTGAGCCTTTCCAGAAGAATAAAAGTCTTTGTGAGAGTATGTCAACATGAAATTACGTCAAATGTCTGGAAGTTGTTGTTGACATACGTTGTGTCATAAAGTAACTCAAATATGTGTTGTACTCAACTAGACACACAGGTGTGTTGAGACAGGAGGGTGTATTTACTTTAGGGACACGAGGCTTTGACACAATGTTCAGTTCTGCTATCAACACATACAACATGGACAAATCCTGCACTTTTTTTCTCTCTCTCCCTGAGATTCAATTACGGCTTTGTTGGTTTTCTACCCAGCTCAAACAGACCCTGGGAAACTCCCCTTCATATGAGCTGCCAGTGTTTGTCTCTCCCCAGGCAGCAGATAAGGAAATGTGTCTGCTAGAGAAGAGCTCAGCAGCACTCCCATGGAAACGCCTCCACGTCGTCCTGTATTCTCCGTCTACACGGCGCACCGAGACCGTACAGCTTCCCTCCTTCCCCCTGCCTTGGGCCTTCAGCTCTGATCAACACATCCACTACCCATTCCTTTCTGTCAACGTAGCCTTATCCCTCCCTCTCTCCTGCAGGCTTGCACTCTGAATTAGTCCTGCTTTTCCTCGGTGCATGGCTATGCGCTCGGTTTGCCGAAAGAGTGCGAGGTGCTGTGTTTCGTGCATGCGCGTGAGTGTGTTTGTCGGTGCAACATGTGCGGATGCCGACAAGAAGCGACATGCATTTAGAAAGCCCATTGATCGTGGGACCCTAGCCCTGCTCCACCTGTAACCAGATAAAGGCTGCGGTGATTTGTTTTAATGTGCCCAATTCAATCGGATGGATGACACTGACATCGACACATTTATTCACATTCACAAATACACACTCGCTATCGCTCTCTTCTCCCCGTGTGTCGCTGGTATGCTTAGTTGAATGATTGGATGAGTGGGTGATGTGTTATATATGATTTCCTGTGAGAGAGTGGGGAGAGAGAGAAAGGACGAGAGAGAACAGAAACGACTGCTATTGAGGATTGACTTCATACAAAATTCATAGAACATGGCACACATTCATCCTCTAATACAGCAGTGCTTTGTTTGCTACTCATTTCCGGTCTGTGACATCTGTAGCACCCCCCCTCCCCCACCGCCCCCCCCTGCCCCCCCCATCTCTGCCCCCGCACTTCTCCCTTTGTGCTGAGACCCTCTGGGTAATTCAACCTTCTTGCAAAAGCATGACCTGTGACCTGTATTGTAGATTCAAGGAAGGAGAAATTGCTTTTCTATGTAACGAGTCACATTGTCGATAAGAGGAGCAAATCAGAACTACATTCAAAGGATGGTACAGGAGGCATAGCAGCGGGTGCACGTACCTGCTAGTTAGACCGCATGTCTGCACTAATACTTCACAATATCAAAAAGCTGTTTACTGGAATAGAACAGGTAATAGAATAGAATAGATTAAGGGGGTGGTAATGAGAGCTTTCGAGTCATCATCAAAACAACAGAAAGAAACCGACACCAGCAAAAGTGAAGTGTGCAGAGAGAGCTACAGTCTGAGCATCTCTCTGGCAGAAAGACAGAAACCGGTCACAGTTCCCAGACTCTGGTGACATTCTCACATTACTGAGTCATCATCAGCTGCTCACAGCATGGCCTGATTCAGAGACAGCAAAGCAGAACAGTGAGAGAAGAATAGACACACACACACACACAGGCGCACTCGCGTACACATTTGTATACACTCACACAAACACACATGGCATGAACACACACACACAGCACCACCGACCACACACACATGTGAGAGAGGAGGCTGACAGGGATACAGGAGAAGGTTGGAAGAGGGAAAGAGAGAGAAAAACAAATGAATGGATAGATTAGAGGGAAAAAGTGATCTGTGGAGCAGGGTGGGCCCGTGTCAGCTCCACTGACATACTGTATTTTCACCGGGTTTGGTACAAACAATTAATTTGAGCACCTGTGCCTACATCCTAATCCTTTCCATTTTAATCAGGCTAGTGTTTCTCTGTGGGGTGTGTGTGTGTGTGTGTGCGTGCGCACGTGCATATGTGCATGCGTGTATGAGTGCAGGGCCTGGTGGGAAGCCATGTTGTAATCTCCCCACTGTTATTTGTCATTGACTTAGCACAGTGAGAGTGAAAGGGGCCGTGATGTTTTGCGCGCTTGCTGCAGCATATTTACTATCAGTGGAAAACTTGAGGTGGTTTGAGATCTCTGCCACGTGATGTCCCTTTGGCCAATGTGATACTCAGGAGAACTACAAGCACAGTTGCTATTACTACAGTAGTACAGTTACAGCTCCAAATGTTTTCAGCCACAATCCCGAGTACTTTTTCCTGTCTGGTAATTCTAGAAACCAGATAACAATATTACATTATTTCATAACTGATACCTGGGGAGCGAAAAGACTGGGCTGTCAGTTAGGTGCAACCCTTTTTCCAGCCATGTGTGATACAGTATATATGTGCCTGGTGCTTTCACATTTTAGTTTTAGTTTGAGGATCTAAGCTTTTTGCACAGACGACGAGATGCACTTACGATCTCTGGTGACTAGTAGGTCTCTTGCCTACCTTCGTTGAATGCACTTATTGTAAGTCGCTTTGGATAAAAGCGTCTGCTAAATGACTGTAATGTAATGTAATATTATGTCTAATGGTGATTGCTTTTTTTTATTCTCGGCTCACTAGGGTTCCCCCCCAGAAAATGTTCCCTCGTGGGGTAGAAACCTCCAGAATAGCAATCGGGTCACGTTACACTAAACCTTCTCATTCAAAAACGTTTCCAAATGAGTTTGTGTTGTTATCACAACCCTCGTTACGAAGCCAGAGGAGCTGGTTAATTCACATGGTTGCTCCAGTGGCACCTAGCAACCGCATCACCATTGAGGAGACTTTGCTGGTATATGGACCATGATAAGTACAGGGACTACAGTATGTGAAAGACCCACGCTGGGTGATAAGACCGAGGAATTTGTGAGTGGGCTGAAGCTAAGCACATCCTCACAGCCAAACCTCCCGCAGTCTGACACAATAATTTGATTGTTGAGCGGGGAGGGGAGGGGCAGAGAGAGAGAGAGAGAGAGAGAGAGAGAGAGAGGGGGAGAGAGACCTTCTGTGTGGTCCTCACCCTGTGACTGTATTAGTGATGGGTATAGACAGAACCAGGAAAAGGAACAAAGAAAGAGGAGGAATGGAGGGGTTGCCCTGATGGTGAGGGTGTGTGTGTGTGTGTGTGTGTGTGTGTGTGTGTGTGTGTGTGTGTGTGTGTGTGTGTGGGTGAAGCAGATGGATTTAAGGGTTGGTGGGGTCAATGAACAATGTGCTGGAGTTTCCCTCTTTCTCTGCAAACCTTTCACCCCTGTTCACCCTGTACGCCATGTGTCACACTCCAGCCATGTCACTCCTTCTTTCCCCCATCCATCTCTCCTCACCCCAATCTGCTTCATCCTTTCTTTTATCTCTCTCCTTCCCCATCTGTGTCCACACACACAGTTTCGCCCGGTGTTAGTCCCTGTGCCGTTTCGTGTCTTTTGTTGCAGTTTCGCTCTACAGTGGCATTGAAGGCCCCCTGACCGATTCCCTGTTAATAATTTATCTGTCATTGGCTTTTGAAAAGCATCGGAGCACCCACCCCCCCTCCCACCGCTTCCTGCTTCCTCACTCTTCTCACCCTCTCCCTCCCTTCTTTTGCTCACAAGCATGAGCATGCCCACACATTCAGTCGTACAGTGTTTACAAATGGTGTAGAGACAGCTACTGTATGTGTGTGTTCATGCGTTTGCCATGTCCTAGCCTGGAGTGGGTGTGTTGGTGTAGCTATCAATTCCCTACCGTTATTCTGCATAGTTTGACCTCAGAAATGACATTTTGTCCACATTGTTCTCCCTTTTTATCTCTCTCCCTCTTATTGCCCTGCCCATTTTTCCCATGGTGGCTACCCATCTCACAATCACTGCCCCTCTTCGTCATCTTCTTCCCTCTCCTCTCCCTATCTCGACCCCCGTAGCCCTAATCCTCCCATGTAGGCTCTTAGCTGGATAAAGCTGTCTTCCATCTCCTCTCTTTATTACAGGATTTGCAGCAGTACCCTTTCATATCCCCCTTTTAGCCCTCTTAGGTTCCACAGAGAACCCTCGCTATGTGGCCTTGCTCCTCGGAGGACATAAAAGGGAGTTGCACAACTGAAGAAAGAGACCGCAGATGATTAAGAAATCCAAGAGATGCTACGTTGATACTCGTGTCAGTGTGGGAAACATTCATCCCCAAGTTGTTTTGAGGAGAGCAAACGTCTCAAGAACGTAGTCACAGGGAAGTACTTTGTGTGGGGTATGAGAAAAGGTACATTTAATGTGACTCTGTGTGTCTGTGTGTGTGTGTGTGTGTGTGTGTGTGAGAGAGAGAGAGAGAGAGAGAGAGAGAGAGAGGAAGAGAATGAGGGAGACTCTCACAAACTGACTTATTGATTTCCCATTTGAAAGCAGGGGTGAGATTTCGGACAGGAGCGATCGGGAGGTGGAGTCGTGAAGGAGGATTGCAGAGTGGAGAGAGGAAATGAGGTGGAAGGAAAAGACATAAAGTGATGAGGGTGGGCCGGGCTGCACACCGACAATACAATAATATTGATGATGCTTAGAGAGGTAGTGATCTGGAGGCAGATGTAGGAGGAGAACGGACAAATGGGGGAGGGCCGGTGGGCAGTGGGGGCTTGGCCTGTCAAACACACACACACACACACGTGCACATGCATGCACGCACACACACAGTGATCTGAGATTGATGCATTCAGTCAAGACACAGCTGCTGGTAGCTCTACTCTGGCACAGGAAGTGATGGTGATTGATTGATAGGGGACGATGAGGGTCATATCCTGTACAGAGGACAGCAGTGCCGCTATACTGACAGAATCACTTTACCTCCCTCACTCTCTCTGGTTTCCCCCTCCATCTCCATCTCTCCTCCATTCATGTCACCCAACCCCCCCCCATCCCAACATCTCCTCCTTCCTGCCTGCTGTCTAACCTTAGCCTCTCTCTTTCTGCACAGCTCTCCTTTTCTTCTTTCTTTCTTTCTCTTCTTTCTTTCTTTCTTTCTTTCTTTCTTTCTGTGGTGTGGGCATGTGTGTGGTGTGTAATGTGTGTGTGTGTGTGTGTGTGTTCCTGTGTGTTCTTGGGGCTCAGTGTAATCACAGCTCTAATCTGTCTGCTAGGAGTCTGTGTGTGGGTGACATTAAAGCTCTCATTATCACTGTAACTCAGCACCAATGTCACTGTGAAGACACCAACGACACATCCACTGCAGCAAAATCAACCCACCATGTCTTTGTGTGTGTATGTGTGAGAGTGTGTGAATGACAAAGAGAGAGAGAGAGATTCTTAAGTGAATCGTTTGAGTGATTTCTGGTATCAATTTTTCTTTTTTTTACATTTTTAATGTGATCTAGATTTAATGAATCTCAAAAGCAATATTAGATCAAATAGTATATGAGTGCTTCATTTAATATCATGCCCAATGAAAGTTGGGGAATAATGTAGTAGTGTTATGTGATTTATTGAGCAAAATGAATCATCTTTTGCTCTCGTTTCTAACTTTTCATTAAAAATCGTTTTTTTTAATAGACACCCTATTTGATTTAGCCTAGTGCTGAAGCAAGGCAGAATGAATGAGGGAAAGAAGAGGTGGAGAGGAGGAATAGTTGGGAAGGAAGAAGAGATAGGTTGCTATAGTAACAGGAAACAGGGTCTGGAATGGAGAGAAAGATGCTGTGTGGATCATCTTATTGAGTACAAACCACAATAAATGACTAGTACCATACAGTCTACAGTATGTTGTAGTATGTCTACCATTGCTACCCTATCATTACCAAATATGTTGACTGTGTTGCTGTACATTTATATATTTTCTTTCTTTCATCAGTCATACATCAACATCCTTTTTTATGCATCCTCTGACCACCTCTGTGAATACTGCTTGCATAAGCATGGCTATGAGTGCTCTGCACCAAGTTAGCTTGAGTTGTTTGCAGCAAGCATATTAAGTAAAAGTACCAGAGCTGAGAGAAGTGGGTCAGGGGAGGATATGGGTGTCTGCACCCAGGACGGCTCTGTCTGATTCACACTTACCATCCAATCAGCCACCGACATTAGCACCCTGGCTTCTCTAGCATGCTAACTCACAGGCAGGCGGCTGCCCTACTATTTGTGCTGGGTAGAGAGGATAATGCTAGCATGCTAACACACACAGCTAACCAGCTCTATTGTGCACAGTAATGTGGAGGATATTGTCTTGCTTTTGGCATAGTGACATATAGTCAACCTGCTCTGCTGTTTAAGAACATAGTGCCATCATACTAATGCACAGATCTTGATTGTTTTGGTGTACTGCTAACATGCTAACATGCTAACACGCAGCCACGTTGCTGTGTTAGTTATGGGAAATAGCCTTGATTTGAAACTGTGGTTGATAAGTGTTTCCTGAAAAAGACAAATAGGTGTAGATAGAGTGATGTTACGGAGCAGATCCATCAGACTTGTCTCTCATGTCCTTGGTGACGCAGATCTGCAGTTTTTCTGCAGTAAGAAATGAGAGAGAGAGAGAGACAGAGAGAGAATACATTTCCAGGGTCAGGGGCTGAGACAAACACTGGAGCTCAGGGAATGAACATCTGACATCTGCAACGGGGACTTGGCGGCTGCTACAGTAGTTCATTTTTCTGGTAGAAATGGGGTTTCTGATTTGCATTATGCAGCAATCTAGCTGCAGTGCCCGTCCTGCTGTAAGGTACAAAGTTGACAAATATTGGGTTCACATTCAATGGCTGGCCTTGATTTGGTGCAGATGCTGAAACGAATAGATTTCTTATTTGGGTCTTTGGGCCGAGGCCATGGGAGAGGGAGATAAAGGTTTTGGAGGTCAGGGTTAGATAGTTTTGGCTGACATTAAGAGACAAATGCAGATTGCTGAAGCGAGCCAATAATGTAAGTGGGGAAGAAGCGGGGTACGTAGACTATAAGACAGTTTGTCAAACAAGTCGCCAAAAAGGGAATGCTTTCATGTCACAGCAATGATATGGGATAATAGTATTGTTCTCCCGTTATGGAGGTAAATCAGGGAGCGAACAGGCTGACTCAGTCATACAGAGTTAGCTCGATAACCACCCCAGAGTTTCATTATAAGTATCTGCTGATTGGTGCTCATGTTCAGCAGCATTTTACCACTACAGCAATATCATAGAGAGACATGAATTTAAAACCAAAGAATTGTCCACAAGCATGCAGACACTCTCATACTTGTACCACGCAGTTTTTGGGTACTTGTAATTTATTGCAATATTTTCATTTGGTGGAACTTTAACTCCACTACCAAATAGAGAGTTTTTAACATTTTAGTCATCTTTAAGTGTAAATGGACCACTAAAACCTTGATTAATAAAGGTTAATGCATTCAAGATGGACCACTCAAAACCACAGCATTCAATTGCACATTTTCTTTAAATACTTAAAGCTGCACTATGTAACTTTATGTAATGTTTAGTCACCGACGGCCCAAAGTGGCAGTAAGAGGTTTGTATTTTTGAAGACTTCAATACCCGGAAATCATATTGCTCTCCTACTTTCCTCGGACCTATATTTCTTCTGCTTAGTGGTTTGTTGGGTTGGAGGTGATGAGTTAGGAACATCTTTTCGTAGCAGCTTCAGTCATCTGAAGGGAAGCTGGATTTGCTCATAAATCAGCGAGCTAGCGCCTCAGCTATCACTACAGAAAGCCTGTAGCGATAGCCGAGGCGCTAGCTCGCTCACTGCTGTTTTGGAGCTATGTGCATTAGGGCTTGTAGGTTTCGATTCGTCACTTCCTGTATTCAGAGAAAACGTTCCCACCAGTGTACCTACCTGACTCCAAAACCTCATTGGGGTGAATGGAGCGAAGGCTGCGTTCTTTCCCCTCTACTCTTCTCCCTGTATACCAGCTGCACCTCCGGTCATGAGTCAGTCAAGCTCCTGTTCACAGACGACACCACCCTCATTGGGCTCATCTCTGGTGGGGATGAGTCTGCCTTCAGGTGGGAGAGTGACCATCTGGTGACCTGGTGCGGTCAGCTCAATGTCCTAAAGACAGTGGAGATAGTAGTGGATTACAGGAAGAACCCAGCCCCACCCGCCACCATCACCCTGCATGACTCCCCAGTCCGCTTCCTGGGTACCATCATCACCCAGGACCTCAAGTGGGAGCTGAACATCAGCTCCATCACTAAAAAAAGCACAGCAGAGGATGTACTTCTTGCGGCAGCTAAGGAAGTTCAACCTGCCAAAGTCAATGATGGTGCACTTCTACACCGCCATCATTGAGTCCATGCTCACCTCCTCCATCACCATCTGGTACGCTGCTGCCACTGCCAGGGATAAGGGCAGACTGCAGTGTGTCATTTGCTCTAATGAGAATGTGATTGGCTGCAATCCTCCATCTCTCCAGGACCTGTACGCCTCCCGGACCCTGAGGCGTGCAGGTAAGATTGTAGCCGACCCCTCCCACCATGGACACAAACTCTTTGAGTCACTCCCCTCAGGCAGGAGGCAGGAGGCTGCGGTCCATCAAGACCAAAACCTCACGCCACAAGAACAGATTCTTCCCATCTGCAACTGGCCTAATCAACAAGGCCCGAGTCTCCCACTAACATGGACTCTTGTGGATTGTTGTAAATTCAATCACTTTTTAAAATAGAGAGCAGTCCAATTAAATTATTACAGGCAGCAGGGCAGCCTAGTGGATAGAGGGGCTGTCCTTCAACTGGCTAACCCAGGTTCAAGCCCCCATGTTGGCAAGTATCCACCAGGCTGGAGTGGACACTTCAGGGGTGCTGTTCTGTAGCTGACCCTATGCTTTGACGTCCCTGGAGGCAGGCAAATGAAAATGGGGGTCAATAAAGTATGACATTGTTATTTCAGATAGCAAGGAAGATGTAAAAAGTATCAATTTGTTGTCTCTTATTCAATGAATCTAATAATATTTTATTTGGAGTGCCTGCTAGCTAGATAGCTCATCCAGCTAGCCTCATACCATTAGCAACAGTACTGCTGTGAACTACCTCCAGACTTTGCTCTGAATGCCTCCAGAGGGTGAGACTACGACTATACGAACAGGAATTATGACAGCGCGCTGAAATTACACATTTTCAAGGTCTTTAAGAAAAAGTATTGACATCCAACTCTCATGTCAACTAAAGGCACACGGTCCAATTAGTACAATAGTACAATTCTGTTTTTATGTCCTGTCTGACAACTCTGACAAGATCTTGTATGTGTGTGAGTGTGTGTGTGTGTGTGTGTGTGTTGCATGATCTGTGGCTGTATCTCAGATCTGTGTGTATGTGCTTATGTGTGCATGTGCTGTATATGTGCCCATGCCTCTACTCCGACTGTGCATGTGAGGTGAATGCATTAGTAGAGGCAATAAAGTTGGGATGGGGTGGCTAGCTGAGTGCAGATTTGAGGGCCAGTGAGCCTGAATGCCCCCCGGCACAGCCGCTCATATTAATGTCTCATATTGTCGGTGCCCCACAGAAATCTCGTAAGTGCAACCCCACCATATTTTCTCAACTGTAAATGACAGTTGATATGATTCCTGACCCTCGGACTGCGCACATCACTGTATCTAACGACATTTCATTGGCAGCCTGTCATTGCGAAAAAGCTTTCCATTCTATTAAAATGTCATCAAAAGAATATATGTATGTATATTTCCCATGCTTCCTTTTTGGTAAAGGCAGAGGTAATAGAGAAAGGCAGAGGGGACTGAGACATCATCATTGTGTGCAGTGACACATATTGATAATACATGGTAACCAATTTATTTCCATTCCCCCCAAAAAAAATTCCCTAGATGCTAACTGGCATGGAGGTCACAACATAGAAAGATCTGTATTCTAATGCTAGTTCTAATTCTAATGATCTACTATTAACATTGGATTTCGAATGAAGAGAAAAGGCAAAGGTCATGCAGCTTCACAATGTGTGCTGAATTTTCTGGGGGACATTACCGCAGCTGCAAATGTGCATCACACCTGGAACTACTGTAAGGCTTCCCCTTCAGTTGTTGGAGATTTGCCCATGTAATTGTGTGTGTGTGTTTGTGTACAGTATATCCATGTGTTTGTTGCTTTGCACACTCACAGAGAAAGAGAGAGAGAGACAGAGAGAGAGAGAGAGAGAGAGAGAGGGAGGGGGAGATGCAGTGGCAGCTGTGCACCTGTGTGAGTGTCTGCTTTGTCCCATGTCAGAGCAGCCTCTTTGAAGCGTGATGTTATCAACCCCCCGTGATGAAAGGCAGGATTTGTCCTCTCCAGGTGTACCTGGGAGAGGAAGAGGGGAGAGGTGAGAGAGAAGTGAGAATTGAGAGGGAGAGGGTGGTCTCTGCATGGACCTGGGCCCACGCTGAACATTTGTGATTGGCTTGTTATTAAGCCCCTTTATGCAACCCCGAGTTAAGTCTCCAGTCTAGGCATGAGCTGCATTAAATGTTAAATCCCTGGTGGAAGAGTTTTAAATATTTTACAGAATCATCATCAACCCTTTTCTATCATCTCTCAATTATCTGCCTGCAGTAGCGACTATAGTAAACCATATTTGATGATATTGAATTACTATGTGGCCAAAAAGTAATTCAGTCTCCACAGGCTACAGCGTCTCTCTTTCTATCTATCTTTGGAAATATTACAATGCTTTTTGTATTTCACTTTTTTACAGACGTGGTTTGAACAAAACAATCCAACAAACTGTTGTTTGACTTGGTTTGAATCAAACAATCATTTCAACAAAATGTTCACAGAGATCAGCTTTTGACAGTAGAATACTGGTGCAATACGATGCGATGCGATACATTATGATACAATACGATATGACAAGATACAAAAAAAACTACGATACAGTCGATATTGTCCCAAAAGGAATTCAGCTTGCAAAAGGCACAACAGTGGGCAACGCAGCCATCAGGTAACAACATGGAGTTATCAGTCTGGTCAGCCTACTAATACACATGGAAAAGCCAGCACTGAAAATGAAGTGCTCAAGGTACTCAGCAATGAAACAACATTCATTCATTTTAACAACGTTTGCATTAGTGTTATTGGTGTCGATGTCGGTGTCGATATATACTGATTTTTTATTACTATATTGATTTATGGCTGTAAACAATGGCAGAAAAGTTCTTGACTGAATCTTAGGTTGTGTTCAATTCCACCGTGCTTATGATATGATGCACAAAAATAAAAGACATCTGTAACAAAACTACTGGGGCGGTTGCTTATCGGGGTCCTGAGTGTGACCGACATGTTCTCACCTTCCCAGATGAACTACATTAGCAGTGCTAATGGCTTTAGGGTTCGATTCAACCGCTCCGAACAGGACAGGTGTGAAAGCGCCCACATATTGCTTCGTCTTATCTCCCAACTGTTCTATTCTCTTCAACATCTTCATACCCCTCTTATCCTTGGAAACCTTGCCTCTTTATGCGCTCTTTTTCTAATCCCACTCCGTCTGTGAGTGACGTTGAACACGACAGGTCAAGCCAGGTGTATAATATAATACAGAGGCTCCCTGCTCCCTCTGAGGAACCTGGGTTCCTGTTAGGTGACAGAGCCCCAGCCGAATATTTCTTTAAATGACACTACCTCGCCACCGAGAAGGAAGAAACTTGAAACGAGGAAACTATGAGGAAGAAAAGGACCATTATGTCTTTGTGCAGTGTGTGAACATGGTGGACAAACAGCTCTCTACCCAGTTGGCATAGTGGGTAGACCCTGATCATGTTTGCCTTCTCACTTTGTAGTGGATGTATCTGCGTGATTGCGTTGAGTAATTCATTGTGGGACTCACTAACAGAGGTGTATGCTATATTGTAAAAATGAGTTGAGTTTATGCTGATATTATCTTATTGCTGGCTGACAAAAGGTATGCCATCTCTAAAGTAAAATCAAGAATTGCAATAGGTCCTGGGCCTAAAAGATGCATGCTAGAAACAAAATGTTTGTTCAGGTTAGCGATTTAGCTAACAAAACTAGTGACAAACCAATTAACAGTGAAAAAAGGAAGGCACACCATTAAACAGTGCTATAAGTTTTACACTTTTGCTCCCATGTGTGCTCACGTGATGCTTCTTGATAGATTCCTACACACGCTCCGTGCTGTACCCAGCTCACTTTGACAAACCTCTGGGACTGACATTTTCTGAATGTGTGCATTTTCTTGCTTGTTCCTTTGTGTCTGTGGCTAATAAGTACCTCCCCGGGGGCCTCCAGTCCCCCCCCACCGAATCTCCAACACCAACCGTGCACCCTGCTGGCTCAGGTTGTCTGGAAACTCACCCTAATATAGATCAGGCACCTGGGAGAACAGCACGGGGTCCTGGCCTGCGGCCTGTGCCGGAGCTTTATTGATAGGCACTGGGCCGGCCTGCCAATATCGCAGCAGCACCCAGGGACCTTGTGGCTGTCATTTAGTGTGTGTGTGTTTATGTGTGTGTGTGTGTGCTTGCATGTATGCGATTGTGCCTTTGTGTGTGTGTGTGTGTGTGTGTGTTTGTGTGTGTGTGTGTGTGTATTTATGCCGTTTTCCACTCTTCCTGGTCTCTCTTTGCTATCTTGATCCATCTCTGCTGCTCTGCTGGGAAAAAGGCACTTCCACAGCCATACAACCATGTCTGTGTACACATACACACACATACACACACATTTACACACACACTGTTTGTGCGCCTAACATTGCAAAGCATTTAGTCATACAGTATTTTCAATGAAAGAAAAATTATCTGTAGTTGTCTCCAGAACACCCTCATTTTTTACATCACTATTTACCCCATCTAAAGAATGATATTGTACCGTGTGATGTTAAATCAATAGCAGGGGGAGAATGCTGTGTGTTTACATGTACAGTGAAGGAAAAGCATGTATGAATCCCGTAGCTAGACCCCAACAGGGATGGCATAGAGGTTTGACTTCATCTATATATAGGAACCGGTAACATTCAAGAAGAAGAAAAAAAGAAAGTGGGGGGAAAGAAGATGGGGAATATGAAACACTGAAAGAAGGAAGTGGGGAAGGAGTCAGTGAGGGCAGAAGGAGAATGAGGAGGTGGTTAATATTTCATTAGTTAATTAAAGAGCGTGCTACGTCCTGTAGGAGTGTACCGTAGCTCTAGGCTCCTCTGTGTCACTGTGGCAGGCACAGTCATCACTTACTGTACTAGCCCGTTTCCCGACGGCCTCCGCTGCACAACAAAACACAGCATCATGTGAGGTTCAAGGTAACACGCATGTGGAAGGATGGAGAGACAGGGAGGGAGAAGTGAGGTGATCAAGGAGTGAAAGACAGCTTCTGGGTAAATGGCGTGTGTGTGTTTGTGTGTGAGAGAGAGAGGCAGAGGTTGTTAGAAAAGAGAGTAGGTAAAAGAATATCTGATCTTGTGCGTCAGTTCTTAATTTAGCACCGCCGCTATATAAAGCATCGACGATTATAAAGGTGATATTTTTGTGTTCGTTTGTGATATGACAGTGTCACTTTAGGTCTAATAAAGATACAGATGTCTCACTGATGAATCATAGATGTCACTATTGGTGTGTGTGTGTGTGCATGTGATGTTCGACGAAATAGCTGTCAGTGCTAGCTGGTAGAGGCAGGCAACTCCCTCTCTCTCTCGCTCTACAGGTGGTGGAGTGTTTTGGCCTGTACATTTGGCTACAAATCTTATTGGAAACCATTAATTACACACCCTACTGCACACACACACACACACATTCATACACAGATGCACATGAAAAGCTCTGGTTTGTTTTGCGAGTCCCCTGTGCAATAATCTCTTGCCAGGCAATCATGAATAAAGTTTTCCGCGGAGAGCAGAACAGAGCGAGACTGATGCATGTGAGCTGTGATTGATGCTTTATTGAGCCTATGAACCCAGAGGGGAACAGCAAACCTAATTCCCCTGCTCTTCTCTTCTCACAGCGAAGACCAGAGGAAAGAAACAATGAGAGCAGGGACTGAGGTCTACACGTTAATTACAAGTCTATAAGATAAACACGAGTGCATTGTGTGTGTGTGTGTGTGTGTGTAGTGTTAGGGGTTTGATTCACACTGGAGCCAGACCATTCTAAATAAAATATTGGGGTCCAAAAGTCCTGAGTCCACTACCAAGAACTGTTTGTTGCCATCAAAAACAAATACTTTTTTACTCAGTTGATGCTTCTTTTTATTAAAGAATACATTATTTAGAACCGATACAAATCTAAAGTTTTGGATCTTTCTAAAAGTGTGAAATTGAAATCTTGTTCACACCATTTGGTTTTCTCAAGTTGTTGTCACCATTTATTTAATTCAGATATGAACACATGTATACACAGTGTGAATTGTTTTGGTCCTTTAACAACTAGTACCAGATATTGACTAAACTAATATGGTCCTCTGTGCGTTATTGTTGCTACTGCTAGTGCTTTAACTTTGAAGTAAAAAGTTATTTTTTTAAGTGATGTAATCTAGAATTTGACACATCATATTTGATTAGTTTTTGCTAAATGATGAAACAAAAGGATTCTTGGTAGTTGACTTTTGTACCCCACTCTATCTCATATTTCTTCAAGCATAATGTTTGACTAAACTGCTGCTGTGAGTTATTACGGTATTGTTGCTTGACCATGGACAAGAGAAGAGACTGTTACTTACCTGATACTACCATCTTTCTCTGAGCAGGAACTCAGTGAACAAGCAGGGCTACAGTCAGTGGTTCAAGACAAACAGTCAGAATGCATGTGCTTTTCATCAGGATCATCATCAATAAACAAGCAGGACACCGGAGAAGGTGCACAGTGTGATTTTACTATGTTCCTTTGTGTAGTTGCAGTCAAATAGATGGTTTTCTGGGAGAGGTTTGAGGAGACAACACGTCTTCGTGAGCTGGTTGTATCTTTGATCTGTGAAACAATGTCCTGTCAGTCTAGGCCATCGGTGTTTGTCTCTACCTGCCGTCTTTCACAGAACAGAATTTGTTTTCACACTGGAAAATTAGCATGCTAGCTTTCACCCTCACATCAGGGTGTTGTTGCTGCTGTTTTTAGTAGCTTTCACTCCTACACTCCCGCTTCTAGCCAGCAGTGATTCAGGACTACTAATTGTCTTTGTGGCATTCAGGAATCCTGAGGGGCATCAGAAAATAATCCTGGGTGATAACTCACGTTCCTACTTTCTGTGAGATGAGTTGCTTGTAGGTACATTGTGTGTGTGTGTGTGTGTGTGTGTGTGTGTGTGTGTGTGTGTGTGTGTGTGCATGTCTACAGTATGTGTGTCCATTGACCCAATTTCCCCACAGGAATCAATTTCATCTTATCTTATCTTATACAAGTGTGTGCATGCCTGTATGTGTGTGTGCGCGCGTGTGTGTGTGTGTGTGTGTGTGTGCGTGTGTGTGTGGTGGTGAATGTGGTAGTGTACCTGGGCTGATTCCCAGTGCTGGAGTAGATAGTGATGACCTGGCAGTAGTGTTACTTGGCTGGGAGGAGGCCGCTGGCCCTGTCCAGCCCTCTACTGTACTGATTACTGACTCCTGGCACACCAACCCAAGCTATAGGCCAGGGCAGCGTCAACCCATAATCACTATTGATTACTGATAATCCACTTAAGAGAAGGAAAACGGCTTTGTTTTGGCAAAGAGGGGCAGATGGCAGCATTTAGATTAGCATTTTTGCAATTCTGCTGAAGCACTCTGAGACAGAGAGGAATCACAATGTATTCAGATGTGTAAAGCAAGTGAGATTGTATTATTTCTCCTGTGTGTGTGTGTGTGTGTGTGTGTGTGTGTGCGCATTCTTTGCGTATGCATTTATTCAAGGCTTGGCAGGCCTATGATAATGAAATGTGTGATTTATCAACATGTTAAATAACTCCTCCGACAGACCGCCGTAGACAAGGATCAGATGTTAAGAGAGAGAGAGAGAGAGAGAGAGAGAGATGGAGAGAGCGGAGAGAAGAAACAGGGAAAGGAAAGAGAAAAGAAAAAAGGACAAAGGATGGATAGGTTAAGAAAAGCAGCCCCAGTAAATCTGCTATGGGAGGTAGAGAGAGGAATGGAGAGACAGGGGGAAGAAGACAGGCAGCGGTGTATGAGGCACAACTGAGTTAAGGCATTAGGACGCTGATGTTTTGGCACAACCTCTGGAATGACATGGGGGCACAAACTGGAACAGAAGTGCAATCACTGAATACTAAGCAAACCAAATGAAATCCAAAGGAAATATGATGTCAAACAGCAGAACAAAGTGAGAAACTCTATCAACAGGTGGAACAAAAAGGGAATGTCAGGGTATTACATGAGCCAGGATGCTCACTGAACATGACTTACACACATTGCACTCGGAAATTAGATTTGTCATCATTATCAGCAGAAGAAAAGTACATTGCATTGTGGAAAATGACGTTTCTTCATTATCAACCAATCACATCAATGTGGTAACAGGAAATTTTTTTTTCACTGGATGCTTTCGATCATCATGCTAACACAATTACATCAAATTGGGGTCTAATGAACCGGTCATGTGGACGCCGTGGACGCCGAATACAAACACGAAACAAAACACTGTTCATTCAACTCAAGTCAATTAAAAACAGTATGAAGTGAAAACAAAATACGTCTCGGTTCATAAATAGTATTTGGAACATACGCAAGAAGATGGTTCGTTGCAAGAAAGCAGACATGTTGTCGTGTGGCACAATCCTGGCCGTCCACTCCCACGCTCTCTGCATCTCCACAGCATGGAGGATCCACTGTCTGTCAACACGCTAATGGGAGACAAACCAAACAGAACGGAGCAATGGGGGGGGGGGGGGACCCATATACAACTACAGAGAGAGAAATGAATATCGGATCTGACCGTTTTGAGTTTGAACGTCCTTGCCGATAATAGCCGCTGCTTCGGGTGGGCCGAGTGTCACGTTTCAGCGTTATTCCAATTGTAATGCGATTGCGAAGACTGCAGTTATTGGGAACTCTGCTGGAGGAGGGGGGCAGGAGTTAGAGGGACATTACAACAGAGGTGGTAAGAAATGGAGAATAAACAAACTGTGTGTTGGGGAACAGACAAAATGTTTTCCGAAAAACAACACGGTCACAAATTGGTAGAAAATAAAAGCTTGACCGTCTTTTCCACCCTCACCTGTTCCTCCCTTCTCGCAGTGCAGTCGATTTAAGTATGATTACAGAAAAATGAAATGTGATTAAAGGACTGAATACGGGATAATTATATTTACGGCGGTACACACATGGGGTGAGGTCAGTGGTGATATTGGTGATTAATGCTGTTGCGTAGTGCAGTTAGCAGTGCACAGTGCTGCAGGGCCAGTGGCTGTGCTTCCTAGTCTCTGCATATGGGGTCCCATTGGAGACTGAAGGCGGCGATGGCAGCTAAGTGGGCTTTGGATTGATGCTACCTTACAGCAAGGCACTGCAGAGGGCTGACTCCCCCCCCCCCGCCCCGCCCCCCTCTCTAAATCCGTTCTTCTCTCACCTGCATTGCACCAGTTATTTCTCACCTCCAACTTAACATCTCTCTCTCTGTCCTATAGATTTAGCTCTCCAGAGCCCTCCCACCTCTCTCCCTCCCTCTCTTTCTCCTCTCTCCATCCCTCTCTCTTTTGCCCTTTCTCCTCTCCTCTCTGGGTAAACATCACAGGGACATATTCACGTGTGCTCGGGGCCCGGGCTGATTTCAGGGTGGGTGAAGAAGAATGGCAATCCTCCGTTTAGCACCAAAGCAGGAAACAAATCTCTACCTTCGTAAAACCCCTTTTTTAAGCTAAGCAAATTGCCCACTGTGTGCCAGCCCTTGATAGCACCAGGAAAGCCATGAAATGAACAATGTTATTCAGTCTCCTCTGTGAGTAACCCCAGGTCTTGCCCTGTTCCTGGAGCTGAGTAGGGCCGGTTAGACTGCGAACTCCTCGGCTGCTGGACCGTGACTGGCTACAGCCAGCTGTTCGTGGGTTCAGCCTTGGGCAACAGGACCTAGCTTTACACCATCCGCACGTGTGTACATGTGTGTGTGTGTGTGCGTGTGACGGTGGTGTGTGATTAATCATGATGGTGGGATGTGTTTACTGCGTTTGGTGGGGCCATTGTAAATCAGGACCTGTCTTTCCCCGTCGCTATGGCGATGACATCCTGATGCACTCTGGGCTGATTTAGTAGTCCGGGGGGACCTCTAAACACACGCCATGGATGCTCTCTGGGCTCAGCTCGCCAGGCTTAGGCCTGCCATAAATTCAGTCAGTAACCGGTTAGAGCACCTGTGTGTGTCTGTGTGAGTGTGTTCCAATGCAAGTGTCATGTTCTTGATACTAGAGCCTTGTTTTCACTTGTTCACTTGCATTGGAAATAAGTGGAATTATTTAATTCCATTGGCAGAAATCTTTACTTGTTTTTTGAGTAAAAATTAGACTTGTTATGATGGACATTTTTACAGTGTGCACATAGCAATAACAATAACCGTAAGTGACCTGATCCCATTACCAAATAACCTATATCCCTCCAGATTCTTCAGATCCACTGGTTTCTACTACGTTTTCAGTGGGGAATCTGTTAAATGATAAAAGTTTCCATGATGTCCATCTTGTTAGGCAACAGTAACACAGAGCTGAGCTGTACTTCCTCCTCTGGGAGGTTTCCCACGCCGAGTGTGATGTAGGTTCGAAATGGCTGCCGTGGGAAGAAGCTCTGTATAATTTGTAGTAAAAAGCGTTGATATCTCAATATTGAATTTCAATTCAAGGGGTGCAGGGATTTACAACATGCACCCCAGTGGGCATCAGTCCACTTAGCAACATTAGCACCATTCTGTACCAATCGAATTACACTGGCCTGACCACTTCCTGACCACCATGTCGTATGCTGCATGTTAAACAGACACACACACACACACACACACATGCACGCAGGCATGATGGCCCCTAACATGGCATTTAACCTAGGTGCACCATCCCTGACCGCCAACCTCCAACCCACACCACTTGCTATGTTTGTAGCCATAGCAACATGGTGTGAAAGTAAATGTTTTATTTTGCAGCGTCTGTTTCAATGGGAACAACGACTACACAAACATCCCGCTCACACACACGAGATAATGCTATACCACATTTGTTCGGTGTGTTTGCTTGCAAGTGTTTAAAGGAACTGCAGCCAAGGATGGAATTAACAAATTACATTTCCTCTTGTTACTGCAGTCAAGTCGCTTTTTTCAGTCATTTTCAAAGTCCAACAAGTGTCAGAGAAACAGTTCAGCTCTCATTGGTGTGGCAAAGTGTGATTTGTGTGATATATGGGTCAAAAATTGCTTTACATGCTAGTGATACTTTCAAAAATGTTTGAGTACAATTACACCGTTGAATTGGGATGATAAAAAAAATTATTTTTCTCTTTTTTTTTTTTTTTTAGCATTGCTCTCCCTGTAAAACAGCTTGTCTCACAGGCAGATTTCGAATTTTCAGATAACATTACGTGAAACAAGGCTATTTTTACATTAGACTTACAGAGTATTTCTAACAAACAATAATATAAAAATAATGTATTTAAAAAATACATTTTTCCCAGAGGTTTTTGCCACTGGTGTTATCAGAACCCTTATTGTACGTTTCACAATGAACTGCTTCCTTTCACAACATTTCAGTGGAGGATCATATAAGATGAGTTAGCATATGTTCATCAGGCTTCACATACAGTAACTCCTCTGTGTCACTGGTGTCACGTCTTGTAAGCTGGACAACTGATCTTTTGTCAAAACAATTCCATCTCTAATTCATAAGTAATTGATCCAGGGAACCCTTCCTTGGTGTGTCAGCCATGTTAGGAAATCTACCATTTTGACCAAAATGTTGCCATGTGATACCAGTCATGTGTGACATCAGTGACATATTTTGATATGCCATGAAGGATCTCAACACTTTTTATTTTTCTACTGTGGGTAGGTACGGCTAGACTGAGTGAAGTTGAGTGGCAGATTCTGTATAGACAGTGTAGCAATGGTGATCCTGACGACAGGGTAACTTATCAAACGCGTGAGATACACAGGAAAGAAATTGAAAAGAAAGAGAAAACTGGATGTCTCAGAGAGAGGAAAAGAAACAAGCCAGGCACTGAACAACCCACCACCCCACCCAACTGAACCTATCTCAGCGTCACTTATAAGGCTTTGTAGTCCACGTAGAACAGCTGAGCGGTTTGTTTCAAGTCAGCAGGGTCACAACTCCCATCAGTGTTTTATTGTTGAGACCAATAACCAGTTTAGACAGTAATGGGTAATGTTGTTAACTACTACTACTACTATAGGGTCGTATAGATGAGCAGATTACCAGTGTTGAGAGCTGGTATGAGGGCGGGTGGTGGTTCTAGGATGTAGTAACTTCCTGTTGAGTCTTCTGGAGTTGTTGAGGGCCTAATTCAACCATGATCTGTGCTTGGAGGTGCCCTGCTCATTCGTCCAATGAAATACCTGCTATTACCCACTGTTCATCTAACCCCCAAGCCAGGGTTCTACATAGGTGCTCACCCTAAATAGCAGTCTATGGCCGTGGTTACACCTGTCTTTTCAATGCGATCTCGGTCATCCGATCACGCCAGGCTGCATGAAGTGACAGGTGTAGACGCACAGAGGTCGCTTTGTGCTCGCAGTGTGTTCGGATCAGCCAGGCCACCTCGCGAGGTGGACGAGCTCGCTTTGTGTTCGGAACTCTGAATAGTCTAGACGCAATCAGGCACCTCAAAACGCATACAGCGGGGACACGTCATCGAATCACGCCCATTCTCGACTGGACAGTTTCAGTTTTGCGCCGCTGCTGTTGTCTCCTCAATAGCAAACGCCTTGTACGGCCCTACCGCGACTACACACAATTCTTAACATAAAGTAAAGGAGCATAATCTCCTGCACACCCAGCACCATTTTCAGGGATTGTTGTTATGGTTATTTAAATACTGCGCGGGAACCGGAAATCCGAACACATATCTGGCCAAAGATCTCGCATTTAACTGTCAAGTGTAGACGCACCACTTATGTGTTCCGATTAGCAGATTACCGAGATCGCATGAAACGACAGGTGTAACCACGGCCTAAGAGATTTGCAGATCATGTTTCCACGTAAAAACCTTTTCTATGAAGGCTGTGTATTATACGGGTATTTATAGAGTAATAATGCATTCATATAATGTTATAATACACTAATTAATGCTTTATGTGTCTGCTTAGGACACACATGCACAATATGTAATGATGCATTATACCCATACCCATATTTTATACGTGTTATTAGGCATATAAGATCAAGTCAAAACGCTTTGTTTCCTTCAAGAGCTGTGTGTAGTGCTTTGTAATGGTACGTTAGCTGCCCTGTGAAGGTCTGGGCCATGAATCACCTGACAACAATATGTGCTGCCATATGGAATAATATCAGCTCCTTTCCGTCTTGTTAAACAAAATCTATCTTAAAATATTGCTCACTTGTCTGCCCAGTGATTTTAGATCACCTATATAATATGATTACGCCTTCCAGAAAGTATTGGTTTAGTGCCGTAGTTAACCTTAAATATTTCTTATGACATTACAAAATATAAAAATCAATATCACATCCTAAAGCTTTGCAGTCTGCGAGTGATTCACTGACCAAACTTTAATTTCCACAGTCCAGCTGATAAACCATTATAAAGTGGATTAAGTGAGTATGGGTATAATATATTGGCCAATAACCATATTAATAAAGCCTTAGAATGACATGACAACTATTTATAAATGTTATATATTTCTAAGTCTCCATAAATGCCCTTGAAATGCATTATAAATTTAGCCTTCATAGGGAAGTGTAACCAATGTTTCCCAACAAGTACAAGTGCTGTCAGTGGAACTAGGTCTGCGGTTGTCATGGAAACCGCTCTATTTATACCGGGTGATGTACGACTGCTTCCTGTTTGCTCTCCCCTCGGACATTTCAGCTTAATCGCCTGGAAACAGGCCAAATATGAAAATATGAAGCACAGACGCGGCAGAGTACAGTAACTGCAAAACAAATGCAGAAACATTTTGTTTGGCTTTTGTCTCATCTGCTGTAGATGAAACACGGTAGCCTGGCACAGATAAGAAGGATGAGGTGTAGCCACGTAGCACTGGATCTGACCAAGTTAGTGTATTGATGGTTTCCCTGGGACACGGCAGGCTCGCTGTCTTTTATCTTGGTGTAGTGATGTCTTCTTCAGCGCTCTGATCTGACCAACAGCTGTCAGCGCTGAAGGTGAGGGTATGTGTCCTTCTGTCCCTGTAAACACACACATGCACTAACACACGCTTTCCACATGCTCCCGGTGCATCAATCCAACTATCTTCCTTCAAGGAAAATCTAAGCGCTTTACGTGATGCCCTCAGGGCTCGACAAGGTGGCTTGAAAGGCCTCTCACTGGCCTCAAGCTACCCCACGGCCAACACGCCAATAGTAGGACTCCATTCGTTAATGTATAGGAGGTTTAACTGGCTGACCAATCTCATTTAGATCTCCATGATGTTCCAGTCCGGGTCACCCCCCATGCCCTGACATCTGACCTTTCCCATGAGGCTGCACTCCAATCATGGAGAAACAGGAAGAACATTGCCTCTGACAGCAGGCGTTATGAGTGGCCTCATGGGAAATGTAGTGCTGGCACTCTAAAGTGGGGTATGAGTCACCATCTGTCTCCCTCACTCAGTCATTACACAAGCACTGCACATGCGTGCTTGGTTTGTGTGTGTGTGTGCGTGCGTGCGTGCGTGTGCGTGTGCGTGTGCGTGCGTGTGTGCGTGTGTGTGTGTGTGTGTGGCGTATGTTTCTGTGAAGAACATATCTGGGTTTATTTGTTCAAATTCTTGTCTTTCTGTTTGCATCTATTATGTTTTTGATCACATGGAAAACTGTATGCAGATCCTGAGACATTCTCTCATTCATTCTCTCTCTCTTCTCTCTCTCTCTCTCTCTCTCTCTCTCTCTCTCCTCTCTCATATATAACAGGTATTAGATGTTAGTCCTTCTTGTATATGAGTTTGTGTGCAGGTGATTTCATGTCTGTGTGTCTGTGAAGGGTCTTTGATACTGGTAGCTGTGAAAGCTCATTACAGAGAGGGAACACTACTGTAATACACACACACACACACACACACACACACAAACAAATAGATGCAAACAGACACACACACACACACACACCACGTCAAGGTTGAGACAGGCCTACTATGTCTCTGCTTGGCAGCATGTTTAGGTATTCCAGACAACGCTCACTGGCTATATTGGCATTCCTGTCTCATTGCTTGCTCCATTGTGCATTCAGAGAGAGCTAACCCCTTCTCTCTCTCTCTCTCTCTCTCTCTCTCTCTCTCTCGCTCTCTTTCTCTTGCTCTACACAGCATAAGACTCATTATCCCCACTCACACTCTGCTTTGGAGCACAGCAAAACAATGCATACATCAAAACACAGACAGATACAGACACACACTCACACACACACACATTTACACATGTTTATAGGCAATATTTCAAGTAATAACAGATATACACTACACTGATTTGCATTCTTTTCATTCATGATGTATCGATTCAATCAGAAAGTCAGTCAGTCTCTCAACTAACACTGCTGAGAGAGCAGGAAGGCACCTGACACAGTCTCACCGAATGTTGTGAAAAGAACACATTACATGTTGTGGACGCAAACGATGTGAGGATTACGGTACTCCACCATGATCATGTGACTACAGTTCAGTTTAGGGATAGGGTAAGGGTTTTTCTTCATGGTTATATGAGAAAAAAACCTTTTTCTTGGAAATGAAAACTTACAGTAAACAAATTCTTCTCGTGAGTTGGTAACAGGTTGCCAGGGTTGAAGGCAAATACACCCATCCACAACCCCGACCCCCCCCCCCCCCCGGCGCCATTACTTTCACACAACACAACACACAAATACTGGTTGATTGAGGGATGGTACAGGAAGGATGATCGATATTTTTTTGTTTGTCCTCCTCCCAGACAAGCAGCTGAATAGCTCATCTGCTCTCTGTCTCAATGCTACAGATGTTATTAGGGGAAACACTCATACGCACACATACAAATACACTCTTTGTGATAGGAGAATGGAGAATTAGATGCAATTTGCCAGTTTTTCTTTTTTTTCCCCACGAAAATGTGTGGATTTTTTTGTGACATGGTGACACAAATAATGAAACAAATACACACACATATATATATACATATATATATATATATATGTATATATATTAATAGAAAAAGAAAGATATGAATAGAATAGGACTGAAATAGAAAGTAGGACTCGTAAGCATTACACACACATGCGTGGACACACACACACACACACACACACACACAGACGTATAAACAGACACTTATGCACGCACACATATTTGCACACCTTCCCTAGCAGAGGCTGGAAGCCATGCAGCCTGCTACTATCCCGCTGCCTTGTGATGTTAGTTTGTTTATGTGTGCTCAGGGAGTGATAACCAGCTACTGTAGCTAACAGCAGCCGCTCCAACAGAAAAGATGAATGGGCAGATTTCACCTGGGTTAGTTTCCCTGGCGGAGAGAAGCCGCGGAGGCAGCTGCATGTCTCTCTGTGATCTGTCAGTAAAATAAAAACGCCCATCGATGTATTTGTCTTGACCTTGTAGCTTCAGCAATTTTTTTTCATCCTCACCACATGCGTCTCGAGTTGTGTCATAAATTGTTGTCTAATGTATCGGTCAGGATCCCACTTAACATCGACCTCATGTCACCCCTCTCTCGCCTCTACAGCAGGTAGAACTTAACTTGGAGAGTATCGCAAGAACTACCTGAGCACGAAACACATTTGATTAAGGTTTCAGGTCTACTATTTGAAGTGTGCATGGCTCATCTTGCTAGTCACTCAAAAGAGGACACTTGACTTCCAAAGATAATTTTTTTTTTTTTTAAGTTTTCAAAATATATTAAGCAACGTTTTTTCCCCAGGTGTGACTGAAGGAATTTGGTGTACTGCACTTGGAGTTAAACAACAACTTGAACCCTGCTTTGTCCCTAGAGCAGATGACAGACAGACGGGTGGGTGGAGTAACACAGAGAGCAGGACAGTGGGAAGAGAAGGGAAGACAGCTGAGGTAAATGGAGGATATGACTCAGGAGTAAATTGAGCAGAAACTCTTAGAAACAGGGAGATGAAATATGCTCACTGGCATGTTATGTCAGAAGAATATTAAAACGTCAGTCAAAATATGACCAGCCACTGTCAAGGAGGCAGATAGACCAGCACACAAAGACGTGTGCACATGCAATGGACACACACACACATAAGAATATGAACTCCCTGATACAGACCTTTTGCTTATACACTGCACAAAATGTCCTTCTTATAAAGTCTTTGAGTCTCATACATTCTGTATGTAAGAATTCTGTCAAAGGGTTGAGATGATTCTGCTTGTTTCCAATGTAGTTCCAGCTCAGTGAACTATCAACTTCAAGCAAGGCAGAAAAAGGCATGTCGCCCCTAGTTTCAAGAAAATGACACGTGATTCAAGAAAAATCCTCACGGTGGCAGATTTCTTCCCCTTCAGTTATGAAAAATAAGATACTAAAGAAGAAAGAAAAAATATAAAATCAAATTTCATGTTAAAATTTATATTTTTGCAGTGTACATGTATGTAGATGCATTAATTGTGCATGCCACCTCTTCAGAAAACATGCTGTAGATCATTAATGTGTTAACTGAAACTGAAACTGAATTTAAACAAATACATTTGTAAACTGAAATAAAAATAAAAACGATATTTACTGAAAACTGTAAAAAATTTACTAAAATAAAATAAAAGTTTTCGTTTGGATCGAGTCCTGACTTTTGTGGGTAGCACAGAAGCCAATGGAATTTGAGATGGCAAACCTGTCCTACTCTGCCCTCTACTGGCCACAACACACTCGCAGGAAAAAAGCCGTTGCAGCGTGCAAGCCAAGTTTGGGATTATTTCGAGTACATAGCGTCAACCGACAAGTCAAAATGTTTGTTTCTTGTGGACAGTGAGGTATGTAGAGTAAATACAAAAGGGACAAATCCCACAAATCTAAAAGTGCACCTGCAAAGCATACACGAAGATGTCTACAAAGATTTCCTAGAGCGGGAACGCGAGAGGTGGCTAACACAGTAGGGCAGACGCTAACAGCCTGCATTCAGAGATCTGAAACCCGGTCAACAAACTTACCAGCCTATCAAAAGCGTGACGATGCCTTTGTTGATATGTTCGCTGAAACCGGAACAAGACTGTGTGAGTCAGTTGCTTTTAGGGAATTCAACAGATTCAAAACACCGGGGTCTGCCAGGGTGAACGGGCAGATCGGTGCGGAAATGAATACAAAGAAATCCTTTTAAATTGGAATGAATTCTTGGTTGTTTTTCACCGTCTCTTCAGTCAGATGCAGCTTATGTTGTCCTACCTATTCATGTATGTGTCATCTGGACTGCATACAGTGTAACTTGAAACATTCCACAGTTTTCTCCCTACACCACCTATTGACCCGTATTGATAGAAACAAAAATAAAAACAAAAATATGTCAAATAACTAAACTAAACAAACATTAGAATTCATTGAAAAACTAAAACTGACAACTAACTAAAACTAAACTAGATTAGAAAGTGAAATTCAAAATAAAAGTCAAATTAAATTAAAAACTAAAAACTATAATAGCCTTGGTCTGCACACACACACACACACACACACACACACTAAGCTACACTAAGCGATTCAGCATTGATCAGACCCTCAGAGGCCGGGCCTCTTAGCTCTTGTATTAATAAGTGATACAGGCCAAGGGAGCACTGGGGCGCACGTCTTCACTTAGCGTATTAAGGCAGGAACCTTTTCTCTGAGAAGGCTTAGAGGCAGAAGCCACTTATGGGAGGTTTGTGGCTACTGCGTTCGCATGCAGATGACATTTAGCTGAGTAAGGAGTCAGGGGAGCGTCTTTAGATGATGGAGACATCAAGACACGCTGTAAGCTGACAAGGCAAAGTCGCAATATCATCCTGCATAATGTGGAGAAGTAGAGCGAATCCCCATGAGACGCTTGTTGCCCACATTATCATACACATCTTTTAATCGCTGCATGCTTTACAGGGGTGGTCTGAGTTAGAAAATAACTTTCTGTATTGTCTGCTGCATGCTGTAGCCAGAAGTCTCTGAGGCATGTAATATCTGACAGACTGGATGAGTGACACACATATTTAGTAATGATAGCAAATCACAATAATGCAGATGATGAGATGTGGTATGATTGTATTGAATGGTTACAACAGACGTGAAGCCTGCTCGTGTTTATGCTGTAGCCGTGGTCTGGCATGCTGTCGAGCAGGCCTACAGGTCAGGGCTGCCTCCAAGCAGCCTGCCAGGCAGACAGTAGTGGGTGGGAGCCAGTCACATACAGATGACACAATCCACCGTGACGCCACAATGCTGGCACTGCCAAGCACCAGCGGGTACTCAGGAAATCCACATCCTGGCATTGTTTATGTAACTATCATTTGTACTCTCTGGAACGTTTAAGCCAGAAATGCACTGGAAACATAATCCAAGGACCGTAAAGTAAATGGGTCATTTAGCAGTGCATGCATGGTTCAGATATATGGATAAAATATGAACACTATATATAGTTAGCTGGTCTTCTAACTGTAGAATCAGTTGTAACACATTTTTATGTCTGTTTAAAGAAAATATGATCTAGTACCGTTTCCCATCGCAGGGGTGAAATGCAGGTGCCAATGCAATCACTTTTGGGTCAGTTTCACAGATATGCATTAAACCTATTCCTGGGCTAAAAAGGCTCCTTCCAGAAAAAACAATGTTAGCCTGGTGCTACACGTCCTTGTTTACGAAACACAGCCAGGTTCAGCTTTGACAGGTATGATATTTCTATAGGAGAAATAGCAATGTTCACTTCCTGGGGCTGAGATGTAATGACTTAGTGAATGAATCCATGTAGAACGCTATTGTCATATGTTAGAGAGGGCTTTGCGTCAGACATTGTGTCGTCCTGAGCAGCTGATGGAGTATAAAAACACACAAGAGTCTCCCCTGACCAAAGCTGCTGCCCACATAATAGACTCATCACTAAGCAAGCAAGGAGCTCACAGTGGTGGAGCAGCCATTGTGTTCCCCTCATGACGACCAGTCCTCACACATCTGCCGGCATAGATATTGCTGTGTGTGTGTGTGTGTGTGTGTGTGTGTGTGTGTGTGTGTGCATGTGTGTATGTATGCCCATATATGTGCATTGTATGTGGAGGAGGAAGTGGAGGTGGCAAGCGCACAGTGATTTCCAGGAAAGGCTTGTTCTCTTCTTGTAGATGTGTGTGGGAGGACTCTGTGTCGAGTGGCGTTGCGCGGGATACACATAGTCCGTGGATACTCACAGGGAATTAAGGAATTACTTCTTCTGTTTTTCAATTTAAATGCAAATGCTGGGAATGGGGAGCTCCAAAGTGGAGCGTAGACACAGAAGGAGCGAAAAGGGAGCTGCTGTGAGTGTGTGTGTGTGTGTATAGGGAGGTTTAGAGGCTCTCTGGCTAGTGGTGTAGAGTTCCTGAGAATGCGTCACCCGTGATTGGCTGTTGTCATGTATCCGGGGGCAACACCTGGCAGGATCATTACAGCTGCCACACACACACTGACCTGAGGAAGGTCAACAACGTGTGCGCAGGCAATGGTGAGGGCGTATATATGTAATTAAATAATCACATGTGGACGTAGCATGCATCAATACTGTAAGTGTGTTTATGTGTTTGTGTTCACGTGCAAGAAAGAACGTGTCATCTTTTCACATCTTCACAAGCTGCTGCTTATACTGCCCATCCATACTGTCACGGTGACCCTGCTGCTTGCTACAGCTCTGGCCTCTGCAGCCGGTCCGGTAGATGTACGCTCCTTATAAATGTCTTGCGTCGCTTTCCATGAACTCCCAGGAGTGACTGGTACAGCCTCATGTACATAATGGAATAGAACAGACTCATTGGGCGTCGTGACTCTGCAGATTTATGCTCCAAATTTTCAATTTCATAAAGCATATTGTCGTGGCTGAGCGAGCCGTGGCTGAATGCATAGACACTGCTCCGCCACAAAGAATCTATCACACTTACGCCCAAGTTTTATTTGTGAAAGTGTATGAGGTGGCAGATTAGAGGGAGGGAACGAGAGAGGGAATGAGGAAAGGAGGGAGGGGAAACATGGGTGAACATGGGGGGAGACTGAAAATAGAGAGCAGGGTAATGTTATAGTCAGGAAATACTAAGACAAAATACATCTGAGGGAGCAATAAGGGCAATAAGAGAGATTTATAATTTAAGGTTGGTTGCCAAATGTACAGTGCTTTATCTCAATGGGATTATTGAGAGGCTGATAGCCTCATAAGCAACACACACACTGTTAGGCTGTATCTCTGACAGCACCAGCCTCTGACAGAAAGGGATGGACACAATTCATAGACAATGTTCTACAACCAATAGACAGACTCTGACAGACTCTGCAGAAATCATCAGTTAAACATGAATTATTTCAACACACACACCATGATGCATGGATTAGCTTAGCTGGACACACAACATCATGGGTTATAACTAAAATGGGTTTTAGCTGATACTTTGTGCGAGTGGTCAATATCTTTTCATTTGACCCCGTTTCATTCTTGACATAAGACATATCCGTGCATACTTGTGTGGAATCTGATGAAAATGTCACATTGCAATCAGTTCATGTTATGGGTTGACAAACCAGTCTAGTATTGATCAATTATCCAACAAATAATCAAACAAACTGCATCATATCAGAGGTAGGCCGATATCCAGCCCTGGTATATCAGCAAACCGTCTGATCAGTATGACCCTGTCTTGTAATGTACCGTCTTCCAGACTCATGAAGCCCTGAACTCCAAAGCCCTGTGCATTAACTTCACAATTTCACATGATTCTATGCTAGCTAATATTACCGGTCACACATAGACATTTGGTTCAACTCAAATATTAACATAAGCCTCTGTGTTTTTGTGCAGTTACGACATAGCTACAGATAGCGCACAGAGAGGATGAAGTTGTAGATGAGCCATCTTCAAAGAGCTCCGGCGACCTCTGACACCATCACACAGCGATAAGAGGAGAAGAGAGATTCCCAGCGGTCTTTTCTTTTTTTTTTTTCCCACGGTTTTCCCAAGTGTACTCACATACACACAAAAGCAGATTTCTGCATATAGCTTTGACTCAAATGCCTTTTTTCCCTCCAAGGTAGGAAAGATATTGTTATATCAGCAACCGTGTGGTTGAATAAAAGGTTACGACTTCTAGTTTCTTCTAGAGGATGTTTGAACTTTGTTGTTCATAGAGGTCATCATCCAACCAGGCCTCTGCTCTCTGAAGTCATCCCACAGCGATAGTGATAGTTTTACTGTGAGGACTAGCTTTTCCTACTTCAAATGTAGTAAAAGTACCTGCTCTTGATCTACTCGGTCTCATCTTTTATTTGCGGTATCACATGAGGTATATATAGCAACGAGCTTGAGCCCTGTTGCTCGTCTTTAATCTCAGATTTAATTTGAACTACACAACATTGTTCCAGCATTACCACTGAGCAAGTTACAAAAGCATTGCTGTGTTTAAATCCCACCGGAAGGATTTGGGGTTAAGATATCTGCTTTGCAATTTCAATCCTTCTGAATTTAAGAGTGGAATTAGACAGCGACAGCGGCGAAGGGAGTATACAATAAAATAGTATACAATGTCTATGCTTCACACCTTTCCATTTGTCAAGCCAATTTGTTCAATTTTACCCTCATAAATGTCAGTAACATTCAAAATAATCTGTCTTTAGAAGTTGCTTTTATGGTTCTACATGCTATGATCTTCTCTCATCTGGCATACTGTATCACAATCTGGGCTCAAGCTAACATCAACCACTAAGCCTCTGCTTTTCATTTATACAAAAAAGCTTTGAAAATATTAAATAGAAAACCCTCAACGACATCACTATTTGCTCAGCTTTGAAAACATTAGGCTTGTTCATAAGATCATTCACAAACGTGCAAATCTTTTCCAGCCATGCAAAAAAGATGGTTAAAACCCAGTCAAACATACACCTCGTAATACAAAATAAAAGTTGGCTGTGTGGCTATTTCTCTGTATCGTGCATCAGCCTTCAAGGTCTCTCTTTATTATACATGTTCCCTGTAAAATAAGCTTGAAACTTATTTAACTTGTGTCTCCAATATCACATGTGACCGTGGTGAAACAAATGGAGGGTGCCTGGCCTCTAAGTTGGAGGCAATACAAGATACTGGGTTGTCCAAATATTGTTTTATATGTTTTATATGATACTTGACCTGACCTGATACTTGACCTCTGATGTCAATGTGAAATGAATATGGTCATGTGACCGGCCCAGTGATCCTACTGCAGCTCAGCACCAACTCCTATTCTTTGGAAGATTGATGTGTATGGGCCCTGGGTTCTAGTTTTCAGCTGAGTGGACCTTGAACAAAAAAGAGATGTAGGCTATCAATTATTGAGCCTAAGCTATTGATTATCTATTATTGCGGTGCACAGACAGAGCGGTGCGCTTTCATCACAGCAGACAGTCGTTCCTCATTAAGCAGGCCCTCTATGAGAGGGTGACAGTGATTAGTGCTGTTGAGACTGTGAGTATGGCATTAGCTACTGATATATGGAGCACGAGTTTGGAAGTGGAGCAGAATACACCCAGAGTCTCTTCCTACGTTCCCTTCTCCTCACAATAGAAGCAGTAGAGTGGAAAATCTCTGGATTATGGAGAGGAGCGCCTGACCCAGGGCGTGTGTGTACATGCACATTAACACACACACACACACACCCACACACACACACACATCCCTCTATAAACTTGCCTATCACTCCACCCCACCCCCAACCCATTTTTGTAGAAAACCAGCTACACCTGTGCACCTGCGTTAGACCCACAATACCGTGATCAGCCCCAATATGGGTATTGCAGGTATTGCAGTGTTGGGCAACTGCTCCTGGCCCTAAAGCTGCTCTCCTCTCCTCCTCTCATCCTCTCATATATCAACCCTCCTAACCAGCGATCTGGGCCCCGAGGCTAGCTCTCCTCCTAGCCGATGACGCTATTAGAGGGTCCATTTTATCATCCCAGCCCAATGGAATTACAGCCATGTTCTGAGCACTGGCCTGTTGGGATGGATATCGGATGTGAGGAAGGGAAGACTTGGAAGACAATCCCTTCGTACAAATGGCACCCCCACTCTTCTCTCTCTCTCTCTCTCTTTCTGCCATCCTCATCCAGTTTCTCCCCCATGAACATGCAAGTGTACGATGCACAGTCTTTGAAGTGGGTGTGTTACATTACGCACCACGGTGTTGATCGATAATGTGAGATGACAGCGAAAGGTGGTTTGAGTGGGCCCCTGGTTGTAATAAGTCAACAGCGAGCAGGGACGCAACCATGTTCCTACACAACCTGCTGTAATGGGACATATAGCTTGGATTAATGAACCTGTCATTGGCCTTAACATACGGGCCACATTCACCTAACAATCAGTTTAGTGGACTTTACTGCACACACAGCTCAGGTCTATTTTCCAGCAGATAAGCAGAAAAATGCCTGTATCTGCCTGAGTTTGCGTTTTTTTGTTATTTCTCAACTATTTCTCAACTCATGCCAGGGTGCAGTGAATCAACACCTGTTATCTTGTCTTACCCTGCCTACTCTTCAACGTTCTTGTTTTTGTAAAATCATCACATATTGCCCCACTAAATTTTTCCAATTCTTAGTAACTTTTTTTTATTATCTACTTCATTATCTGCTGTTATGATCTGTTATTATTATAGCTCTCAGCGTGTTTACCTTACAGCCTATATAGTAGAATTGGTTATTTCATTGAATCATTTAATTCCTCCACCCTAAAAGTGCATTGGTGCATGTCTTCGTCCACGGATGCTGCTATTTTGGCGGAGGGATTTCTTATTAACGCGATGGACTTGTTTCTCTATTGTTGGTTACTGAGGCTGATAATGAGCTGATGGTGGTCATGGAGACACACAGAGATATGTATTATAGGGTACATTTCCTCTGGGAGCTTGAACGCTTTACTCAGCTCATGTTAATATTCTCCTAGCTATCATTATAATTCAGTGTAAACTCGATGCCTGTCCTTGCAGTAGGCTTACCAGCAGTGTGGGGGCTGCTCTGCTCTGCTCTGCTCTGCTTGCACAAACTCTCTCCCTGATAGAGGGATGGAGCTTATTCTGGCAAGCAGCAATCAGATTAATAAGTAAACAAGCTAGTAATTGGCCTCAATGAAATATTCAAATGATACGGCTGTTTACTAAAAGGATACTCATCCTGGAATTTGAAGCATCAACCACCCATGATGATATGACATGTGTCCTTACAAATACCAATCCTTCTCTCACTCTCTCTCTCTCTTTCTGTCGCTCTCTGTCTCTTCTCTTTCCTTATAGTTTAGTATATTATACTACTGCAGCATCCTCAACGATGGAGGAAGAATACATATGTGCCTTACTTCCAGTCGGATGCATGCAGCATGTGTGTTTTTCAGCGTGTAGCGTGTAGTTTCCCTCAATATGCATCTGTGTATGTGCCTCTGTATGCATTAGATCCCCGTGTTAACCCTTTGATCTTGCAGCATAGCATATGAGCCTCTGATCTTGCTTTCAGTCCAAGCGCAGCGTTGCAGAGCACAAGCTGCATAGTAACCCAATCATTAAGACATAAATGGGAACATCAGAATCTATCTGCAGTCTCGCGCACAGCAGTCCTGAGAGAGGCAGAGGGAGAGAGAGAGAGAGAGAGAGAGAGAGAGAGAGAGAGAGAGAGAGAGAGATGGGGAGGGTGGGGGGGGGGCTGGCCAATTTATCTTCAGTCTCTCCTTCCTCCTCTTCTAATGTTTGCATCTCCCCCTTTGCTCATCTCTCCCACTTCCTTTCTTTCCCTGACAGACAAAAGCACAGAGGCAGAATGTGGCCTGGTTGAATATATCAGTGTGAGACTTTCCGCCTGTAGTTTTTAGTCTAATTGGGAGCAGCAAAGCAGCTATGTCTCAGGCTTGGCCCAGACAATCTGACCCCATCAGAATCTGCCGTTGCTTTCTATTTCTGTCCTGCGTTTCAAACGCTGGCCAATCCTGGCCCACTTTCTCTGTCCATATGTGTGATAAAATGAAATCAGAGAAAAGACGAAAAGGTGGAAAGAAAGTAGCTAGAGGAGGCGGAGGAGGTGTGAAACATGGTGGAGGCAATAAGGTTTTGAAGGATAGTGTGTATGCTATTGCTGTTGCTACAAAGAGTCATTGTACTGTATGTCTACAGATGTGTAAGAGTCAATAGATGTTTGATCTGTACGTGGATGAATGTGTGAAATGTGGATTGCATCCGGAAAGAACCCAGAAAGGGTGAGCATGGGAGGGAAGGTGGGTAGGAGGAGCATGGGAGGGTGGCTCAGGACCACGAGTCATAGTGGTCAAAACGGGAATGGGAATACTATAGGATTCCCACAGGGAACACGGCCTCTTTCTCTCTCTCTGGAAATGCAAAAAGTTATGCTGATCAGAGCAACGCTTTTAAGCTCCAGGTGTCATGGTGACTCAAACTGCACCAGACTCAGCAGAAGAGAAGAGGATCAAAACCAGAGACAGAGAGATCAGCGACATGTCCCACATACTGTTTGTGCATGCATGTGTGTGTGTGCCTATGTCCCCGTGTGTGTGTGTGTGTATGTGTACATGTGCATACATACACATGCACAAACACAATATGGAGCATTGCCCTTGAGCTGGCTGCTTCTTTATTGGATAATAACATTAAAAGATCATCTTCTCAGAAGCATCATTGACAAATCATGTTTTGCGTTTGACCAGAGCTGTTCCAAAAATACCAAAGGTAAAAAACATACACTTCCTGTCATAGATTATGAGTTGAGGAACGTCGCCCCCGGTGTTCTCGTGTCTAGCCCGTCTCCGACACACTCTTCTACAGAGTGTGTGTTGGCTGGGAAACGTTCTCAGGATATAGTGAAATCTGGGTTAGAGGAGCAGCTTCACAGACATGCGTCTTGTCATGACTGCTCTCCGCTTTACCTTTGATCTGGAGATGGTTCCCTTAAACTGACACACACACACACACACACACACAGCCACACAGACACAAACTGAAAACACACTCATATATACATATCGCTGTGATTCATCACAAATAGCAAGTGTGGAATATCCATTTCCATATCAGAGACGTGAACATGAACAGTGTCGGAGTCTGGAAGGGAACAACCGAGCGATCGACTAACCTCACAAACCATTTCAAGTCCACAAAATATTGATGGACCAACTACTGGGACGCGGCGGGCAGCCATGCTCCTGTGCTGCAGCAGGTTTCCCTGTCTGGAACAGTGTGTGTGTGTGTGTGTGTGTGTGTGTGTGTGTGGTGTATGTTAGCAGCCAGTCCTTTGCTCAGAGCTAGCAGAGTCTGGGCCAGTCCAGGCAAGTCCTCCATTATTAATAACTCCTCAGCTCTGGTCGCTGTTCATCTGATAATTAAACACTGGCTGTCATTGATTTCCTGCTGCAGAGCAAGAGACTGTATGTGCTCACATGTGTGTGTGTGTGTGTGTGTGTGTGTGTGTATGTGCATGTTTGTGCGTGTGTGTATATTATGTGTTTGTGTTTTATATGTCTGCATGTGTGTGTGTGTGTGTGTGAACTGCCTACAATATGGGAAGACTAGATGGAGTCATGGCTTTAGATTTGTAACTCTCATCTACTGTATGCTATCAATATAACAACACACACACACACATGAGCATGTTTTCACATCCTGTACTTGATCAAAACAAATAGAGAAAACCTTAGATGACATTCCCCTCACCTCCCTGCCTTCACACCCTTTCCCTTTTCTTTCTCTGTTTTATGTTGACTTATTTCCCTCCTTCTCTTGCTCTCCATTTCTCTCTCTGTCTCCGTCTCAATCTCATCCTCTCTCTTTGTATGTTTGTTGGGAGTGGAGTGCTTCCCGTGTGAGTTGTAGTCTATTCTGGGCAACTTTGACCGCAAGAATATTCAGACATCTGCCTGCATTTGTCTGTGTGACCTCTCTCCTCTTCCATACGTATGTCTGCATTTCACTAAGCTGAATACCGTCTTGGCTGTGTGGCTCCATCATGTGATCTGTGTGGCAGACAAACAGGCGGGACATTCTGGAAGTCTTCTGGAGATTGGGTTCGCTCCTTCCTTTCCCTTTACCGCCTTCCTCCCTTTTTTCCTCCCACGGAATCGTACGTTTAATTAAAAGACGTGGCTTCTGCCCCACCTCTGTCGCTTTGAATAGAGCTATCTTTGATCCCCCTCCCCCTGTCCAAATCTAGTGACGAACTTCAGTGGCACCCTTTGAAGATCACTCCCTCCCCCTTTCTGTCTGACTTTATTTGTTGTTGTCGTTGCCCGTGCCAGATAAACATGGATGGAACGATTTTCTTTTTAAGACGTTGTAAGTAGCCAAAGGTTGTGTGTGTGTGTGTGTGTGTGTGTGTGTGTGTGTGCGTGTGTGCATCATCTGCAGAATGTGTGCATCTTTGAATACTGTAGAGTTGTGGTTTTTACACCTGGACATTTTAAACTCAAATAGGCACACAGACACACTGTGCTTGTGTATGATGTATTTTGGGAATACAACAGAGACGCCAGGATGGCGAGTTGGACCATTGTCTCAATCTAATGATCCCCCTCTAAAAGGGTCCACAGGGCCTGACAGGGCTGGATGGCAGCTGGCGTGGCTGGGTCAGAGCCACCCATGGGAGGGAAATACACTGATAACAAGCTATAGACAACTGTAAGTCATTAATACTGTAAAGAGCTGCTGACGTCTCTGTCTCTGTCTGTATCTGCTTGCCTGTGTGTGTGTGTGTGAGTGTGTGTGTGTGTGCGCTTGCGATTACATGTAAACAAGACAGAAACAGAGCAAGCCGGCGAGATAGCAAGGCAGCGCTAGAAAAGAGAGTGTGGTGTGTGTCTGAAGGTGAGTGTGTATATCTGTTATGTCTCTGCTGGCAACCTTGCGTCAGCCCCCCTTCCAGGCCATTTTTCATCCAACTGCTGCAGTACACACTGCAGAGGGAGACAAGTGGGGGGTGGGGTAGGTGGGGGGGGTCGGGGTGCCATGGATAGAGGGAGGAAAGATAGCAGAGGAGAGCAGAGAAAAAGGGATTTTTTTTGCAATGATATTATATCTGTGTGGTTGGAGTGAAAAGTGATGAACAGCTGGCCGGGATGCATGAACAGGATCACATGACAACTGAGCAACATGCTTGCAGAAACACACATAGACACACACACACACACACATGCACGGGGTAGCACAGGGCCAAAGGCTCAACTGATAGTTTTCTAATTGTTGCCCTTTGAGTTGGTAGCACAGTTTATCAGAGGCCTGGTGGAGCTAGCAGCAGGCCAGATGACTGCGGTTGGATGATATTGATTCATCACTCTCGCTCACAGTAGGCCCATCTTGCTGATAATTATGTTTGTCAAATTAATTATCAGTGTACGTGTCAGCATGACAGCGCCGATGAATTACATCCAGATAACCTTGATTAATCAAACAAAATGAGTTTCAGGCCAAATGTTTTGTGCATATGGATGTGCTCACAGCAGAAAATGTCCTCTCCCCTTCCTCATCCATCTCTATCTGCTCTATGTTTTCCATAATTCCATAACTCTCTCTCTCTCTCTTTCTGTACTCTCTAAAAGGTGTTTTTGTCTCTTATCTTGTCAGTCTGGAGGCGAGGCTGTCTGCCTATTGATCCCTGTGAGCGAGTGGTGCAGCTGACTGACAGTATACTGGCTATGCTATTGTACAACACGCGTGTGTGTGTGTGTGTGTGTGTGTGTGTGTGTGTGTGTGTGTGTGTGTGTGTGTGTAAAAGGAGCAGTGTGATGGCTTTATTGAGAGGTCCAGTGATCCTGGCAGGACAGACCAAAAGGGAGTGTCTCTGAGGCTCCGAGGGCAGAGCAGGGCACCGCCTGACTCTCTCTCCCTCTCGGAGGCACTGAATTCAATTCCTTCATTCATTATTAATTGACACACTGCCATGACCGTATCTTTCTGTCGTTCATTTTTCATGTTAGCCTGCCCCGCTGCTGTTTTGCCATTCATCACAACCATCACTTTACATACACTACACTGAAGCACGGCTGGTCCAACATTGTAGCATAGCAGTCTGGTGAACCCATGAACTGAGGTTGTCCTATTTTTATACATCTCCCTCCCTCCCTCACTTCCTCCCTCTCTCTCTCTCTCTCGCTCTCTCTTTGTATGTGTGTATTCCCTGCTAATAACCCCACTCAGTATAATGTACCCTTGCTGTGTGTTAATAACATTAGCATGACTTTAGTTTGCCAAATGAGCAGCTCTTATTAAAAGATATGAGCCAGTGTTCAGCTATTAGCCGTGGTGTGTGTGCATGTCTGTGTGGTGCATGTGTGTGTGTGTGTCAGCCACAAGCCGCAGGTGGGTTTCCTTCCTATTCACAAATGACAAAACAGCCCTTATGTGTCGTCATAGTCGATCAAATGTAACATGAACGTAATTGAATAGGTGCCACTCAGGGAGTGTCGCGAGTGCTTTCTGCTTCACTTCCATTTCAATCAATGTTCTTTGCTTTGGCTACAGTCTGCCTGCAGCCTCGCTACACTTTTGTTTTCCCCATTATATTCTCATTGGCGCCGCTAACCAGTTTGGCTGAATCCTGCTCTGTTCATTCCGCGTCTATCTGTCTTGTCCTTAAGATCATTAGTTACGTTACATTTTCCTGTATATCCCTGCTGTTGACACACAGTTTGTACGCCTGCCAGTTTGCCGGCGCCTCAGGCTCGTCAATATATGTATGCTTTCCATTCACTGTATACATGAGGATACGCACATATGTACAGCACAGCCAATTACCTCTCCTCTGATGATGTTGGCGTGGTATTACCGCAGCGCTATCGCATCTATGATCTATGCAAACCCACACACTGTTTCCACACTGAAGAGACCTGCGCTTTGTCTTTGCTTTGTGTTTGACTTCATGCTCGATTACATTCATTGACTTTTTCAATCTGTTTGGTCATGCACACTTTGTTTGTTTGCGTATGTGAATGTGGACGCTCCTCTCGTTTTGTTTCTGAATATGTTTACTGTGTGTGTGTGTGTGTGTGTGTGTGTGTGTGTGTGTGTGTGTGTATCCATGCATGCAGTTTAAAATTGCTATGTGACCCTTCACCCCGAGCTTGTAGTGGAACTCCCAAGGGGCTATCGCTGCTGTTGAGCGTACTAAAGGGAATGCGGTGGTGGTTTACACGCTGACTCCTGCTGAAGAGCACCTGCATTTGACCCCTCACCTCTCAGACTGGCTCAGTGTCACTGCTTCAGTGGGCTGCTCATCTCATCACACACACACACAGTGGAGAGCATGCAGTACGGTACTGTGTATTTATATGGACAATATGCAGTACAGTACTGCTGTCTTTGCCTTCTGTTGTACTACCATACTTGGAGGTATAATAGTACCAGACTATTGTGCTGTAGACTTGTTCTGGCCCGTTATTAAAAGAGGATGAAAGAAAAGAGGATAGCCTAAATGCAGTGGAACAGTAAATGGTTGTGTTACAGTTGTAATTGACAAGGCGACCTGTGTGTGTAGGGCGGCTGTACTGTACTGCGTGTCGAGGCAGAGTGAGTCTAAAGGTGTGTTGCTATACCAGCTCCCCGAGCCTCTGTCAGCAGTTTAGCCACAACCACAAGTTCAGATAAAACATTAGAGACAAGGCACTGACAAGGCAGGGCCATCCGGGGCCACTTAAAACCAATACCACAGGGCAAGGAAAGGCCTTCCATCAATTACAACCTTATTAGCCTAATCGTAATGGAATAATGCAATCCAGGAGGACAGCTGCGCTAACTCTGCAGATCACCAACCGCAGGCAAACAGAGCAAACAACGGCGGGAGAGCATAGGGGTGGGAGAGATGAGAGAGGAAGAAGAGTTAGAGAGATATGTAAAAGGAAGTGGGAATGAAAAGAGAGAGATCCAGGTGGCTGACCTCAAACTCACTGAGTTGGTGATTGAAGAGGAGGCGGTATTTTACCGTTTTCCCCAAGGGTGTTGAGAGAACACATCAGATAGGAAAAGTTATATAAAAGAGAGAAAGAGTCTATCATACCCGCTATCTCTCTTTCTATCTGCCTCTCTCTCTCTCCTTCTCTTGGCTTGACAGCGGCATAATAAATCACTAGTCAGGGGCGTACAGTAGACTGATGGTTGAGGGAGTTGAGCTCTCGCAGACAGCAGCAGTGGGCTTCGCTAACTAGGACAAAGAGCAAGAGGACATGACTGCGCGGCGGAGCGCCAAACTGTGCGGCGGACCTACACCGCATCTCTCACACCAGACAGATGTTCCGCTGATTGACAGGTTCAGAGGTGAGCTTGTCCTTCTGCTTCCATCGTCTCATGGCCCGAGGTGACGCTCAGCTCCCGCCTAGCTGCACTTCCGTGTACACATCGCGCATCGCCGAGAATATTTAATACATAACTACATGAGGAGACGAGAGAGAGAGAGATCGGCAAAATGGACAGGCAAACGGTTTGCTGCTTGTCAGAGGCCCTTTCAAGGCCCAAATCAAAGCTAAGGGATTTAGCTGGCCTTTAGGTGGCGTTTAAAGATAATCTCTTTAGTTGTGATGTTATTGATTATCCAGCCAGATTCTTGATCCATGTCTAAGCCTCGGGGGATGGGGCCAGATAGGCTTTGACTTTTACATTGTAATATGAGATTCTGCTGAGTAGGAAAAAATGGCTGATAAATACCTAAACAGAAACTCACTGCCACTGACATCGCCGGTGTAATGTGAGATATTGCTGAACACGAGGAAATCCCAGCACTTTGCCCGGTTTGTCTCTGTCTCGCCGTTCTGACAGGTACAAGCCGAGCAGTTGTACAGGCACCGGAAAGGCAGGACATGAAATTGAAAACGTGTCGCACAAGGGACATGCAAAAGACTTACAGACATACTACTACACGTACTACACGTACTACACGTACTACACGTACTCACGCTCGCATACACATGCACACAGTGTGTTAGTAATATGGAAATATTAGCCTAATGTGTACAGGATGTGATGTTAGGGTGGTCATGTGATCGCATTAAGCTACTGTGACATTCGCACAGTAACAGCAGATTAGAGAGAAGGGCAATGTGTGTGTGTGTGTGTGTGTGTGTGTGTGTGTGTGTGTGTGTATGGGAGACGGGGGCGTATCTTCAGGAACCAACCTTATCTTCCATCGGAAATTCAATTATTCAACCACGGAAATTTCTGTATGTATGTGCGTACGCGTTCAGTGGTGCATGTATACTCATGCCTGTTATCATGTGCATGACAGCTGATGCAGCCTAGTTACTCTGTTATCTCCATGCAATATTTGAAATCAGATCATAAAATTCATAAGTTATAATACCACGTGGAGACGAGACCATCACTGGCTCTTGAAGTGGGAGGGGCCAGAAGCCATTTGACTACCAGACAATTGCCATAATAAAGATGACTGTAAAACTACATGCAGTTAACTTGAACATCATGTTAACCTGACATCCCGCCATTCAGATACTCATCAATTTGCAAACTTAGTATCAATTATCAAACTTGACAGTGGTGTTGTGCGTTCATTATTTCTTAATTTGTGTCAAGGAAATGTTGCAGTGCGGTTTCTCGTATCTGATTACAGACACATTATTTAGTAAAAAGAAACATCAACACACATATTGGAGAGCAGTCATGGAAAAGCGAAAACCTCTTAGAGCAAAACAAAAACCTGGTGAAAGAGAATGTGAGAGGGTTTAAAATAGGGTTGATACAGAAATGCGATGGGCGAGTATCAGCAACTCAAATGGGGGATGATACGTTTTCCGGAATAAGCCCGTGAACGATATCGATGACCTTGGCATTAGATGTCAGAACAGCTGTTGAGAAGATCCACACTCGGCCTGAAAATGTCTGTTATTCATCTCTCAGGATTGTATTTGTTCATTTCTCATCCTCCTCTTCATCTCTTTACATTGCTTACATGCACATTGTGGCTGGATTGCACCCAGCGAGTGCAGAATTCAGTTCAGAAAGCAAGCCTGCGTGCTCTCCCACCCCCAAAGCACTTCTCTTCACCTGTCTTCATAGTTTATTGATCTTTTATACTGATCTTCAATCAATCGATCTTATGTCGTGTGCCTCTCTCGCCCCCAAATTCCTCTGTATGTATCATGAATGGCTACCGGACTGTGAACTGACCACTTCCAAATTTAAGCAGGAAGTCCTGGTGACATTCCAAACAGAGTCCCATACTTGTGCTTTGTCACCTGCCACTGAACGCATTCTGATATGATAAAAGCTGCATGTAAGTGTCAAATGTAACTGGGGCAGTAGATCCACTCTGATAGCTTCCCCGCTGTGTTCAAGGATTTCATTTGTGTTTATTTGTGTCATTCAAATTCACACAAACATTAATACCTTATACAGCGACCTCAATATATCACATCAACACACACACACATCTGTCACACCAACATTCATGCAAGCCAGACATAAGTATTTTATCTGCATGGAGGAGTGACATGATCTATGATTGGATACGCTGTGTTTAGGCGTGACGGTTAGCCCGCAGCAGGTGCTAACGCTCGCCTAACGCTCGCCGGAGTGATTCACCGGAACCACCAGATAATTACCAGAGCCACTCAAGACACGTAAGGAACACGCTAGCTGACAGGTGATAGCGCCGCACAATGAGGCGGCCGCCTTATTGCATGAGAACGCGTCAAAATAAGGTGCTAAGTGAATCATTTGTCCCCACTTATCGTAGAGTTGAAACTCAAGCGGAAATCAACCGCACAAACTCCAGCATCATTTTAGCCACTGTTAATGTTTAACTTGTTTAAAACTTCAACATGTTGCAAATTCTGGACAAAAAAACATTTTTTGTTCCTTTAATCGTACAAAAGAGGCATGTATCAGTTGCTCTCATGGCCCTGAACCAAACCATGTATTCCAGTTTAAGACGTCGATAAACCTCATCCAGGATAAAGAACCATCAGATGAAAAAAACAACACGGCAGCTGCCTGTGTGTGTGTGTGTGTGTGTGTGTGTGTGTGTGTGTGTGTGTGTGTGTGTGTGTGTGTGTCATCAATTGCAACCTTCTCTAACCCATCAATATACTCTCTCCGCCCTCCTCCATCTCCCTCTGCCCCGCCCCACTGCCCTGTCCTTATCTCTCTGTCTCCCACCTAGATGGTGTATAAGCCCTGGCTGTGTTCTCAGTACTTCCAGACCACCCAGATGCACTGCAGTAAGCGGATCCCATGTGGTCAGTACTGTCTGGAGGTGCAGCAGCGGTGCCCCTTCATCCTGCCCGACAACGATGATCTCATCCACGGAGGCAGCCCCAGTTTTATATGCACTGGTACAATTGCATTTTACATTTTAGGCATTGTTTTCTAACCTTTATTTATCCAGGGAAAGTCGACTGAGCACGCACGCTCTTTTGCCATGACGCTCTGCTTCACGTTCATTTCAGTTCCACACATTCACACTTGGGAGCTGCCCAGCGCAACCACAATCCTCCACCATAGGGAACCGAAGCAGAAATGAACCAAAGACCGCCCACTGGTTTACTAGCGGCTAGGTGGCTAGTGCGATTTTCCATAGGCACGGAGGGGGGGGGGCATGTCTTATATCAACAAAAACAAAGCAAAAGATTGTGTTGAAAATCATGTTGCGGCACCCACAGTTACATAAGCAATCACGAGAGGTACAAGTTTTTGTAAAGGTTGTGAGGAAAGGCTTGGGTACAAGACTGTGTACTTATAAATGTAGTTACAGAACTCCATTTCCCATGAAATGCCTCTCTTCACCGTACGGCGTGTACCAAACCATGTTCTGGCGGGTGACAGGGCACCCTAGAGCCAAAGACCATAGCGCTACATTAACAAGTAGGTTCATCAGAAAGCTCAGTGATGTCTTGCTTGGTTCCAGACTGCCATCTACACTACACACTACTTCAAATGAGTGATTGTCACTGACATGTCAAACGCTGTGCCTCGTTTGTATCTTAAATTCTATCAGGCAGAGGAAGAAATATCACCTCATTCGACATATTTCCAAATCAGAACTGTATGGGTAGTAGTTTGCTTACATCACGTAATCTGTAATGTATTAGAACAGGCAGAAGTGACCCAGAGGCGGGAGGAAGTGATGTCAACTTTGTCTCCCTATTGGCCACTGAGCAGCCGGAGGTCAAGTGCCTTGCTCAAGGTCACTTCAACCGTAGTTTCTGAGGGAAAGGAGAGCATTTCCCCTTCCGATCACAGCCTCCTAACCTCTAGGCCCATTTAGATCATTTTCTTGCGACAGGACCCACAGCTGTTGATGAACACGCACTGCCGTTTGCAGGGATCAAACATGATGACACTTTTTGGTCCCAGGATGTTCTGTCTTATCGCTTGGTACTCACCGCCCAGACTAACCACAGCAAGTTGTTGCAAATTACTCACAGCATCAAGAGGCAGTTGCATAAATGTTCACTGTGACGATGTGTCTTTATGTACAGTGTGAGCTTAACGGTGCATATGTAACATTCTCCAGGCCGTTATGCAATGTTACTGAATGCAGCCATTACCCCTCCTAACCCCCCCCCGAGATACAGAGACACAAACACACACTTACGTCACATGTTGATGTTGCCCTCTGGTGGCCATGTTGAAGAGTTGATAAATTGCAAGCAAGACACTGAAAGATCAATGTTTTGGCCGATGTGTAATTAAGAATAACGTTGGACTGCGCTGCTTGTGCCGTGCATTGAGATGTCTGTTATTACACAGGTGTTGAGTACCGCCATAACAGCGGACATCAAACAGTTGTTCTGCTTTATATGTAGTAATATGTAGTAAATGTCTTACCGCGGATGTGAGTGGGAATCCTTGTGAATGTGAACAAACCCTCGGCTCCGGTCCGCTCCGGGAACAAGAGCTGACTGATGGAGCAAAACAGAAAAAGCGAGAGACAGAGAAAGACAGGGAGCAAGAGAGAGAGAGGGAGAGAATGATGGGTGAAGAGAGTAAATATTGTAAGAGAATGATCAAGTATTTTTGTGAATGAGTACGTGAGGATGATGACAGCAGCTGCAGCTTTTCAGTTTGTGTTTGCCGCTTCAGTGTGTGTGTGTGTGTGTGTGTGTGTGTGTGTGTGTGTGTGCGCGCGCGCATGGCCGTGTGCATTTTGTCAATGGGTCGGCACAGATGGGTGCTGTGAATGCAGACCTTGTCAGATGATTGTAGTAATTACATGGACCCTCTTGTCAGAGTTAAGCTCTTTACAGTCAAACTGTGCTGAGTGGGCGCAGACTTAGCCATCTTCAAAGTTCACTCTTCACATTAGCACGCACACAGTCCCTGACAAAGCCAGCTTCTGCTTCTGATGTCAGCGCAGACATCTTTTCAACCCCTGTTACACTATTTATACACAAGGCTTGTGGGGCTGTCCTGAGTGATATTGGCTTCCTGCATTTCCAGACTTCTTAAACTAAGGGGGACATGTTTGTCGCGGGGCCACATGACACATGACAAGAGTACTACAGCGGTATGTTTAGATGAGCCTCGGTGCAAAGGCAAGGTCGATTCAATTCAGTTTGGGTGCTGGTCAGAATATCCCTCGCTGTAAAGAAGGTGTTATGTCTGCCAACGGGGTCGGAGTTCGCAGGATGGGTTGCTTTATGGCAACAAAACAGGAAACATTTTTACTAACTGCATGTCTGTTATGTATGGCTCTTCAAAACAGTAACATCAGGCAGTAGGAGGGGGGACAAGTAGCCCAGGGTGTGCTTTTTAAAAAAATCAAATTCACAGTTATAGTTTCAAAATAATGCACTGCAATTTTGTATGATATTCTACGAATTGGGTGAAACGTGGCGGAGCTGACGTGACTGAAAGTGTGTCGGTATGGTGTGATGCAATGTGTAGGTATCGTATGACTCAGCGTGTACGTATATGACTCAATGTCTAGGTATTCTATGAATCAATGCATCAGTATAGTGTGAATCAATGTGTAGGTATGGTACAGAACGTTGTATGAGAACATCTTGAAACACAAAATGCCAAGCCGTCCCTAAGATGGTGTGTGAGCTCCACAGAGGCAGGCCTGTGTTTCTCTAAATGCTTTAAATGCTGTTCCTCCCCCCCCCCCCCCAGGGCTGCTGGAAGACTATCCGTCAGGGGTGGACCCGGATGCAGAGTGCTGTGACGTGCGATGGGACTTGAAAGTGGACAACCGTTCCCGGGGGACCCTGAAAAGAACTCACCCGCCGTGCCAGCACCGTACCTCCCTCAGCTCCTCGGCAGCCTGCAGACTGTGTAACAGCCGGCTCAAACTCTGCCTGCTGGTCCTCGTCCTCCTACACACTGTCGCCAGCCTCACTGCATCCCACAATGCAACAGGACTGGGCCTCCCTGCCATCACACCTCTGGAGGAGAACCCTGCCAACGAGGAGTGATAGAGCTGCCAGGAGGGAGGGGGGGGGCGGGGGGGGGATTCCCTCACCATGGCAACCCATGTGGAAAAATACAGCCACAGTGGTGGGAACGGCTGGGAGCTGTGTGCCTGCAGACATTCTTCAACGCTTTCTGGCAAATGGAAAATGTGGGACGTTCGGAGACGAAAGACACACAAATCAATCAAAACAAACAAATAAATAAACGAACAGACGGACAAACAAAGGGACTAAAACAATCCCTTAGGCAGGAAAGGGGACAATGCCACAGCCTTTGTTGAGTGGGAAGGACGGCTTCCTCACTGCTGAGTTTCTCTCACTACGCTTTTTTACACTGTGTTCCAGTTATTGGTTTCTGTTGCACTGGCTGACTATGGAATAACACAATCATATTCTCTTTCTAATGTTCATCCTTTGTGTTTGTTTATGGGTCTCTCGTACAGGAAGAAAATGTTTTCTCTAAATAAGACAGATAATGTGTAAAAAAAATAATAATTAGCTGCGAGTTTGTATGTGTGTTGGTTTACGTATCTATATTTACTGTGTGTGTGTGAGTGTGTGTGTGTGTGTGTGTGTGTGTGTGCGCGCGCTTGGGTGCGTGTCTTTGCACATGCATATGTATGTGTGTGTGTGTGTGTGTGTTGCACATGTGTACCCTAAAAGTCCCCCTTAATTTCCATTCTTGCTCAAGATGTAAGAGAAGAAATGATGTTTTAGAGTTTAAAGGTACTATCCAGTCAAAGACGATTAAATACAACGTGGTGACTGTCAGTTGAAAGTAGAGTCTGCAAAATATGAAAAATCCCATGACAGTGAAGTTAAAGCAATTTTCAAAAAACGTTCCTGTCTCCTCCGCCTCAAGGACCTGTGTTTTTTCCTGCTCCCTCTGTTGTGGACTGCAAAAACCCCACTATTTCCCTACTTCCCCGTTGGTCCCTGAAACCATAACCCCCGATTTCCATTTACTGACCGTATTGATGTCTATTTCAGTGATGTCATTCTAACCTCAAGCATATTTCTTCACAGGAAATATGATGACTGGATGTTACCTTTAAGGATTTTTTTCATTATTGGTAAACTGTTCTTCCCATACTGTTCAAATGAACAGAACTGGAACACGTCAACGTCCTTTGACCACTCATAGGAATATGACAGAATACTCCTCGCCCCATGCCAATATCTTACCAACACAGAGATGATTTAGAGTGTCCTTAGCCCCGCCCCCCCCCCGAGGTGTCCCCAAAACAACTCCTGTAGCATGTCCACTGTCTTGTACTTTTCTCCACAAAACATCAGACTTATGTCTCATTAAGTAAAGGGCTTATTAAGATATACAGTACCAACATTAGCATCAACACACACACATACATGCACATCCAAATAGTTGACAGACGAGGGGTAAAAACTTTGCTTTATGTACTACACAACAAGCATAATTATCACTGGTACACCTGCAGCAACAGAGGCATTTCCATGGGATGTCGTTGGAGAGCAGGAACAGGAACCGATCCTGAGAGAGGAAGCATGTTGTTGTTTGTGTACGCACTCATACCAAGCAGCATGTTACTTCAGAACAGCGGACCCCCGGTGTTGACAGAAGGGAACGGTGAACTTAAGGGCTGACTTCTTCTTAGTTTCTAGATGTTTTGTCTATTATGATGAACTGGGGTGGGAGATCAGGTATTGAAAGAGTAACAGGTGTTGTTGAATGCAGTTTTTTCTACTCTCAAGTCTATTGATTATTTCACTGAGGTGTTTCAATGTCTGATGTCTACTATTTTATTACAGCTTATATCAGGTTCATAAAACATCATTCTTCACTCCATGCCGACATATATATATATAGTCTTACTTTGACACTTGTACTGTTTAGGACCCTGCCCACTCCAGACGTTACCGATGCCTGCTTGCATGTAATCCATAACTGCTTATTGTCACCCATGCTCATCTTGGATGACCGCATTCAGAGACAAAAAGGCTGTTGTTCTATAAGCCACCAGTAGATGGGGCTATTTTGATTCCTAAATGTTGCTACGACTGCCTGTTATTATAAATTGAATGAAAATGAAAAAAGAAAGCCAGTGGAGTAACACAAGAACTTTCACATACAAGAATGACACAAGAATCAGACTGAACACGCAAAGAGCAATGATGGGCCTGTGAGTGTGCACGTGTGTGCGTGAGAGAGTGTGTGTGTGTGTGTTTGTGCATGCGTCTGCATACGTGCATGTGCATCGATGTGTGTGTGTGTGTGTGTGTGTGTGTACGTGTGCCCATAGTGTTTCAGTGGAGCTGTCGCTAATTGCTACGCATTCTCCGGAGAGCTCATTAGCGTTGCCATGACCTTGGGGCCTGCAGGTGTGGCAGCACCTCCCCTGTCTTCAAACCCACAGGAGACGCAACATTAGTTCTCCCATTAATCACTGCAGCCCTAAAGCTGCATGGACCTTAGGATGCACCGCACCGTACAATGTATCACAACTGTGTCAGCACCCCCAACCCTCCAACATAGATTAGGTCGATCCATGTTTGCCCTGCACCAATAGAATGCCCTCCCAGTCTTAAATGAGGTAGAAGAGGTCAGAGGTAGAGTGTCCAGAGGTCCAGGGTGAATGAAGCGGTCACCAGTACCAATCCACAGGTTGTATTGAGTAAAAAAAACAAAAAAACAATTCAAATTCAATATGACAGTGCTTTTCATGATCAACAGGCAGATAGCATGGATGGTCCTGCTAGCCAGATCAGAGCGTTACAGAAATGTGCCATGTTGGAGACCCATACCCTCACACGCAATCACACATAAACCGATCTAAGGGATCTGTCACAAACATACGCGTGATTTCATTCTGCCTATTTGTATCATGTCAACGGTCACGCTGTGATGAAGCCATCACAGGCCAAACCTCGGGGCATGTATACACACAGTAAACCTGTATTTACATCCGCACATCATGTCTGTTTTTTCCACGCAGTAATGCATCCTCAGTGTGGCTGCGCGGGGTGGCAGTGCTGTGCATGTGCGTTGTCCTTCATGCCCCCTCAGACGGTATTGTGCCAAGGACAGACATTATAGTGTGCCAGGTTTCCTCCACGCCATAGTAGAATTAGGTTCCATTGATGTAAATCTCTTATTTGACTTGGTTGTTGGTAATGCAGGCATGCACGCAACAGTTACTCTGCTGTGATATTCTTTTTTTTTCAGTTTTTGTTTGTCATTTTTTTTTTTTTTTTTTTTTTACTGCATTATGTTAAGACGAACTTGTATAGGGTCCTATAGATTCAGTCTAGATCCCCGACACTGGTCTGTAGCAGTTGCAGGGTATGGTCCGTCACATTCCGAACCAACACGACCAACCGACCTACAGAAGCTAACTTTGTTGTTTTACTCCTGCACATATAGACTTTGTATGCCTCTTGCCCCCTTACCCCATGTGCACCCACCACCAGATGGTATGTAGACAAATGTTGCCCTCTTTTTTTTCCTCTCTCCTCCTTCTCAACCTCTCTCCGTTTTTTTCACCCATAGTTCTGTTCTCTATCCTGTGGATCTATGCAGAAGCCCATTCCTTTTTTTGGTTGTAAATATGTTCCCTAGTATGCTGAACGATGTACGTCTTTGCTTCCAGGTTCTCTTGTGTATTTTGAGTTGATGTCATGATGTTACTTTAGTCTCTTTTTTCTTTTTTTTTGAGTGTCTGAAATCATTGATGTTAAAAGAGAATGTGGTGAGGCTTAACCAATAGACTTGCCCTCAGCTTCGCAACCTTGTTGAGGAAGGTTGCTGGTCTGTGTGTGTGGAAGAGAAAGATTTATGATTATAAAAATGAAAAAGGTTCAAAGGCATATAGAAGTATCATTGCGATTATGATTATTATGATTACTATTATACTACCGGTATATTGTAATATTATAGATGCTTTAGTTCAAGTAACTTCTTTAATTTTTTTACAAACAACTTTGATGAAATGATTTATAAAACAATCTCACGAGTCATGATCTTTTCGAAAAGTATGAAAACTACTGCTACAATGATTAAAATTGTGTTCTGATGAAAATAAATACAGACATACAATCTGTTCCTCTGTGGTGTTTTTGTATGACGTGGCATTGTGTGATCAATAGTGTTGAAAACAATGCTACGGTCAAGCAGAACTAGAATGTAACATTCCTCAGCATCTGCAGAAGGCAAAAGAAGGTATTTTATATCTCGGCGTAAAGCAATCTCTGTACTGCATTTTCAAATAAAATGGCTTTTGCTTGTGAAATCAGTTCAATGACACCTGAGACTGAAATGTGAATTCAGAAATGGGACAGGATGCACTAATAATGGAAGGGTGAACATTTTTTAAGACGTTGAGCTAGTGTGTGTTTAAAAATTCAAAGGAACAGAGCAAACCTCAAAAGAGTAGTTAATGGTGGAAGGAATATTTGGGCGAGTAATTTCTAGAGCTTTCATTTAGGGCCAGTCTGATCATGATGACACCTGGAGCAATCGTATGAGATACATCCTCCAGAAGTGTTGTGCTGACAGTCGCTCAAAAGATCCCTAATGAAGCACTCCGCTGCTGGACGACAGTCGAGGCATGATCAGGTAAAGTAATCTACCCTGAAAGAAAGAAGCAGAAGAAGAAGCAGAGGAAGAAGAAGAGGAAGAAGAAGAAGAAGAAGAAGAAGAAAGAAAAAGTGTCCCACACTTTTTGAGAAAGCATTCTGCTTTGCTCATCACCGACACATTAACAACTCAATCAAAAGTACTGCAGAATAACTTTCAATAATAAAAAGTGAACTACTTCACACCTCATCCTTATTGAATCTGTCATCACACCATTCATAGGTGAATAAAAAGTATAAAGTTGATTATAGTTTCATTTTCAACCTTGGAAGCTTTTGGCTGCTGATTCTCTTTCTCTTCTCAGCTTTTAGAGTCGCTGGGCAACTACTGTTTGAATGTTTCTATTAATGACTCAGGTAAATAAACCAGGATGACACAGATTTTCAGCAGGCCAGTGATAAAACTGTTCAGCACCAGATATATTTTCCAGGGAGAAAGCTCCATCGTTAGTGTGTGATGAGTACCACCACATATTGGCTTTAAGCTTTTTTTCATCTCTTTCCTAATTTCATCCTCAACTATGCTTCATTATTCCACAGAACACATCGGCTTTACTGAGTAACAGTGATGCAGTCAGAATAGGGTGTGCTTCCATTTGCCACCACGAGATGGCAGCATAGCAGCAGTATATCAGCATATCACAAGGAGGATGTGCAAAATCCCATAGAGCATAAAAATAGACCACAAAACTAGTAAAAGGCATACCCACAGGATTTATGAATGAGTGCAATTCACTGACTGACGCTGAACTCAAACGATCTTTACCTCTACAGATGGATTAGTTTGTAAATGTCGAGTATTTATCTAATGGATATCAACGTGTTTATACACCTCCACTCTGCTTGTTCAACTTTTGCCTTGTCGCCTGGTGAAGTGGTGTGATTAGCGATGGGAGTGTAGCCAGGGGATTGCGTATGACTTTCGCTCATCCATTATGAAACTGCTGAGCAAGACCTGCCGAAGCCAGCCAGGTCGAAGCACTCACACCGAGCCTTTAATATTTCATATCACTGCACATGCATTTATTCAGCTGTTTACCGAGGGTCTGTGCTCCTCCATATGTGAGCATTAGGGGGTGAGCCAATGATGCCCCTGGGCTTGCATCAGGATGGATGAAACTTTAAAAAAGTGAAGCCATGGGCTATTTCAATTCACACTTTTCATAGCCCATCAACTAGCTCACCACTTAAGGATTAAGTCAATGTGGGTCAGTGAGATGGGCTGCCTGAGCTTTATTTTTCAATAGTTTATTGTGTACAGGCATGCCCAACCTCAGTACCATTATAATGATGGATTATAAAGCTGAGGAATAATAACAAATATTCTTGTCAGAGTTTTCAGTTCGGTGTCAGTGTCTCCTCCACCTAGGTTTAAGCCCTTATTTCTATTTCAGCTTGTTGGGGAGATGAAGTATTCAGCTCACTAATCCTCAACCAGCCTGCCAATAGTCAGCATCCAATATTCCACCTGTCATTCAGACCCTGGGCTGTGTGTGTGTGTGTGTGTGTGTGTGTGTGTGTGTGTGTGTGTGTGTGTGTGTGTGTGTGTGTGTTAATGAGAAGATCATGGGCTTTTTCAGAAGGAAAATTGCTTGCTATGGTGCATCCATAGGCCCGCAGTACTGCTGACAGACTGAAAGCAGTAATAAGTCAGTCATGCTGAACTTGACATTCTCTAACTATCAACACTACCATTGTATAGATAACTTCACCTTAGTAGCATGGAAAATATTGGTACGCATGCATTTTTTTATTCAGGAAAAGTGGTAGTTGCGCTGCCATGTCTCCACCAGGAGAGGGCAGTAATATGTAGCATGAGATGTTAAGAAGTGACTTACACTGTTGGGGTGCCTCAGTTCATAAAAAAGGCATGCCCTTTGGTCACCACTGTGCTCTTTTATAGCTGTGATGATGCTTTCCACAGAGAACGCTTCTCATCAATAATAGAAGGTGTATGTGTGCGTTGCGTTTTCATAAATCCAAGGCTACCCTAAAGGAGGATCTGGAGGCAAAACCTACAACAGCAGCTGGTTTGTGTAGTGAGCTGAACCAAGCTGAGCTGAGCTTGGCTGAGCCCAGTCTTTTTTTTTTCTCGTCCCAGCATCCTGCATGCTGCTGATTGCTTGTAATCCTGCAGAGGACAGCCATGTGTCAGCCTAGCAGCTCATTGTTCTGCTTGGAGCTTTGCAGCTATTGTTGGAGTGAGCAATAGCAGAGATGAATAAACGGACATTTCACTCAAGCCTCAAATCGCTCTATCGCCGGCTCAGGTTTTAATTTGGCATCGTGTCTCTCAGTGGAGACTCAGGTGTCCTCTTTCCATTTGAAATTAAGCTTTCCTGTGTAGCCTGTCTGTCTGAGACGTGTTGAGAAATACCAGCCCGGCTTAGCATTTCACAAAGTTAATGCTCCCGAAGACCTTACGTAATGGTCCCCTCGTAACCGTTTTTTAAGCCAAGTCTTTGGCTCATCCTCCTATTTGTTTATGCAGTGGAATGTGCAGTGTGAGTGTGTTCAGATTTTCTAACAAGAGGGAGGAGAGGACAGCAACACTAGGCCTGCAGGGATTTAAGGAGATGATCTGCCTCCGGGGGGAAATGCAAACACAAATTCAGTTGGAGAAAAAGACGACATGTCGCTGAGAAAGAGTGAAGCTATTCATTGTGCTGTGCTGTTCCCTATCCATCAGCATGTTTCCATTTTGGTCATTGTTAGGGGCTTAATGGACCAGCCATAATTGAATTCTACGCTTTAGCGTAGTTGATTAGATGAGCAGCCGAGTGTCGGGCAATGGGTGGTAAATGTCTCTTATGACAGGATGAGTGGTGTTGTGTTGAGTGTCAGTGATGGACAGAGAGGCCCAATCACACACTAATTGCGTCTTTTATTCCCGCAGTTACTGATGAGGTGCTTGCAATTAACAAGTCTCCCCGGATTTGAGAGAGACCTCAGAAACACCTCAGTCTCCGCTGAGAGATAAGAGGGGGAGAGAGAGAGAGAGAGCGAGAGAGAGAGAGCACTGTAGTGTTTGGCAACTAGCTAGCTTACCGTGTAATGGCTTGTATGGAATAGGTTTGTCTTTCACCTCCAAGGAGTTGCTTTGTTAGATCTTTACAACAAGTGGGCCAATAAATCCATAGTTTCTGTGGTTGAAATATTGGATATATAATAATAATAATAATAATATAGAAGCCTATAGTGAACCCAGACCACTGGCATACTGACAAAGAAAGAGCTGCATTTTGATGCATGTTCAATATCCTCTGAAATAATTGGAAATTGGAATCACTTTTGGTCTTCTATTGATTTACAACAACACATGATCAAACAACAATAATTTAAAAAAAACAATTAAAATTGGTCATGATTATTGACACCCTTTAGAGTAATTTAAGTTAATTTTGTTGGAGGAAATAAATTGCATGTTCCCACGTGATGTAAATGAACCAATTATCAATGTTAACGTGATAAAACAGTCTGTCCTGCTTCCCTGTGAAAATGGAGAAAAGAGCTGTCTGAGGAAGTCAGAAACACTATTATCACCAAACAGCGTTCACAAGACTATACAGCCATCTCTAGAGACCTTGGCTTTATGGCACTATGTACATGTCTGCATCCATCTGTGTGTGTGAGTGTGTGTGTGTGTGTGTGTGCGCGCGCAGATATATGTGTATGTGTACGTATGTGTCTCCCCCAATCTTTGTGATGGGACAGCGACAAGGAGCGTATCTGACGTCTGACTTATTTAATATTCTTCCATATTTCTCTTTTCTCCATCCACTTGTCCTGCTGTGTTTTTTCAGTCTGTCAGAGATCAGAAACACAGGACACACCAATAATACAGCGGGTCCGCGAGGTTGCCAGGCAGGAACTCTCTCTAACAAGCATCCTTCTCTAATAATCACACATTCTGTTCGCAGATATCTGATGTCTTCCTGCTGTAATCTCAATTTACACCTTCTCACTCTACAGGCACATAGGAATAACCCATCGCTTAACTCTGTCTGTCTGGTTTTCTATGTCTCTCTCCCGCTGACTCTCATTTTTTTGCTCTTTCTCTCCCTCTCTTTCTTTCATTCTCTCTCCCTCTCTCTTGCCCTCTCTCTCTCTCTCTCTCTCTCTCTCTCTCTCTCCCACCCCCTATCTCTCTCTCCATCTGGACCCATATGTGTATTCCTTGGACCAGCATCAACACCGCATACCTACTCACTCACATCAAAGCACCCACCTTAGGGCGCCTGCAGAGAGGGGAGGCAGGCTGGATCGAGGGTGGAGAATGATGGTGATTCACACATGGAACTGATTCAGGCAAGCATAGGAAAATCTATCTATCTATCTATCTATCTATCTATCTATCTATCTCAATGAGAGTCATCTGTCCAATAAACCATCACTAGGGAGTCACATTTAGCCGTTTCCTATCTACCGTCACATCCTGCTTCCCACGGGACCGGCTGAGTTTACTTACAGAGAGTGTGCTTGGTTGGATGGCGTTGGTATGTGTGCAGTAATTGTGTGTGTGTGTGTGTATCTGTGTTTGCACTCTGCTTGTTGGATTGCCGGCATGGTTGAATTGAGCCAGAGAATCTACCGATAGGATTACCAGCCTGACAGAGCCTTTTAAGCTTCCGCCCCTGCACTTGTAAATAATCCATTATAGGCATATTGATACAAGTAGCTGACATGTGTACAAAGCATTGCTACTTGTGTGTGTGTGTGTGTGTGTGTGTGTGTGTATGAATTAAACATCAGGTATAACTGATATCACTCCTACTGCGAGGGCCGCTAACATATTAAATCATAAAGAAAGTGTCCGGTGAAACAAAAATACCTCACTTTCTCATAAAAGGGAAAGCTTTTATATTAAAAACATTCTCCTCTGTCAATAATGTGTCCAACATGAGGCAATGAAGGGAGAGAGTGTGTACTCAGGTATGTATGTGAGAGAGAGAGAGATGGAAAGCGAGAGCGAGTGAGCGAGGGATAACATGGGAATAGGTTAGATGGATCATTGTGTGTGTGTGTGTAGGTCCCAGAGCAAAGCACCATACCTCAGACTAAATATGAGTCACTGAGAAACAGGAAGACTGATAAACCTCCACCAGGGTTATTGAATGTTGAACTGATGGGTCCCATTACACGGAAAAGAGATTTCCCTGAGCAAATGACTCGTAACGCGGATGTGCGATGACGCATGGCTCCGAGCAAACGTGACGTCAGCGCGAGGTGCAGAAGTTATGAGTTGGGTGGGGAAGTTTGTTCTGAGGCGTTCGGTGGAACTGCAAGAAAATAACCGGTGCATTAAATGAACGTGGTTAAATAAAGACTACAAATGCAACAAGTCTTTCTACAAAGCTTAATTATGTCCATGGGCAACTGCAGACAGGAGAGGCTACATTTGACTCTACACAATCACACACACACACACACACACACACACAAACAAAAATGCAGAATGAAATAGAAATGTTTGTCTCATTTCACATCTCAAGTCTGACTTGCCTTTTCCCAGACAAGTGAAGAATCCGCCGTAACAATTGAGTCATGCATGATTGAACTCAATTTAAACTAATTGATTGGGGACTGCAGTGTGTGCAATAATAGCTCAAGTTCCACTGGCGTCCGTCTTTTGATGTCATCTTCTCAGTTAAACAAAACCACAAGGATAAATGAACATGGGCTCAAGTCCTATGTGACTCGCGCTGTGTCATTAGTTGTGGATATTGCCGCAGGCGATCCTCTCCTCCGGTGCTTTCATGTCACTGGCGATGCGGAGACAGGGTTTCCTTTGCTGTGCTCTCAACGGCAGTTTGTGCAGCGCAGTGGCGTAATGGAGAGCGAGAGCCACATGCTGTCAAATTCATCACCCCCATTAGACCGTACGCCTCCAGGAAGTTAAGACGTCTTCAAAGCATAATGATAAAAGACCCTGCCCAATTACTGAGATGTTTCAGACCGCTCTCTCAATCTCTCCCCCCCCCCCCGCGCTCACTCTTTCTCACTCTCGGGCCACAAGTGAACACAAGCGAGACCATGGTGTCAGATTTTGTGCTCTTTGTCACTACAGTTCAATGTGTTGTGAATTGATGGATCGTCTTGGCACACACTTTGACAAATTAACTTTTAAGAATCGATATCTTCAAAGAAAACAACCGGTCAACCAATACAATCTTCCCAGCATCGACGTCCAACTGCAATTTGCAGCGATTTGCAATTCCTGTTAAGAGTCCAGATGCTGTAGGAGTTATTGTGTCACTGAGAGCTGACGGGCCACACAGACGTGACCGACAGAAGATTTCGAAATTAGTGGCCAACGGAGTAAACAGCAGCAGATCATGGATGACTGCCTAGCTCACTGCTGTGGAATTGCTAGTTTCAGAACAGACTAATCCCAAAGACACACACACACACACACACACACATCCTCATGCTAATATGTTTAGTTGTTCAAACAGAGGGACTAAACTCACTGGTAGACTGTCTCTCTCACACACACACATGCACACACGCACACGGAGGTCACATAGAGCATTGGTGATAAGACCCAAATGGAGCTGAACTCTGACTGATAGCGTCTGCTTCTAATGCGATCTGCCACAGCCATCAGCCAATGCTGACCATGTCTGGAATAAGCAAACCGGCATCACTCCCAGAGAGGTTTGTGTAACATTATTTCAGCTAATGCAGCTTTCCAGACTGATATTATTGTCGGATCCCCGCGGCAGAGTCCTGTCTGTGGTATCAGTAATCAGTTGGGACAACAAAAGCAAACAGACAATATGTCCGTATATTAATAATACAAAATCAATAAAGTCCAGAAGAATAAAACCGTATTCACAAAAGGTAAAATGTGTCTGCAAAAAGAAAAACATCTAATTTTGTGTCGAGACTGGTCCACAAATGTGTGTCCGATAATTCACTGTGTCCTTGCCTAAGCTGTCCGTAGCGGATGTCGTGTTTGTGGCAGCAGGTGTACAGACTAACCACTGTTAGCCCCGCCAAGCTGATGAACAGCACAGCACTTGGTGGCATGAATGACATTTCCCTGGACAGCCCATATACATCTGCCCAGGAATACACTGGAGGGACCACTGCCTCAAAAGTAATCAGCATCCGCGGCCTCGGGGGAACTGGACCGAAACGTGAATTACACTCTGTAAATAACAGTTCCCTCCGAGGCTGTGAGTAACCATTATATTGAGGAATGAGAAAAATCAGCCTGTCCGCACATTGATGAAATGCTTTCTTCTTTCATCTGTTATTTGGGGTCTTTTATTTCAGCATCACCACCACACACACACACACACACATATACATTTTCCACAGGATATCAACCTGATCATAGTGTTGGCACGACTGATCCTGATTAGCTCATTTACACGGACTGAACTTTGACTTTAAAGTGAAACAGGAAGCAGTGTGTGGAACACAACGATCACAGCTCCTGAAATATGACAAAATGTATAGAAGTGAGCAAACCTGGCAGCTGACTCCCTTCTACCATATGGCATACGTACATACATACATATCCATAATATATCGCCAACATACTGTATGTCAAAATATGTTCATTCATGTTCAAATATATTACTTATATTCAAAATATATACGGTGAACTATATGTCACAGCATGTTCCATTATAAATATATGAATGAAATATATACAAGGCGATCATCAGCTCCTGATCATCAGAATTGATATAAAGATTTCTTTGCAACAATAAAGGAACAGCAGTTACAAACGACTAAAAGTACATTTTTATTTGAGACAATATTTCATATTCATGTAAATAATAACAATTTGCACTTAAAGGTCCATTACAAGAGCATCACGACAACAGTAGTGCTGAAGATGCACAGTAAGTAATCAGGGTATTCACAGCAACAGTAATCAATTGATATGTGGACAAAAATACATTTATTACATTTATTTATTTATTTTGCTTCCCATCAAGGTGTGAATGGGAGTGTGTTTGTCCGTCTGTGGACTGGTGACCCATCCAGTGTTTGCCTTTCTTCAACTTGTGTCCATATATTGTGTGTACCAATTTGTACACATATTCGTACAAGCAACATATATTAAATAGGGGAAATATATTTCTAGTATTTCCTTTTCCATTCAGCCATGACTGCAGTGTATTTCTAGACTATGGAAACGTTGCCAGCATACAATTTTTCCCCGATTATACAAGGCAAGACAAATAAAATTACATCAAGCTGGATAAGAAAGATGGATGCCCTCAACCTGGGCAGCGTTCTTCTCTTTTCCCGCCTGTGGTCAACAAACGGAACCGTAGCGATACATCAACGTTTTCCGATTACACGGGGGAATTGAATCCAGAAACCCGAGGATGCCGTGGTTTCAGAAGCGTGTAACAGCCTTAAGAGTTGGGTCTCATCATGTCGACTGGGTACCTTGTTTATCCTCCCATACATCACCCGGGCAGGCAGGACGGTAATTGTTTCCGTTCTACGCCAGTATTTTCATACTGTTGTGTTATTGTCATCTTGAGAAGCCAATTACACTAGCAATCTAGAGATGAATGACCTCACCAGGCTAAACTAGGTATGCTGCTCTCCAAGTTAATTAGCTTCTGCCCGTGTCCTTCGTACGTTTGAAAATGAATTTCATCAGCGAGTGCTTATTAAACACATGGGCTTGTGTGGGAGGTGCAGTGCGAGTGGTATAGCGATACCACAGAGAATTCATGTACGACGTAGGAAGACAAAGACTAATCCAGGTATCTGATGTTCTCGGGTAGAGCCCCCGGAAGCAGGTTTGTTCATTTGTCGTGGATTACGCGCAGGGCCACGTAGATTGTTACCGTAGGATTTAACAAGTGACAAATTACAAAATGTGGGTTTCAACAGATGATTCAGGCATTAGAGAAGCAGTGAAATGGACAAAGTCTACTAGGTAACTGGAGCCATAGGTCAACAGATGGGTTAGGGATCCTAAGAGCTTTGAGAAATATTGAAACGTCTCCAACAACGTCTCCCCTCTTCTTCTAAACGTCACACTGAAAGTTCTCTCAGCGTGAAACTGATGCGTACACACTCCAGCCACTTTGAGTGATGAGATGAAACATAAAGACGGACTCTCTAAAGATCGGCTCTCCTTTCTTCGTCGTTTCAGGAGGATCCGTGGAACGTCGATATGAATTGATAGTGACCTTTTACATGGAGTTTCAATCCATGATACCCCTGGACAGCAAGACTTTGTTCATTGAGAAACATGCATGTGGATGCTCACATACACGCACACACACACACAGTTTGTTGAAGTTCTTTTGCCTTTGGCTACGTTGCACAAACAAATCATTTTCGAACGCTCCACGCAGTTAAACCCAACATTGTTTTCTTTGGCTGTTCATTTATAAGCTTTTACTAAAAAAAACAGGTTGTGGAAGTAGTAATTTACGTGCACTTTGCACTCATTTCTTGATGTAAGCAACCCCAAGGGGGATGGGAACTGTGTGAGAGAGCAACAAACTGTCTACTATCTGCTGATCTGGGTCCCTGCTGGGCCTTAGTCTGAACCCTGAACACTTTGAACCCTGAAGCCACTTTAAATGTGGATAAACACGACAATTCTCCTTTCACTCACGCTGTCCTCCTGGAGAAGTCACACACTATTGAATTAGATGTTAGATAGATTGTTAATCTACTTTGACAGTATTTTGGGAGCTCTGCGTGTGTTTGATAGAAGCAAAATAAACTCAGTGCTAACTTAGTAACATGCTGGATGTCGGTAGTAAAGTGTTAGCTGGCATAGAGCCATAAATACAAGACTTATCACACCACCATGAACTGCACACTAGAATAACTGGAGCCCATTCTTCCCTCTGGCTCCGCTTTTGCCTTGCCTAACATCTTTTTTTAACGTCCCTGTTTTTTTTCTCAAGCAGGTAGTACAAGACGTGGCCAGGGGTGATTGAGAATAGAGGGTGTCTGGGAAAGGCTGAAGGTCAGAGACAGGTTTTGGTTCTGCAGGTTTTATTCAGTCACAATTTGTTGTCCTACGTTGAAGACTAACTCAGAGACAGAGTGATTCCATATCAAGACAAGCCAGGGGGCAATCTATGATCGACATCTTGAAACTACCTCGTAAAACTGAGCTATATTTTTCACTGCGCCGTATGAGCGGGAGACACAGCACAGCCATACCCTGTCTAATTCTGAGAGCTCAGATTTAAAGCCTGATACAGAGACTCTGCTCAGTCACACCATCAAATATTCAATTATCTGTCTTAGAGAGGCTCTCAGAGTGGTGCCTACTACAATTCATTATTACAAAATAAATGGCAGCACAAATAAAAACAAATGATGTTACTTTTTAAAGAATAGTAGGTAACCTAAGTCTTGGTTTTACATTAACAGTTACTGATTGGATCCTCTATATATAAATATTGAATAACGAACGGATATGTAGCATTTTAGAAATGAACTTTTCTATTCTGTATGTTACCAGCATAGGACATAATGCCCGGAAAAACCCTCCACACAGTGCAAATGTCTGGATTTCCATCTCATACTTGACAAACCTCTAGATGCTCGACCCATAGAGTCCATGCTAGTGGAGCAGGCTTGGGCCGATAGGATTGTAAAAGAGGATTTTGGAGGCTTTCAGGCTAAACCAGCAGAGTGGTGGAGCAGAGAGGGCATCGGGGATTCATTCAGTCTTTTTCATCAGCACAGAAATGCAGAAGACCAGTCAGCATTGGCTGTGAATGCTTCTGTCTGTTAGTGGGCCATCTCATGCTCCACTACTTTTTGGTAAGCATGACTTCAGGTCACTGGCTGAGAAATCTGCACAGCACTGGTATAGTTCAGGTTGGATGTTCTCAGCCAGTGTCTCCAGTCTTGTTTTATCAATCGCTATGTGTGTGTGACTACTTTCTGTTTTCTTTCATATTTTTAAGTAAAAGTTATGTGAATCTAGGGTCTATAAAGTCAAGTTGTATAAATAAAGGTCCCAGTGAGTAAATCTGACTATGGACCAATCAGCTCATGACTGACTGACAAAGACCCACCAACAAACATTGGCTTTAGTCATTTTCTCTATTTGTTTGTGAGATTTTATTCCTATTTTTGTAATCCTCCTTCACATATACAAAGAGGTAAAAATGATCAAAGACGATGAGGTAACACAGGGCATAGGACAACCAAGCCTTTGTTTTAATTCCCAGAATCAAACTGCAATTCAGTACATGACAAGAAGCTGAAAATTTAGTCTGTTTGATCGGTAGTGTAAAAATATGAACTGATGTTATGAAATGCTTCTAAGCCGCTGGCTGGGTAAAAATAGAGAGTAGTCTATACGCTTTGACCCCTACTGTGCTCAAAGTACAACTCTCTCTGTTCCAAACCCTCTAAATATCAATCCCGGCACCACAGATGGTTCTCTCCTCACTGATTTCAACCATGGCTAAAGCGCTTTTCACATTAGCTTCAGTCATTAGCTTCTGCTTGATACACCATCCCCCATTATTGACTGACTGCTGCTTCTAAAATTGTCTACATTTATCTATAAAACCCTCCAAAAATATCCTCAAAGAACAGTTGAACACTTTGAAATGATGTTCAATAGCTGGCCGATCTGTGGGGTTTGTGTTTGAGGCAAATAGGTTAAAGGAATTGAATTTTCAAATAGTTAAAAATCTGAATGCTTTTATTAACCAAAAGGAACAGTGGGCGCTTTTATTAGCCTGTTGTTCAAATTAAATGAATTCAAAGCAACGCTGTTACCACATCAGAAATCCAGTGGCTGTGGTCAAGTCCACCTCTCCAGATTCTGAGAATATCAGATGTTTTATAGCTTAATGAGATATTTAACCGCTCTCTCTCTCTCTCTCTCTCTCTCTCTCTCTCTCCCTCCCTCACCCCCCAGATTCACATCGTTCATTCTCTCAGTGTCTCTGTGTCATATCTCTCCCTGTTGTATTTCTTTCTCTCTTTCTGTATGTGTGTTCATGGTTGTGTAAATGTGTACGTGTGTGTGTGTATTTGTGTGTGTGGGTGTGCACATGTGTACACACAGTATGTGATTTTGAATGTACAAAGACAGAGAGGACAGCGGGTGAAGCCTCCTACTCCTAACTCATATTCCCCGCTAGCTGGTGGGCTGTGAGCCACCAGTTAAGCCCTGCCAGATCAGTGCATCAACAGGAGATTCCAACCAGTCAGTTAAGCTGCCGTGGGTGGACACCTACCCATCAAGGCTGTCACGCACTTTTCCACCCAGAAGTATCAACTGTATTACTTATCCAGTCTTTATCCGAGAGGCTAAACTTTGCAGTGTTACCATTGGTGTTTTTCTACCAGAAAGGCTGGTGATTAGTCCCAAGGTCCCACTAGTGGACAGGAGGCAGAGGCTGTGTTTAGTTTCCATGGCAGGTGTCCTTCTAGACAGACCACCTGACCTACCTCCACTGTCCACATCCACCTCCTCAAAACCCAAAGGACCTGAGTGGCATCTACCACCTATCAGCCAAATACAAAGCACAAAACCCTGGCATTTTATTTGTTTTCTGTTTTCTGTGTTTCTCTTTGAAAAGACATTTCCTGTTTCTCACTTGTTTTTTATCTTTCTTTTCTTCCATGCAGAGTATGCAAGCAGTTTCCTGGGGAACTAGTTTTGACGTGCACATCATCTCTGACATGCTGACATCCAGATTAAACTCAATGTGTATGCGCTACGCTGGATCAGTTTTAGCCTGATCCGTCTATGGCGCCAGGCCAGTCGAGCGACTGCATTCTGATCTGTCATCATCCGTAGCCTGCTGTCTATGACGGCGTCAAGGTAATGAGGATAGAGGCTCTGAATAGCTAAGCATCTGCACACAAACAACTTGTCCTCTATTAATGTATTTGTTCACTGATTCGCTTACATTGTTCTTCATTAGCCTGTCTGATAGAGTTTCATAGTCTATTAGAGCTGTGTGTCAGGATACTGGTCCATGCCGGTCTTGCTCCTTCCATTCTTTTCTTTTTCTGCATTATTTCCTTAATATCAGATTTCTAGTTCCCCAAAAGGATTTCATTAGAGCTAGATGTAATTAAACTGTGGTGCCAACTATTCAAAGACAGGGGAGCCAGGTTTGATACATGGGCTGACACAAATAACCAATGGAACTAAATGAAATAGCAATCACATTTACTCACATCTACCCTATAGTTAATTCTGCAGATGGAGCCACGGCTCCAACCGGATTGCTTAACATAGAGGTTGTTTGGGGAAAACCAGTTTAATTACACTGTGGGACATTTTCTATCTACTACACAGATGACAGTCAGGTTATGAACAGTCTGGTCTTAATCAGACAAGCTTCCTTTTAGTCTTCCTCTTTATCAATCTCTCTCTCTCTCGCTCGCTTCCACACTCGGGAAATCACTGTCATATGAAGACAGAGCCAATTAATCTATTTTCATTCTACACAATAATTTTCTTTCAACATGCTTTTCAAAATTTGATTCACCTTCATATTGGAGTGAGTGAGTTGTGAGGTAGTGAACCAGATAAAACAGGCTGAGATAAGTCACACACATTACAGGTAAACCTTAATTAAGCAAATGGCAACTGAGGCAGTGAAGTTTTTTTTTTAATTGCTAGGCAAGTCACAGATACAGTGTAAGCTATCAAGAATGAAAAAAACAAGGACAGAGAAAAGGAAAAAGTAAAGAAGCAGGTGTTGTGCCAAACAAAAGTAGGCAGGTATGGACAGTTGATGTTAGAATTGGAGGATGCTGACTCCAACGAGTATGCAAAAGGGGAAAAAGATGAAGAAAAAGAAAAGAAAAAACTGTCCCATCCATACCTTCTCTGGTAGTATCTCATCCTGTGATTTTCTCTTTCATAATACTCCTCTTACCCCCACTGAGGAGTGTTGAGGGGAGGCCAGCAATTAGCACTGATAGATTTAATTACCTAAGTTCTCAGCCAGCGATGTGAGTGTGAAAACAACCCCCGGTCTTTCATGCCACTTAGGACAAGAGGAAGGGGGGGGGCAGAAGAGCTGAGGAGCTGCAAGGTTAATGGAAGGTTGATGAGATCTAACATGCCCGAGGTAGAAAGCACATATTAATGTTTAATAATACAAGTCACATTGGCTCACACCTCACATCAGTGAGACGGTGTCATGGCTGCAGAGGGAGTTAATTATCAGCCCGTTACCAGCTCATAAATCATGATAATCCACTGGTCTTTGCATCCTAACACAGCTGTATGGGTCCATGCATCATACTATGGGTTCATCAAGAAGTTGCTATGGTGAGGCAGTTGGAGTTTATGTCAGCTTGCCGTCACCAGGTAATAGACTAGATTAGATTGTATGTATGTTGGCAAGTGTGGGAGTGTGTTTACGCATGTGTCCCTGTGTGCGTGCGTCTGCCAGTTTGTGTGTTCGTGTGTGTCGAAGTTGTTCAGTGCTAAATTAACTGCTGATTTCCCTTTGCCAGGAACAGCCTCACTGTTTGATTAGCATGTTAGAATTCAGCTCTGTGTCTCTGCCACTTATCAGCATCCCACAGGTGGACAGGGACGAGGAAGCTGAACTATCTCATTCTTCCTTCTTTCCTTCCCTCCTTTCCTCAATCTAGAATGACAATCCCCAGACTACGTCCGTCATCGTTATATGGATATGGGGCGCAGGTGACATCAGTAATAACCATTTACTATTTTGATGAGATACATTCGTCACCAAAATTGATGTGTGTGTGTGTGTGGGCATCAGTTTGCACGTACACACATGCATGTATCCATGTGCGGTGTGCCTGTATGTGTTTATGTGTTGCGTGCCTTTCTGTATGTATCATTAATTTGGTTGGCATTAGTTTTGTATAATCGTTTATTCTGGAGAGAGCGTTAAAGTGGCGTTCCTCATCTCTAAACCTTAAACCTGCACTATGTAACTTCCTGTAATTTGGTCGTTGGCGGCCCCAAGTGGCAGCGAGAGGTAACTGTTTGTAACTTTCAATATCCTCAGCTTTCTGTAGCGATAGCCGAGGCGCTAGCTCGCTCACTGCTGTTTCGGAGCTGTGTGTGTTTGGCTCGTCACTTCCGGTGCTCGGAGAAAAGTTTCCCGTCAGTGTACCTACCCGACTCCAAAACTTCACTGGGGTGAATGTAGTAAATCCACAGCGGCTCAATGAAGGGGGAGGAGACAGTCTTCTCTGTCGCAGCCACACTTCATGAACTAGACCAGTGGTTCTCAAACCTTTATGTCAGGCCCCCCTTGAACATTAGAAAAAATTCCAGGCCCGCCATCATAAATTGATCCGCTTTCTATGAATGCTAATCATTAATATTGGAAAATATTGGTAATTATTGATGGTGAATAAACATGAACTGCATGAACTGCTTTCAACTTTGTCACTATGTTGTTCCTATGTTGTCACTGTTGGCCCTTTCCACCTGTGGGTGCATGTGTGAACGAGAGAGCATCTGAGTGAGCCAGGGTTAGAGTCTGAGCGAGCGCTTGGGTCCGACGGCAGATCGAGGGGATCGAGTCGGACTGTGGAGCGTAGAGGGCGAGCGAGTCCAGCAGCGGCGACCGACCAGGTCAGCGGAGCCTGGAAGAGCTGCCCAGTTGGGGTTGGAGCGGGATGCTACTGGAAGCCTGGCGGACTGGCAGCTTTGGTGCTCCGCGGCTGACCTGCCGGGACGGAGGGGAGGCGCACTGGCCGAGAGAGACGGGGTCATATTATTGCTGCGTTGCAAATAAAGGAAGGAGCCGGTCTTGACGGACGCTTTTCAGCTCCGTCTCATGCATCCTCTGCAGGCCTGGTCGGTCGACAGTCGACCTATTTAAATGAAGACCATGGGTCCATCTAAACCAGCCCAAGATAGAAAGAGACATTTTAAAGAGAAAGAGTAAATTCAATTGCTGTATTGTTTGACCTCCATGCTAACCTCCAAAGCTCTGTTTACACAGAGCACCTATACTCGGGAATTGTTGTCTCCAACACAACTTCAGTTTGTCTGCAACAATTTTTCAAAGGGATGTCTATATTGTCACCACCTCTGACCTACCTAGGCTGAGCAATTACATTTTCAAGGAATGTGGTTTCTGTGGTTTGGCAGCTATGCATCAACACTGTGAGCTGTAATTGTTGTGAGCTTTGCAAGGATTGTGGTTGGATTGTTTTCATGTGTAAATCAACTTGAGTTGTCAGTACCTTAATAGAGACCTTCATATGATCAGCGCCAAAAACGCTCGGCGCTGCCATTCATTTCCAATTTGACAAGCGTCGCCGCCAAACCTAGTGTCGCCGCCGAACCTAGCGTCGCCGCCACCCTCAAATTTACTCCAGTGTGCTTTCATCCAAATATTCATCTCAGAGTGCTTTCAAGAAGTATGCTCTGTCAGCTATTTATGGAATGATGAACAAATAAGAGACATTAGGTGGTGAACTGTTCAGAGCACACACTAGGACCTAGAGAAAATCCCACCTTCAGCATGAAGTCAGTTCTGAAATAGTATTGATAACAGGCTGGCTACCAAACATAATACTTCATAATGGAAAAAAAAAGTAATTCAAATTTTCAGACAGACAACATTGTTCATTTTGCCCTCTAGAGAGATTCCCCTCGGCCATAATTGATTTGGCCGTGGCCTGTCTGTATGATCCGACGTAACACCTGATTGACTCTAGTTGTGCAGCTCGAGCTCCATTGCCATCATGCAGATGGAACAGGTGGCCCAATACTAACTATTGATTGTTCCAATAATCAGCCTCTCCATCACATGAAGTCTCTAATGATGACAGCCATGACCCCACTGCACCTTACTCTTGTCCCTATGGAGATGGCCTGTTGACATGGTGACATGACAAAAAAGGTCACCTGTCTGTCTCTCCCCCTTCTCTCGTAACAACCCCTTCCCCCAGAAAGAGAGCTGCCACTTCTAAAAAGGAAAATGTAGCAAAATGAGTGAGTCAGGCTGCTGGTGGGGAGTAATTCTCAATGTACATGGACATCTGGCAGGCAATCATCTCACTGAAAGTCACTTTGGCCTTAAAATGAAGTGAATTACCATCAGTCTAATAATTAACTGTGCTTTAGTAACACAACAGTCACAACACAGGTTGCGGATGGAGGCCAGATTCCATTTATTGTCTAAATGGAGTGAAGAGGTGGAGAGTGGAGAGAGTGGTGAAAACAAATTACTGTTTTTCACCGTAGAAGTCGATTACAGTTTTTTATGATTGCTTTGACTCATTTTGCACAGCAGAATTTCAATGTACAAAACTCAAAATGCAAAGTGCCAAACTGACATACAAAGTGCAAAACTCTAAATCATCTGCTCCATCCTCAGAGTACAGCCACCTAACATTACAACAATGTTGCAATGCTTATTACTACAAACGCAGCTCACTAAATCAATTCAACAGGCGTTTGTAGTCATGTGTCTTTACTTCCAGCAACTTTGCCCAGGTAAGTAGCATTGCAACACAATTGATAATCTCTTCACCAAAACATAAAAGGCTGCTTAGAAACCTGAATGGCAGTTTCTGACAACATGGAGCAACATGGAGCAGGCCGATGAGGCCAGCAGAGAGGCAAAAGCACTGAAATGAAAATCAAAAATAGACAGCTGATTGGCCTCACCCAGGCACACTTGAGTCTCCTTTTGACTGGGACTGTGATTGGTAGAAACAATTAGACATCACTTTTTGAAGTGCTTTCTGAGAGGTTCAGAAATTTGAAATGGGTTGATACTGGAGGAGGACAGAAGAAGAAGAAGGAGAGGAAGAATTCTGCGGCGCTTGGACACTAATTAACTTTAAATGAACAGGGAATGTATCCAATTTTATTGAGAGTGTAAAATATAGATCCGCGTTGTGTGATGTATCAATTGGACTATGAGGTGTGGCTTGGCACAAACAATATGTATGTGTCAAGATATAATTTGCAGCAGCATTTTAAATCATTGATTTCTCTTTCATTCAATCACCCTACCATCCATCCTAGTTAGGTCTATTGACATCATGGGTAAGTAAATCTATTTTGTTGAGGGGTTTTGGTCTGTCTTCATTCTTGAGAAGAAATACAGATAGCTCAATATGTTTCCACAATTTACTTCGAGACACTACAACCTATTTTCTCTCTGAGAGGCAGGTAGTAGCTCAAAACATGATGTAGCACGAGATCACACCAGTTGTTACATTTTATCCTAGCCATCACTCACACTTATGGCCTCAGGCCTATTCGCATCCATTCGTCCCCATCACACTGGCAGCGTGTTGTTTCCTTGTTCACTCGGCAGAATAATGGCAATCTTGATGAGGTAATGGCCTGTCTGCTTTCTGCTTGTTATCTATAGATGACAACTACATTAATAAAATCACACAATGCGAGTACGTCGACAGTCCAAGGGGATTTCAGATGACAAAATGTCTGAATAGTAGTACAGCTTGCTTTATTTTGCCACTCCTAGAATAACTTTTTTTCCTTGCTACATTCTGTCAGAGATAAATAGCACTGCATGCAAGCCAGAAGTTGAATTTTTCTTTTTCTTTACCACTTGTGGAGAAAGATTATATTGCTGCCAGGAATACTTTTTTGGGGGTTTTAAAGGATAATGCAACTGGTGCTAATTAACAATTTTAAGAGGATTCCAATAAAGAAACTTAAATCTACATTAGGCAATTTTGCATACGGCTAAATAGCAGCAAAGACATTATGTAAATGCAGTGAATCCACGGCATCTCAATGAGGGGGATGGGATGCTCTTCTCAATTTTGCAGCCCCACTTTAGGATGATAAGACAGGTGCATTTTTTACATAAAAGTCTTGCCTTGACCAGCTTTAAACTTTTTATCAATAACCATTTCCCCGACCCACAGCACAATAAATCCCTCTGCGCTTTTTAAGAAACATGGTATTAATTGACACTAACTGTGCCGCAGAAACAATGCATTAGCAAACTGTTCTCAAGGGACTGAATTCAACTCCTGACCCTGTGAACTTTTCAACTTGGGAGAAAGAGAGAGAGAGAGAGAGAGAAAGAGAGAGGGGGGGGAGACAGAAGGTTATACTTAAATGAAACTTAATAAAGGACTTATGTAATCTGTTCAAAGTAGTGAAGAATGAAAAAGCATAAAACCACACATCAAACTCAAATTTCCAAGCATAAAAACTTGAAAAAAGAGAATGTTGGTATTGCTTTTATATTTTAGGTTTAGCCAATCAAAATTGGCATTGCATACAGCCTGTGGCCTGTTGTTGCCAGCTTGTAGGAACCTAGCCCTGATACAGGACCCTTTGGGAGTCTTTCATCATATGGCTGTTTACTTCTCCTATAGGGTCCTGTATTGCTCCATTGACTTTTTACTGCACGAAAGTCAGCGAGCCCGATAACGAAACCAATACATCGAATTTCACTTACCTAAACAGATGTCCGTAATCCTTCACTTGTCTACTTGAGGGGCGGCGGGTGGCACTCCATCTCCTATGCACAAATAAACTTTTATACTTTGTTAAAGACAGGTAAACTCACACATTTCCATTGTAATGAAATCCAAGATGGCTGACTCTTCTTCGGAACCGAAGAAGAATTCGAGGCGTCTGTCTGCCATCTTGGATTTCATTACAATGGAAAATTTGGAGTATGCCTATCTTTAACAAAGTATAAAAGTTTATTTGTGCATAGGGGATGGAAGCAAGTAGACAAGTGAAGGATTACGGACATCTGTTTACGTAAGTGAAATTCGATGTATTGGTTTCGTTATCGGGCTCGCTGACTTTTGTGCAGTAAAAAGTCAATGGAGCAATACAGGACCCTATGGGAGAGGTAAACAGCATATGATGAAAGACTCCCAAAGGGTCCTGTATCAGGGCTAGTAGGAACCATGCAGTGATTAAACCAAGTGGTGTTTTTATTGGCATTGTAATGAGACAGAGGTAATTTGTAATTAATACTTGAAAAAAATGTAATTCGATTCCACACGCTGAAAAGAAAATAGCTGATAGTTGATTACTTGAAAAATGTGAAAATGATGGTTAATAATGGCTAAAGAGTAACAATATAGAGTGTAAATTAATTAAACCAAACAACATTTTAGAATCAGAGGTATTGAGATGAAGCTTTTGAGATTGGATGAATTCTATCACTGAAACAAAAACAGCTTTGTTTTTAGCATTTTTTACATTATCCAATGGAGGACCATGTAATCATTCAATTGAAGTGAAAAGTTACGCGGTTTTCACATGACAACAACGATATTGTCAGACTTGAGTACTGCATTCAAAGCTGAAGGTGGTATGTAGAGATCAACCATGGTCTAATCCTTAACTGATCACTATGCATTGAAGCATTGATTAGCACAGACCTGCTCTTCAGACAGTGAATCTATAGTCAACCCATTTACATTCTTCAGTATGGAGGAGGAAAAGCAATCTGCTATATGGGCAGGTTCTACCAAAATGGTTCAAATCGTTAAAAGTAATTTTACAAAACAATTAAGTGTTCAGATATTAGATATTTATTATGGAATATCTAAGTCCAAGGCATTATTTGAGATAGGAATACAATAGTAAGGGTCCCTACCACTAACATCAATTTCAACAATTTCTGTTGATGAAAATAATACATTAACATTTATGTCTATTTTTTTTTGTGTTTTATGTTTCAAAGAGAAAACAGTACATCAAAGTAGGTTGGAGCAAAGTGAAAGGCTATGTATTGCCTGTTGCCCGGGATATAGGCTACCTTTATTTATTTTGATTTTGGGGGCAGTGACAGGTATCTCTTCACACAAAAACAGTATTTGAAAATGACAACCAACATAATCTTTACATTGTAATTCAGGGGCGAAAATCTGATATCAACTTTGGAGGGGACAATTACATGACATTTTCTAAAGAGCAATTCCTGAGGGGGACACCAAAAGTAGTGCTGTAACTTTTAGCCTACGTTGTAATATGTTAAATGTACATTGAGGAACCATAATTACTACAACTGGATAATTGATAGGTTACATGCATTGGGTGCCTTTCAGACGGTAGACACGAACACTCTGTCACCTTGCCAGCTAAGGAACACTACATTGCATTGCTAGCTTCTCTCATAGACTCGAATTCAAACAGCTGCAAACACTGGTTGATGTTACTGTAGCTAGAGCAAACGTCAGCTAACCGCTAGCTAGCTAGCTAACATAAACAAGAGTGACCTGGGAGCTAATTCAATCCAGCGAAAATGAAGACGTGTCGATTATAATTGTTTTATTGTATTGAGTGGTACAAGTAAAGAAATGTCTAACATATCCTTTGTTTGAACTACTTACTGGAGGTCAGCCACCAACGACAGACTCTGGTCTCACAGCTTCTGTAAAATTCCCACATGCACTGAGGCAGTTGATCAAGTTGTGAGACAAAGGGAGGGGGGTCGCAATCTTTTAAAACTTAAAAACGCGATATTAAGTGTCTATAATCAGCACAAGTGCTTTCATTGCGAATTATTAATATTATTGAAATTACATAGTTATGTTTACAGTGATATATTGGGGGGGACAAATCATATTTTTCCCAGGATGGGGGGGATCCGTCCCCCCCGGGATTTCCGCATCAGTTGTAATTGTCACTCTGCCATGCGTGTCTCCAGCAATGAGGCCCTAGAACGGGCTGCACATCCACAGCTGTCTGGAGACAGGAGGGAAGACTGGTCAAGCTATTTCTCACACTCTCTTTGTTTAATGTGTATTTGCTTGGTATTTCTATTCTGATTTATTGTCTGTTTATCCAGTAACATTTAACAATAACATAAGTGTGATGTTTGCTGTGTTAGTCATAAAAGCCCTCTGAAATAGTTTCATTGCTTTGATTAGAGAGGCACTCCAACTTGTAAAAACACAAAACAAAGCCAATGATAAAGTCAAACACTCCAAACTGTTTACAAAACAATCAGTATTCATAGAGATCCATCCCTCTGGTTTGCACATGCTGGTACATCTGAAAGGGCCCACTCCAAATTGTGCTTCATCTCCTTGTTGTGATCGGCATATATGCGTGGACAGATGAGAAAACAAAAAACATTAGGCTTTGCACCATTGTTTAGATAAAAGATCAAATCACATGCTACTCTACAAACGTTCTACAGTTGGTTAGCTCTACATGCTAAAATGCCCATGTGAACTGAAATGTGGTCTTGTTGTCCCTACCTGTGTAAACTGCAGGTGTCTGCGTCACAGAACACCCCCTATTCTGTGTATGTTGAGTACTGCATGACATCAAGGTGTGTTTTATTCATGGAGAGTGTGTTATGAACAGTCCCAGCCTAACTAGGTGTGCAGCATCACCTGTTATTGCCGATGTTCCTTGTATTTCTGGGTCCAGTTTGTTGTTTGACCAAACGTAGACAACGTGGCAACACATCAAGATATTTCCAGCACAGCTACAATGAAGTTTAATAGAATAGAAATTTCCAACAATCTAAAACATCAACGATAAGCATTTTGTTTTGGTGTCAGTCCATCAGACTCAAAGAGCAAGGGCTTCTTTCTAGACTCACCATTTTGCACTGACGTTCAACAATCATACAGGGAGAAATCCATTGTAGAAGAGAAAGAGACATCAATTTCTCCACAGACAGTAGCCTCAACAGATAGCCACAACATCTCGCTCGACTTGTAACAACAGCTTGGCTACCGCTATCACTCTCTCCACTTACATGTAAAACACACAGCTGATGCTGCATTCACATCATGTGGGAGTTACCATAAATACAAACTTCCGACTGGGAAAAAACATTCATGTCAACCTCCTAGTGGTAATTCCGAATAGGTGTATCAAACATGGCTGCTGCGAATCGACCAAAGTCCACAGTCCAAGGTAATAAAAATAATAATTTCTAGTTAAAACAACACTAGTATGCTTCTGCACAATCGACTCATGGAATTTTCCTTTAAGTTACTACAATCCTGGAATAATTCAGCTAACCACATCATTCACCCAATGTGTTGTCAAGAAGAATAGATGCATTTTACTTTATGGGTACACTCCGGTAGGTTCGGTCTTTCAGTATCATACCATAGTAGCCTGTTTGCCAAAATGTTTCGTTAGCATTGCCCAAGCGTAATGTGGGCACTGACAAAACCCTAAAAACTCCTTTTGTTCCATAGCATCTGAACCCATCTGAGTAGATAGGCACGAGGTGCAGGGCCTTAGCGTTGGCTAAGCTACACTAATGTTAACAAAGAAGCCGCTGCCACCACATGCTGATTTCTGCAGCTTTAGCAGCTCTCTCTGTAGCAACTCAACCTCGCCACCCGAACACATTCAGAAACCAATGACACCATGTGGTGACTCCTGCTGCTAGACTAACAGCGTATCCTTATGGTAAGTGCACTAACAAGGCAACAGGCAGTATTGAGATTGGGAGTAACCAACATTTCTGAATAATAAATACGATATTTTTACTTGTCCTTTAAAAAGAAGACATCTCTGCTGCTGCATTGGTTCCATTGCCTGAGGTCTTTCCATGGAGTAAAAGCAGAACCGATATTTATTCTTGTTTTATTACGCTGCTTATCACTCTTCCTTTCATGCTTTGGATTTTCCAGAGGCCTTATTCTTTTTTTCTGCATGGCTGAAGCCCGAGGTGGTGTAGCCATTGGCAGGAATCTCTGGTTAATTTCCAGAGATATGACACCAAAGACAAAATACTCAAAGCAGCCTGAGCAAAAAAGATCATTGACGAGGGAAAAGTGGTTGCACTTGCACACGACTTTCCTGCCGAGGTGAACAGTAAACTCAAGGAGTATAAAGACATTAACAAAATTCTTAAGGAGAAACAGTTACGTTTCCAGACACCATATCCTGCCAAGATGAGAAAATTCTAATAAAATCTAAGTGTAAAAAAAAAAACAATTTATAACAATAATGTATCACATGTATTGCTCAATATTAAAAAAACAAACAAAAAACAACTAGGTACATAAGAAGTAAAATGCCTTCGGCTAGCTTACAAATTCAGTGATTCAAGTGACATAGTATAGTACATAGTACATGGTTCATACATTTTCAATATGTTACTGTAGTACAACATTCTGACCAGGAAATGCATGGGCTTATCAGAAATGGCTTTTAAGGTGTGCTTGGAAAATATGAGAGAACAGAACAACCTTTTCTGAGGTGGCTTTCAGCCATGTGGCCTTAATGTCTATGCGGAGCTCCATCAGCTCTGTGGAATTGCTGTGCTCTGCATTAAAATACACTCCTGTCTCTATTTCCGTGGCTCTCCAGAGCACTCTGTCCATTTTTCCATCCTGTCTTTTAATGTGGCAATTAAGTGAGACAGTGGAGATGGAAGAGCCACTGACAAGCCATCACAATATGCTTCTTTTTGTCTTTCTACTACTCTGCCTCATACCATACCACACTCTGCCGACACTTTATTCTAGGTTTACCACTGTCCTGTTTTTCCCTCTAATCTGTCTTTATCTGTCTCTCTCTCTATTGTTCTTTTTCACCATCTCTCTCGCTTGCTTTCAATAGAAAGTTCAATTCTGTGACCTCATGCCTCATCTCCTCATGCTGCAAAGTTCACCTTTCATCTTCCCCTGATTGTATTTAGGAGCTGTTCCATTGAGGTCTCAGTTTATGTAATTTGTGTGGCCACGGGATTAGAATGATTCATTAAATGAACTGTAATTGGTTTTATATGCACATTATTTTTTAATGAATGGCACAAATTGCATAAATGTGCTAACATCCTTTCAAGACAGAGCTAAAAAATGCTGCAGGAATCATTTTGCCACCTCTGGTAACCAGCTTGAATCCCACCGCAGCAACACAAACAAAAGATGTCAATTATCCTTTTTATCCCCTATTTAGTTGCTAAGTTACTGAGTGCAACTTGTTCCATTCAAAAACAAGTCTGCTGAAAGAAAGCCCTTGTGCCTGCTTCGTGTCTTCCTTTCTTTCAAGACTAGCTCTGGGCGGTCTAGAAATTTCCAACAATCTATAAAACATAAACTTTTTTTTTTGGTGTCAGTCCGTCAGACTCAAAGAGCAAGGGCTTCTTTCTAGACTCACCATTTTGCACCGACATTCAACAATCATACAGGGAGAAATCCATTGTAGAAGAGGAAGAGACACCAATTTCTCCACAGACAGTAGCCTCAATAGATAGCCACAATGAAGTGCAGAGACAAGAGATGTTGCGTTTTGCAACATCTCACTCGACTTGTAACAACAGCTTGGCTACCGCTATCACTCTCTCCACCTACATGTAAAACCCACAGCTGATGCTGCATTCACATCATGTGGGACTTACCGTAAATACAAACTTCCGACTGGGAAAAAACGTTCATGTCAACCTCCTAGTGGTAATTCTGAATAGGTGTATCAAACATGGCTGCTGCGAATCGACCAAAGTCCACAGTCCAAGGTAATAAAAATAATAATTACTAGTTATAACAACACTAGTATGCTTCTGCATAATCGACTCATGGAATTTTCCTTTAAGTTACTACAATCCTGGAATAATTCAGCTAACCACATCATTCACCCAATGTGTGGTCAAGAAGAATAGATGCATTTTACTTTATTGGTACAGTCCGGTAGGTTCGGTCTTTCAGTATCATACCATAGTAGCATGTTTGCCAAAATGTTTCGTTAGCATTGCCCAAGCGTAATAAATTCCACACTTGCTTTGCAAAACTGCTTTGCTAGTTCAGTCTAGTTGTAACTAAAATGTTCACCAGTAAAAAAAACTAGCCAAGGCAGTTGCAAAGACTGAAACAACGTCACCTTGTACGAGGTAAGAGAATGCTGTTTGGTGTGTCTGATGACCTGAAACTGGCTCCTTTTGCATGACACTCTAGACATGATGCATTTGTGGATGATATTCTCAGTCAGCTATAAATAGTACTGATTAATATGCAGGTCAAGTTGGCTGAGTTGACTGTGGCAGGGGGTTTGCAGTTTGATCCCCACTTTAGGTAAAGGCGGTGATACAATATGGTTGACTGTAAGTAAGTGATGTGCGAATCAAATTTAATGTTAAAGTAGGCTGCATTGTACACAGATAAGAAGCATCTAGAAGCAATTATTACTTTTACACTTGCTTTTCAAACACAGAAAAGTGGAGCAGAGCTGACAATGAGATACCTCAGCATTCAACATCAACAACAAAACACTTTATTTGCAAATTCAATAAATTCAAATCCTTGGTGTCGATGGTGGGTGCTGCTCAATATGGAGTAGGAATACATTTGCAAATGGAAATGGTAGTCATGGTTGAGTTGTGGGTCTTCTTGATTTGTATTGTTTATTTGATGTTGTCAACAGCTTAGCCTAGATGTTTGGAATTATTGGACATTGTCAATGTGCAATAGATGTTTTTGTGTTCGATACATTAAACTGTTATGTTGGTTAGCTTCTCAGACCAAACAGGTAGCAATAAGCTACTTGTTTAGCTCTTCTCAAACTGCATAATTCATGCATTATTATTCTTATCACCATGATTAACCGTTATTTAAAGATATTAAATTATGTTTGTATTTATAATCTCACAATCAGGTCCAATTTTCAAACATGTTTGTGAGTAATTCAACATGTCATTACCTACTTTTTCTGAAGTCGAAGTTTCATACTGTTAATTACTATTTCAGTAAACATAACAGATTCGATCCCTCTCATCTGTATGCTCATGGCACCCTTGACTCAATGTCACCAGTTATAATGTTCCTGTTATTGAGAGATGACATTTTTAGAAGAAGACAGGGCCTAGATAAGACCAGGAAAATATCTACTTTTGAAGTAAAAGGAATTGTCCCTTGCTAAAGGGACCATAATATATCTATGGGGGCTGATAGGGTTGTTGATCAGTACTAATAACTCAACGATTAGCTGATATTGCTGAAGTTCAAAACTCATTTTCCACCGCACTATGTTTTGGAAGAAGAAATCCCCGCCCAACCCCCCTTTATTATTTATTATTATATTATATATATATATATATATATATATATATATATATTATATTATTATATTATTTATCAATTTAACACCCTTTGAAGTAATTGATAAGAACAATAATTGTTAAGATTCTCAAGTTTCTCAAGGCAAGGCGAGTTTATTTGTATAGCATATTTCATACACAGAGGGAATTCAAAGTGCTTCACATAAATAAATAATAAAATAAAATAGATGAAGAGCAAATAAAACAAGGCAATAGAGAGTTCTATAAAAAGCATAAAAGAAAGTGCAGAAGGTACATAAAAGGTAATTACAGTACAAGAGTGGCAAATACCTTATTGGAACCAGTTGTCCAATTAATGGTCATTAATGCTAAACAAAAAACATGACATGCAAAAAAATATGACTAAGTACAGAACGCCCATCATTCAGCAGAAGTAGCTAAAGGCATAAAGTCATAACAATTCGAAAACATTCTTAAATGACACCAAGTGAATTTTGAGCTAAAATGTTCCCAGCAGGGAAAACACCAGAGGCTGTGGCCTTTCTTCTGCTGCTGTCATGCTGCTCTGTACACAACAGTTCTGGCATTTACTGGTTTTGTTCTGTACAGTGTTCCCTTTCACAGCTTTCAAAAACAGTGTAGAGGGTAATTTCGTCACTTGTGAGGGTTCACCCTTTATAATGGGGAATGTCTATGTTCTTAACCTTCATCATTTTGATGTGGCTTATAGTCTGATAATGATAAACATATTATTCCTAGGAACTGACAGCAATTATCTTATGTCTACTTAGAAATACCCTGAATGGAGCTGCTGACAAGAACCCTAAAGGGAACAGTAAGGTTTTAATGATCTCATCATTGTTTCAGCTGGAAGCTGACTGTTGAAGCACCATGTCAGTATGAGTGTAGGATGCAAGCTAATGAGATCAGAGCAGATTTGATGGCATGGTATATTGGTATTCGCCTATTCTATGGTCTCAAATGTCATCAGGAATCAGAAATACAAAGATTTTTGAAAAAAATATATTTTTTTACTGTTCCATGTGTTTGCCTATTTTGAGTGACAGTTGTCTCAGCCAATGAGATTATGGGAGTGAAAATGGGGAGGGGTGATTACTTAGTTAGTTATTTACTGATTCTTGCCCCAGACTGGCGGAAACACACTAGAAGAGAATTTGAATGTGCAGCAAAGTGGTTACTACATTATTTCCATATATTACCATACATTTTCATCATACAATATCTTATATTTTACTTAAGAAATTACGAAAATGCCATTTTGTGACAATCTGAAGCAACGACCAAAGTTAATCTCTGCATAGAATATTTGTTTTTTTTCCTCTTAGGCTGATATTTACAGCAGAGTAATATGGACTGCTTGCCATGGTATGTGTGGTATATAAGATATATACCACAGCTACTGACCAATCCAAGGGCTGGATTCAACCAACCCACTCTATAACTCTTTATTGCACACAGTACAAAATAGCTTTCCACCATCCTCATGGAGATCTGAAGACTGGGCTCTTTGGGCAAAAGAGATATTTCTAACCTTCAACCTGGACTGCAGGTTCCAAATCGTTCCATGGCCAATGTGCACTAAAGCTGTGAAGCAGAAAAAAAACAGGGATGCAGACTAGAAGTAAGTTGCCCCCTACTGACATCTAGCAGTGGTGACATCACCGGTAATCACAGGTAATTATGGGATATTGTTTGTATGATTCTGTGTTTTTTCTATTTTTCCGCAGTCAATCCAGTTTTCTGTGCTGTATCCATTTCCCCCCCAAAAAAATCTGCAATCGCGGATCCTGGGAGGCCTGATTATATAATGCAAAATGGCGTGTATCTGTGCAGTGGTGCAGCCAGAGCCAAATCGCTCATTATCAGTGCTCTATATTGGAGGTATTGTTATTTTTGCAGGACATGCTCAATAAGGTCCATTTGTCATGTGAGCTGGGGAGAGCAACAACTGTGCCAGCACCCCCTTGTGTACTCTGTCATGGAGGGGGCATGCCGCAGGCTCCAGGCTGTGCAATCTCTAAACCCTTAGTTCGATCACGACTTCACAGCAGCCATTTGAGCCACTGAACTGAAATTGCTGTCTCTTAAGACAGTGGTTCTCAATCCAGTCCTCAAGGACCCCCTATCCTGGAGGTTTTAGGACCAGCCTTACTCAGGCACACCTGAACCAATTAGAGGCTTCAGGTTTTCATGATACTTTAATTGGTTCAGGTGTGCCTGAGTAAAGCTGGACCTAAAACCTCCAGAACAGGGGGTCCTTGAGGACTGGATTGAGAACCACTGTCTTCAGACACCCCTGCTGCTAGCTATAGTTTCTGCTAAGAGGGCTGGCAATTTGCAGGCTCTCTTGATGCATCACGCCTGCCTACAGTTCGTCCCACGCTTTCCAAGGTGTGCCTACAGTGTAACCCTCCATTTGTTCCCAAGGTGATTAGTTCATCCTAACTCTGTTAAACTGTTCTGTTAAAGCTGATGGTTTCCGACTGCCTGCCTTTCTCATCTCCAGAGGAGCGAAAGCTGAATTCTCTTTGTGCAGTACACACATTATACATTACACGTATGTAGAGAAGACAAGGGAGACAAGGTAATCATCAACTCTTTGTGCCATAAACTGGGCCTCAGAACGGTACACCAAATTCTCATCAGAACCTCTCCCACTGGATAGTGGCTTACAGGAGCTTACAGCAGGCCTTAGAGCTCATTCCAATCAGGGCATGGCCAAATTGTGGGCCTTGTTTCTGTTCATCAGTTGAGCCTGGTTTCAGGTTTTACTGAATAGGTGTCACTGCTCCGTCATTGGTTTGTACAGTACTAGTGTCTGGCCCGGACAGCTCAGTTGGTAGAGCATGAGAGTCTCAGGGTTGTGGGTTTGATCCCCACATAGTGTCAAGAAGTTATATATATATATATACAGAATGAAATAAGAAAGAGAACATGAAGTTGCTTGATGTAACCCTAGCTCTCTGATAACATATTGAGGTATCTCATTGCATTTTCCTCCTTGCAGAGACAAGGGATGTTACCTGTGATTACCTGTGACTGGTCTGTCCTTGACAGACGTGGTGTAATTGGAGCTTCCATGGTTGGATCACAAGTGAACGCTCCTCTATAGGCTGAGATACCTCACTATGTTATCAGAGAACGGGGGTTACGTCAAGTGCTGGCCTACTGTATCAAATAATATAAGTTAACCAGTAAAAGTGATAAATAGTTACTTCAGTGATGACATGGACATCTTGTTTTCTCCAGGTAGGGAGCTTTTGTCTGAGAAATACAAATTTTATTTTACTAATAGCCTGAAGGTATAAGTATTCTCAGTGGAGTCACCACACTAGGTAGGAATCAGCTTAATTTACCATCTATGCTGAGAACCACAATTAAACCTTAGCCAACCAAAACTCATTTAGAAAGGGGTTACATTGACATTGCTGTCCTGATCTTTTTTGGCAAAATTCATACTGATATATAATACTGGACATAATGCATGAGCAGATTGCCTTGTGTGTGAGTAAAATTGTATTCGTGTGGGTGTACCACTCTTCCATATCAACAATAAATTCACATGCATTTGGCTGTCACCAGGACCGAGGAATGATCCCATTACCCACAGTGACACGATCCATTACAGACCCACACAAGGGACCACATTACATGTATTATCACACCCTAGTAAATGCAAACACCCAGAAAGGATAATTTCCGTATGAAACATGACTCAGGCTGGTATTACAACAGTTCAGATGATTGTTTAGTCTTGACATTTCTTATGGATGTAGTGGTGGTACAACAGCCCAGGCGTTAAGTCCTCCAATATCCAGTGACACGACAAACCAAGGCAACATTGATAAATGCGTCTCTCACAGAAGCAATCTGCAAACCCAACGAGCATGTGTTGTTTGAGAGGGATTCCACTGAAGGTAATATCCTTGGCTGATGGGTGGGGGGGGTGGCTATTCCAGTTCATTATGCAAGTTAGAAAAATGTTGATTTGCTTCCCTTTGCATCTTCATCTCTTGGCTCACTCTATCTCAGACTAATCCCATGTGACCTTGATTTCTACACATATTTAACAGGAGTAGGAGAATGTATGTGTGTGTGTGTGTGTGTGTGTGTGTGTGTGTGTGCGCGCGTGCACATGTTGGTTTGTGTGCGTGTGTGCCCATGCATACCTGCATTGTTGTTTGATGTGACTAACAAGCCCCAAACCATGTGATAGAGTGACAGACACTGTGATGGTGGTCAGAGGTTGTGCTTTCTGTGTCATTGCACAGGGACGTTTCTCCTGTCTGCTGCAGCTTCTCCCTGCCCTGGTTTAGCTAATCTGTAACCTCCCTTACCTTGCATGCTTTGAGGTGATTGATTGGGGTGGTGATTGTAGTATGTTCAGCAGGAGGTAATGGCTGTGGTTTTCTGGTGACAATGGCTCCCTCCAGGTGCCTGGGACCACCAGCTCAGAATCACACTATGAGGTTCCATCGGTTTGATATATCAATGGTTAATGATCCAAGTAGTGATCAATACATTTGTCTTTTAGGAACAACAAAGATCTTTTAGGGTCTTTCCTGTTCAAAGATGCCACTGTACTTTTTCAAGTGCTTAATTTTTTAAGGAAGACACATATTGTGTCTTCCTTAAAGGACGACGCTGACTTTTTAGGCCTGTTGGTCAACTTACCCTTTATGTGAGAGGATTGTCGGAAAAAAAACAACACCCAACTCTGTGTTTCTTACGTTATGCTAGTTGCCTACAGGCACTTAACGTACTATATGCTAACATGTTAACATGTGCACCGGACAGAGATTTGGTGCTAACTTTGGTGCTACTTCTATCATAACATGTAAACAATAAATTGACCAGTGAGCCAATTTCCTAAAAATCGGTGTAGTCCTTTCAGGACACGGTCGTAAAATACAAGGTTATGGCTGGGTTCACTTGGGACTGAGAGGATGAGTATCATTATTCACATGTAGTAATGATGAAATCCTTCTAACGGCACATTGATTTCTGAGTTGAATCCTCCTACATTCATGGATTAGTGGGGCAGTGCTAATCCGGGCCACTGCCACAGTATTGATAGCAAGTACTCTGTTAATCGATACTGTCATCCATTAGACAGACCTTTACCATCTGAATAACATCCAATTGTCAGTGAGTACCTCTTCTGCCACGCTGTTATCTATCACATTGAAAATACTGTCAAGAGACGTAAATCTAAATCAGAATTTCCATAGAATAGAAAAGATATACAACTGGAAATCTAAATGGCATGTCAACACACCAATATTTTATAATAATTTGTTAAAGTCAGGAGGAAGATATTTTGTTTCACCTCAATGGTATAGTGCAGGTGTACATAGTTTAGGAGACATTATGAATAATACTGGATTAAGAAGCTTTCAAGATTTAAGGGAAACATATAAATTGCCATCCAACTCTTTTTTTATGTACTTACAGTTACGTTCTGCTATACGGGCTGCAAATATCTTGTGTGACAAGCAACCCTTTACTCATCCAATAATAAATTTAATTAAGAAACTATCTGAATTAGCGAAAGGGCATGTCTCTTTAATTTATAATACATTGTTAGAACATACACAGACCCCATTAGCGATAACAACAGTATGGAATAATGACTGCTCTGAATCATCTATAGACTGGGCCAGAGTATGGAAGAATGCCTCTCATTCTTCACAAAATCCAAATCATAAATTAACAAATCTGAACTTTATATTTCGAACATATCTGACTCAAAGCGACGTTTCAAGATGAATATAGCTACATCTCCAAACTGTACCCTATGTGATCTGAATCAAATGGGGACATTCTTACATATTATGTGGGAATGTCCACCAGTTATTGTTTTTTGGGAACAGATAACAAAACGTCTCTCTGAGACACTGGAGGTAGAGATCGACTGCTCCCCACTATGTATGCTCTTGAATGATGATTCCGGGCAGAACTTTAACCACACTCAAAGACAGCTGTGGCTAGCAGCTTGTACTATTGCAAAAAAGATGTTGGCGGTCAGGTGGAAACCACCACACACCCTTTCTATTCATCAGTGGACTCAATCTTTAATAGATATTTTATCAATGGAGATTTCTGTTGCAAGGATGAACGGGGCAGGACAGATTACCCTTGAAGCTAGAAAAGATGCACTCAATGCAGCCAGAAACATGATATAGACTTATTTATTCATTCTTTACTAACCTTTCAATATATTGTCAGGAAATATTTTGCACGTATAATGGAATCTGGAGAAAGACCCATTGGGATGGGGTGGGTTAGGGTTGGGAAATGATCAAAGGTGCAGGTGTACTGTAGGTATGTACCGGTACATATGTATGTATGTGTATGTATGTATGTATCTATGTATGTATGTATGTATGTATGTATGTACGTATGTATGTATGTATGTATGTATATGTATTTATATATATATTTCTTTTTGTTTTGCCTTGTTTCTTAACTTCCTATTATGTACCTGTCCTTCAAACCCATGGCGTATGGATAGATAGATGGATGGAAAATCATATACCTACAAGTTAAGTTGATGACAGTGTTCATTTGATTATCTTTGATGTACACCTGCGAACCTTGTATAAAATACAATAATAAAAATAAAAAAAAATTAAAAAAAAGAGACGTAAATCTAGAACTGCCACGAAGCTGTGAAACAATTTCAGATCAGCTCTCCTGCACAAAGTCCTTATAGGTGTGTGGTCTTTCTCATTGCATGCAATCGGTGGTTCTTTGTATGTCTTATACATTTTAAAGCACATCCTAATTATTTATTTACATCCTAGTTGTTGTGGTAAGTATAAGCCAGCATTCAACATTAGGTTGCCTTTAGTTTCCAGTAAAACCACTCTGACCAGAAGTACCAAGTAAGCAGGATGCTTGCCGGTGCCGGTGCACTCTCCCTTCTCAAGTTTCAGCATTGCCTTGTACTTTGCTAAAAGTGCTTGGATGAGCTGAAGTGTCAGCCAGACACTTAACTAGAGGCTGAGTCAGATTATGCCTGACTGCATGCATTTGTTGTCGCTGTTTGTCTGTCTACCATCAGAGGTTTGACTCTGAGGTCAATAAAGTAGCTTGAAATTCCAAAAAGTGTCTGAACAGCAGAAAATAGATCACTTGTGAATTACAGTGGAAGCTCAACGTGTTACATAGGTTTGGGTAATGATGAGACTGGATATAGTTGACAAAGATACTTTATTTCGATTAAATAACATTACACAAAAAGCAAAAGCAAAGCACTACCAACGAGATATGACCAGTTTTACACACATAGTTGAGAGAGAGAGAGAAACACAGCAACCTCTGTCTCTCCTTCTCTCTCTAACACGCACACAAACACACACATGAAGTACATACCATATTAAACATTTTCAAAGACCAAATGCTAGCCAGATGATCTTCATGCAGAGAGATAGCACACCTCTCCTGTCTGCCAAGTCAGACAGAATGGATAGTAGCTGTAACAATAATCATAATAGCTGTTAATCTGCACTGTCACACGGGAGGTAGACCTGTTGAACCTGCCCGATTGAGAGCATAAGCCAGAACAGAAAACTACGCACACACACAAGTAAACACCTAGAGCCCTACAGCGCTGTAGCAGACTTGTCAAGACACTTGTCAACATGGCGTCATAGGCGGTAGCCAAGAAAGCCTGTTCACATACTGGACTTTTTTTTTTTTAGTCAAAGGTCTCATTCAGAAAGGACAATGCTCACATTAAGTTGAGTTTCATTCACATTCATCCATGAACAATTCATCCATTCGAGCAACCCCCATCTCCATCAGACCCACTTCCATGGGTCTGATGGTCAGACTAAATTGCCATATGCTTTCATCCCCAGTTCGCCTTTGACAGAAGTGAGTCATGTGTACACACACAAGCCTGCAAACGCATGATTGGCACACACGTGCGCACACACACACACACACACACACACACACATACAGTTTATGTACAAAGAGACATACAGATACACACAAAACACACTAAAGGCAATAGTGGCCAGGCAACTGTGACCATTCGAGTAGATCTAAGTGTGCCCTCCTCTCCTTCTCCAACCCCTCATCCCTCTTCATCTCCTATCCAGCCTACGGCCTGAACAAGCTACTCAGCCTCTATATTATATATCACTGAGACATCCTTTACAGTACACCACCCAACACAAATACAGGAGAATACTTAGATTGACTTGAGACCTGATTGCTGCCCAGTTCTGTGTACATTAGGGAGTATGGGCTGGATGCTGCTAGAGAAGGCCAGTGATTCCCTCATGTCCGCACATGTTCTGAATGGCATTTACAGCAAGATGGCTCTACTAATCCCAAATCCACCCGAGGGACAGTAAACATGCACACTAATGAAACAATAAGAGGCTGCTTAACCTTCAAACAGAGCAGCCTTTAATCCTCACCATAATATTAGATGAAATTATTTCTTCACACCATACAATAGTCATAGGACAGCTGAAATCTTCATTACATTACATCCCTAAAGACTAAATTAAAACATCACTCAACACATCCCGCCACGCATGTGGACAAGAGCTGTCAGTTCTGCACAGAGGACTCAACAAAGTGAAAGGCCTGCGAAAAACGTTCACTCTTGTAAAACAGTTTAATCTAGTCTGAATTGAAATCTCCGTTATAAGAGAAAGGAGTTTTCCTTGTTTCGAACTCATTAAAAGGGAACAGATAAGATTAATACAACAGCTATGTGGCTTAATATGTCAGTGATGGATGTCCTCCTTTAAAACAAACTTGATTATCAATTACCAATTACAGTTTATCAATTACCTCCACAAAAACAGCCAGCTGAAGGGAATGCTAACTACCAAAAAGCTATCTGAACCATTTGTCTCTGCCCTGGTTCAGCTGGGGGTTTTATTTGCCATTCACATAACTGAACCAATTTCAGTTCAGGTTTTTTTTTTTTTTGCCCTCTCCACCGCTGCTGAGCACACTTCTCATATATGCACTTCCCTGGCTAGACTGCCCAGTCTGGCAAATTTCCTCTACAAATATCAGCTTTGCTCTCATTGAACATGAATGAATCTATAAAAGGATAGCACATTAGTACCTTCACTTGAACCTCTTACCCCGGTGATCAATGCTGAATGAGTATATACGGTATCTGAGCTTTACCTATCAAAAGAAGAGCCGAACGAAATCAAAGCTTTTCTACTTTTCAGCAAAGCTCTCAACACACACTCGCTACCTTGACCATCAATACTCTCAGTGCCTTCAAAGCCGTCCTGAGGGGACCAGTGTGATTCCTTTCTCATTTCAAATTGACCTTTTCAATGCCCAGAACTATTTTTCCTCCTAATCCAGCTCTGAATGCTGCATTAACAGTAACCTTTAGTCCCCCCCGTTGGTACATATTCACATTTTCAGTGAAATGTTAAATGTGCGATGCTCATCAGAGATCTAGCCCCTACAAACTCCATTACCATTATTACACCAGGCTTTGGTGTGCATCGCCATCATGAATAAATATTGAACCATGTGGGGTGTTATGAGAACCGTTTATTGGCAATTGCCTGTAATTGGTTGTCAGCAAGAGCAATAATAGCCAGTTTATACTCGAGTTTGTAGTCTGTGTGTCTGTTTGTTTGCGGTGGATGGATAAGGTTGGGGGGGGTGAGGGGATGGGGTGGCAAGTCATAACATCAAATAGGCTCTGTGACACCGTTGGGAAATCAGCCCCTCACAGCTCTCAGAAAAGATCTCTCCAAGCCTCACCCATGAACAATAACACATTGACAACTGCATTACTGCATTCCAGTAAGGCTGGGAAACACTACACATGAATATCTCCTGTCTATTGTTTACTGTGGTGTGTGTGTGTGTGTGTGTGTGTGTGTTATACATAGGTAGAGAGGGCTCTATTCATGGCAGCAAATGTCTGTTTTTCCAGGCAGACAAAATCTACCCCTGGGATCTAGAGACTAGGTGTTATTTCTTTGAGAACGCTCTCTACCTTGATCTCTACCTTACCTTTTTTTTCTCTGCAGAAGCCAGCGGTGAGTTGCTAGAATAATGACGCAGAGTGTGTGAGTAGGCAGTGTGTGCCTCTGGCACTCTGAGGACGACTGGGGCTCAGTCAGCAAAGCCGGGGGTGGGGGGGTGGGGGGGGGTCTCTGACTGTCACTCTGCCCTTCTCACTACAGTGGACATGTCTGAAGGGTTCCCTCACTGCACTGGAGGAATGGGAGCAGGAGCGGCAGATTAAGTGATAAGCAAAGAGTATGATGGAAGTTTCTGAGTTGAGTCAATTTAACCGCTTGTCAGTTGCTATTCTTATGTCTTCCTTAACACATTCAGGCATGGAGACAATAGAGGGAGGTTCCAGCTGATCAAATTCTTTGTCTTGCATCAATCTCCTGCAGTAAGGCATCAATATGATTTCCTATTTGAACACAGTAAAAAAATAACAGCGGGCACAATAAATCTTCAGAAGCTTTTTAGACTTCACAAAAGCTATGTTCATCAAAAGTGGGCCATACATCTCTTATTGTGACACTGACAGCATTGTGCACTCAGTGAAAATGCTCATCCGTTCTGCCTGGCAGGGATAAGGTCCTAACAGAATTAGTGCCAAGCAAGTGGGAGGAGTCAGGCATGACGGACAGGGCCTGACAAAACAGAGATATCCAAAAAACGTGGCTACCATTCTGTAGCCGGGGAAGGTGAGCTCAGTAACTCACACTCGCAAAGTGAGTTACTACAGTGGCAATCACTGAAGTCGCTCACTTACTTACTTGATCCCCTTTTCGCTCCCATTGGAACACAAGCCGCCGTGGGCTTCCTGCTCTATACAAAACATCTGCCTTGGATAAGCTACAATGCTACCATACACAAATAGTGAGTCCTTGATTTTGCCTAAACTCACCATAGGAGGAACACAGAGAACAAAGGTGAAGTCAAATATATTTTTCTTCACCGAGCACTATTCACCTATTTTTCGCATTGTGGAGAAAAAAAATCACATCAGTACTTCAGTCACTTGAAACACCAAAACTGCTGTACTAGAGTCCAGTTTTTGACTCAACATTGGTCTCAAAAACAGAAAAAAAAACAGATTTCGGTGGTATTTAGGTGGTGTCTAGAACACAGCCACTGCTGGATATCAATTCATTCATCACGTATTGTGTACTTGCACAATAAGTATTCTTACTACATATTTATTCAAAAATAACAATAGATTTGGAGAAAATATCTCTATCTAATACTCAATGCTACCACCCAACATAGTATGACTGGAATACATTCACTTAAGTATCTGGCTTATCCCACCAATTAAATGTTAAAACACTCAACTCAGACTCAATAAAGTGATCTTAACTTCAGCATCTTGCCAGTAAAGTACATTTTTACCCTTGATGTAACAAATGCATGAAGGGAAGAAACACACTAAAATTCAAAATGTCAAGTTAAGCCTTTAACATTTGGTACTCTGTACAACAGCAAGGCCACGAGACAGACAGACATTGAAGCATACACAGAAATGAAGCTCTGAGAACTCACAGATACAATGTAGGCCAACATACAGTACAGATCCATAACACAAGGCAACTCTATCTAAGCTGCTTATACCACTGAAGTGTTTTCATGAACCACTCCAACCCCCCTTCAGCAGTTCCCATCTGGAGGAAAACTCCCAATTTCCAAGGAAGGCTACGAGTTGGTGTAGAAGAAGAAGTTGTTTTGAGCTGGGTCTTTCAACACCACTTCCAAGCCACTCCAGTTATAACTGCTTATATGTTTTAATGTTGCCTAATGCCTACCACTATAGTGTCTGTGATGAATGAGGCAGTCCAGAGTAGACAAATAGATCATCGCATTTACAAGCAGGCACTTAGTCCACGAGTCCATTACCATCATCGACACAGGTGAACATTAGCAATGGTGAGAGCAAAATGTAAAATAGAGTTTATAAATGACACAGGAAATGGTCCTCCTATTTCTACAGGTACATAATCACAAGTTATCCACAAACCCCCGCACTTAACAAACCACCCACATCCTCTGCACCACACACACACACACACACACACACACACACACACACACACACACATAAACATCCCTCCCAGACATGACTTCCCCACAGTAAACATATTAGCAAGCACTTTGCCTTGGTGCACTGTGACAAGACACAACTGTACACTCATTTTTTCTTGCTTTTTTAATATAGCTTTGGAGGTGTTCACATAGTAGGACTGGGTTTTCGTGAAGTACCCCTACACAATTTTGCCAGCAAGCAAAGGATGAGCCTCTCTCTAATGTTAGGTGGCCTGTTTTTCCACTGTGCATTACGGCTCCTACCTGTACAGAATGGCCTAAAGATAAAGGATGTGTGGTGCTGCGTTGCCTTAGTAACTGTCTCCTCTGGGTTGTGCCTGCATCCATCTCTCTCAGCAGGGCCCCATGGTGCTGACTGTAGTGTAACTGAACTTGGACATGGATGCTCCCGTTGCCAAAACATCATCCTCGTCCCGTAGCCCGCGGCGACGGCGGCGGCAAGGCGCAGCGCAGCAAGAGAAAGTGGTGAGCAGAGCTTTGCGGAAGCGCATGTTCATGAAGCAGTAAATAATGGGGTTGACGCAGGCTGAGGTGTAGCTCAGCAACTGGATGAAAGAGATGGGCGCCCCCGAGAGCGCGCGTTTGGCAGACATGTCGTCGAAGGCCCGCCAGGTGTTGGCGCAGTAGAGCGGCATCCAGCAGACGAAGAACAGGACGACAATCACCACCAGCATGCGGATCACTCGCTTCTTGGCCTCCAGCTTCGCCTCGGAGGTGTTGCTGCGTGGACGCTCCGCCTTGGGTGCCCCGCCTGAGGTGGCCAGGGTGGACATCTCCATGGAGTGGGGCCGCTGGATCACGTGAACGTAGCAGCCGTCTCCGTCATCGCTGCTGCTAGACACAGCGGCGGTCAAGCCGTTCTTCACACCTGTGTGGAAAAGAGGAGGGAGGCAGGAGTTCACCTCCGGAGCAAGTAGGACTGTGGTGGAGCGCTTTTGTAAAGGAATACAATATTTATCTGACCAGGGTAATGATCGATCCAGCATTAAGGCCGGTTGCTGAGCTAAACACCACAGCTCTGCGATGATGCACACACACACACACATGCATGCAGCACACATACACACACGTGAGCACACACACACATACACAGGTCCCAGCTGTGACTGTACTGTATTTTATTTCTCTTGCACCTGTTTTTTTTTTCTGTTCTGTTTCTAAAAATTACAACCAGTTAAGATCTCGCAGGAAATGATTTTGAGTGAATCGTAGCTCTTTAAAAGCAGCTGCTCACCTTAATGGGCCGAGCAGTGACTCAGCTAAACGGTACGTTATTGCTGAACCACAGTAATCATCCGTCAGGGAAAATTGCCATGTATTAATAAAATGTAATAGTGTTGGTCTGGATCTCCAAAGTCAGCTGGGTTTATGAGTAGAAGCTTCTCCCACAAATGAGAGGAGAGTGAACACAGTAATGGAGGCTTAAGGCAAGCAGAGATAAACAGGGAGCGACGTTTGCAGAGGCTTGCTGACCAATCGCGGGTTAGCAGTACTCACTCATTTCCTTATCGTTCTATTTTTTTTTTTTTCTATTATCTCTTTTTCTCTCTCTGGCTAATTCTTTTGGATCACCTGACCCCCATCCCCCCATCCCTCTTCCTCTCTGAGACCAACCAGATGGTGATGTCCAGGCCTGCAGCTGCCAGCCAATTCCATCCTCTAATGGAACATCAGCAAACACACTCCATGCTGCTAGATCATCCCAGACACACTCTCCCATACCCACAAAAGGTTATGATACACTTAACCTGCACACATTACACTGATTGTCGCGCTAATGAAATCCATGTGATTATAATGAAAATCATCATTCAGATGAAGCAGGGGGAAAGTCCATAACGATTGTCAGCTGGAAGTCAATTCCTGGCTTAGAGCCTGGCTGGTCGGTCCCAGATACTGGAGCGCTGACTTCAAAACATTACGCAACACAGCTTGATTGGACACATGTAGAGTCACTTCTAGTCTATATCTAAATCACACTATACTACTTAGTATTTGTGTGTATCTGCATGTATTGAGTGTACAAAATGTTCACTTTTCTAATATTGAGTTGCGCCCTCGTCTCATTTGTCTTAAGCTTAAAATGATTTTTTTAACCTGTCTGCTCCTGTGAAAGTTAATTATTCCAGAGTGCTAGAATTTATCATTTATCATTTATTACTTATTATTTTGTGACTGTTGTATTGAATTTTCCACGACACTCCGTTAGCTACATCTCTTCCATTGCAGTTATTAGGTGAACTCAATAAGGGATCACAGTTCTCACCTGGGCCTGACCTGGTCTACAGGGAGAGAGAGCCTAATATTTTCCTAATACTTTTGCACACTGCAGTGTATATTTCTGGCCTCACCAGTTGAATCTTTCTTCTGGCCCATCTCAAACTGGATGCCTCTATAAAGTTCCCTGGAGATGAGTCCGTAGGCCACAATCATCACCACCCCCGGAATCACAAACAGCACCAGCAGCAGCAAAATGCACCTAAGACACATAAGAAAGGCAACTTGGTAAATATCCCGACATACCCCCCCTACACACGTTAACACAGACGCAAACACACGAGGCATGCACAGACACACACACGCAGGCATACTGTAACACAGACACACTGGCATGACAGAAATGAGCCTAAAGCCTGTGTCATCCGAATTCCAAAACAAAAACACACTGAAACATCATCTGTTTCTCTGTGCTGATGTTCCCGTGAAACACACCGACAGATGGGAGCTGAGAGCTGCTCGAAAAGGCTCCAGGTCCAAACATGGAAGTAAATGAGAGTGCAGCATATTTGGTTGCAAGTTACACAGACTGCCTCTCTCTCACACATCCCTCAGACACAGACATGGTTCATCTGAGGTTTATGAGATTCCAAACAGCATCACGTCCAGAATGCAAGCACCAGAGCCTCACAAATATTTGTGCATGATTCGCTTTGATCCGCGGGTTTATTTGACTACAAAGTTGCATTTTTCTGTGCTATCGTTCTGCAGTCGTATTGATTATGCCAAGAGGAAGAAAAACTGAAACAGCGATCACCAATCAAAATGATCGTACTGCTTTGCTGTCTTCCCCCGTGAAGAAGCTCACCAAGCGCCTCATCCTCTCAGTGGATAGACAGTAAGTATCAATGTTTTAACTGCATCATCAGTCATGTTGATCGTAGTGAAACCGTGTTAAACGCAGAGACACTCACCAGGTCTGCTCCGCCTTCACGCGGGGCCACTTGTGGCGACACAGGTGTGCAGTGGTGTTGTCGGGTCGCGGGTAAGATTCTAGGTGACTGATGATCGGATAGGGGATCATGATAATGAAGGCCAGCACCCATGTAGCACCGATCACCCGGTAGGCATGGGAACGGGTCTGCCACGCCCGTGACTTCAGAGGGTTACAGATGGCGCTGCAGCGCTCAATCGCTATGGCAACCAGGCTAAATGTGGAGATGCTCACTGATATTCCTGTTGGAGAAGAAAACAGATTATTAAGAAAAAAAAAAGAGCAAACAAACACAGATAGTACTGTCTGTTCTCAGATATCATTTATTTTAAAAGTCAAAAGTTATGAGCTCCTCGGCGTTATGAATGCATAACACGTAGACGTACGTCATATCTGCACCTAATATCTGCGAACAAGACAGCAAAGGAAAATGTGTTGCTCTGTGAAGAACATTCTGCCTCTGTTAGACATGAATGTGATGCTGGGCGGGGAGGAGGGGGATGGTTATCGGGGTCTTGTGGAGGAAATCATGTTGGTCTGGGCCACAGATGTGATCTCCCATCTCCCTCCTGACAGGGGCAAGACAGGGGAAATTACTCTTCATCCATCTAATCCACATCCTCCGCTAGAATCCAATACAAACATGGTGTATGTGGGGGACAGAGAGAGAGAGAGAGAGAGAGAGAGAGAGAGAGAAAATAAAGAAACAGAGAAAGCAAGAGAGACAGAGATAGTGGGTGGGCGTCAGTGTGGTGCTGGTGTGTGTGAGTGAGTGATGTGGCCTAGTGATGTGCTACACTGTCTCGACCTACGGGAGCAGCTGGAGAGCACGGCCGGCTGAAGCCTCCTTCCCCAGGGCTTGGCCACTTTTCCACAGCGCCTCCTAATGACAGCTCTCCCTCTCCTGGAACCTGCAGTTTAGTTTTACTGAATTCACCTCTTCTGTTCAATTCTCAGGTGGCTTTTCTCGCAGCAAGAGCCAGCCCTCTCTTTCTTTATTCTGGCCGGTGTCCCGGCACAGTTTCCTCCTGGTCTCGTTATCATCTTTTTCATTTCTCTATCGCTCTCCATCCATCTCATATTAGCCACTCCCTTGTTATTCTGTCTCTGACTCCAGCGATTCCCCATCTCTTTACTTCTCCCATTTCATGCACCCTCAAGTTTTCAATTTTATTCCATGACATCTCCTCACTGATCAGTGTAGGATTTCATTTTCAAGTGCAGGGGACCTTGAAAACATTTCATGAGATCTGGATTATCTGAAAATCTAGGGACTGTGCTTTTTAACTCTAATTCTTTCTCTATTTCTTTTATTCCTTGTGGGTTCTGACAGTGTGGTTTTTGAAGAAAGTGATACTTGCTCTTAGAAATGACTGATAACACAAAATGAACACAAATTCTGGCACTTTTATATGATAGTAGGTAGCTGAAGGCCTTGGCTGACAGAATGCTAACAATTTTACAGTCTTTATATTTTAGAGATACTGAATGATGGTTTTGAAGTGGAGTGGATACATAGAGGTCTTCATATGAATGTTTGATGATTGTAATATATGAATCCAGGTATAATACTGGATGTAGAGGATGATGAAGAACCCTGCACCACTATTCCCTCCCATCCCATCCTGCACCTCATCCCTCACCCCGCCCTCCTTCCCTCTCTCACCCATGAGGTAGGTCACTATCTTGCACATGGCGGCTCCGAAGATGAAGTCCTTGAGGATGCTGGGGATGAGGTTGAAGGGCATGCAGAAGACGGCCATCATCAGGTCGCTGACAGCCAGCGACAGCAAGAAGGTGTTGGTGACGGTGCGCATGCGCTTGTTGACCGCCAGCACCACGATGATCAGCAGGTTGCCGAACACACTCAGGAGGAAGATGAGCGAGTAGAGCAGGATCCGTAGCGTGTGGTCCTCGTCTGCTACGGGGAGGGAGGACAGGGAGGGGGCGGGGGTGGAGATGAGACGTTAATAGGGTGTTGCTGGCCAGGCTATCGTACTAACCGAACTAGCGCCCATTCATTAATACTGTGAAGATTCAATCACAGTCTGTGTGCTGACATGCTTGCTGTAGCCCTTTAAGGATTTGTCTGTGATTAGTAAATTGAAGACATGGGTTTCGATGCTAAAGCCTCTTGGATATGGCCTGGGAGAGGGTGAGTTAGGGGGAACATCTGTTAACAGTTCCTTGCCGTGTTGAACAAATTTGTCAGTACTGTTTTACACGAGGATCAATACTATCGCCGTGTCCATATCGACCCTAACAGCCTGAAGCCGACAGCGCCCAGGTATAAAGACACGATCTCTTCTAGACCATTTCTTTGTTTGTGTGTGTGTGTGGTATGCATATCTTTACTGCTTATGTTGCTGTCTGTCTTCAATTGATGTGGACAAACACATCACTTAAAATGTATGTGTATGGGAGAGAGAGGGACGAGAGAGAGTACTTCAGGTCTATGTGTGATCTTCATTTCGTCATGGATCTATTATTGGTCATATTAGAACAGTTCAATATTGGAAAGCGACGAATCGTCCCTGTCTTTACACTGTTGATGAAGTGTGAAAGATAGAAAGGCTTGGTGTGGTGAATCCAGCACAGTTTTCTGGAGAGCAGGGTATGTTCTCTTGTTTGGAATCAGACCAACAGGTCCACAAAGTCTCTTAGTCATTGTCAGTGAAGCAGCTCCTGACAATGCATCAGATTAGACTCTCAGTTTGGTTTCTAGCGTTGGAAAATGATTGAATGAGTGATTCCTGTTACTGTTCAATCTCTCATCTTCAGCATTATGAATGAAAATGATTTAATATTCACAGCATGGCCTGTCATAGGCCATAAAATAAATGTAATCTGAATGATTTCTCAAATTGAGTGGTTTTCAATTTAAACTGTGGCCTTTAAACTGTGGCCAACTTTTCCTTGCTGACAAACCGAATATACTAGCTTGTCTCTGTCACTCACAGACTTCTACACAGGCTGGCACCGTTTTATCAGATCTTGTCACATCATATAAACCGCCCTCCAATCACAGGACACCGACTACCTATCTGTCCCAGCAGTCAGAAAGAAAGCTGCAGGTAATGGAGCCTTTTCTTACTGCTCCCTATCTCTGGAACAGTCTGCTGCTGCAGCCAGAGAGGCCACTCATGCTGGTCAGTACGTGAATGTGTATGGGTGTGTCTACTATCTGTTTCCAGGCTGTCCTCATGTCCTCATGGTCCCCCACTGACCGAGCTGCTGTTGACGCCCAAGTGTCCTTATTGTGTTTACTCTCTATACATTATGTTCCATTTGCTTGCCCAACCTCGGCACCTATTGCACACCTGACCGTCCTGGTAGAGGGATCCCTCTCTGAGTAGCCCCTCCCAAGGTTTCTAACATTTTTTTTCCTAAAAGGTTTCGTGGGAGTCTTTCCGTGGTTGGAGGGTGTCATGTTCCGTCATTTATTGTTTTCATAATGCGGGCGTTGTGAAGCCCTTTGAGACCGTAACCGTGAATAATGGCTATACAAAGAAACTTGACTTCCAGTGGCAAGCTTCTAAAGTTGGTTTGGGTGGGAACACCTGGTGAGATAAAATCCTTAAATAGTCTTTAAATACCCCCGGTAACCTATCTAGTCTTTAATGGTACATCAAGGGAAGTGAGGGAATGCACAGAGTGAGCTTCTGACAGCCTCTTAAAATGTCCTGCAGCCCAGAGCCTGAGCCCTCAGGCATTAGAGGCTTCACTGGGTCATATCCGCTCTCTGCCCTCTCCATTAATTCACCTCACCCTCTGTTGAGACACAACGCTCTGAGCACACTGCGACTGTGCCCTGGGGATTGGAAACGCCCAAGTGGCTCCATCAACACAGAGCAAATGCATCATACGCACAGACAAACATAAACTTCACTCATATACTCGTGGGTGTGCATGTGCATCCACACATACCCAGGTCTTAATCCCACAGATATACCAATACAAACTTCCTGAAAGGGACTGGCAAGTATGAATATGAAGAGGATATATTCTCTCCAAACCCACAACCAAAACTGTCTCTCTCTGTCTCTCCCTCACACTCATTGCACTTTTTTCTACGAAGCTACACTATGTTCTCCTTCTGTTCTCATAGATACAGTCTACTCTCCTTGATGTCTACCCTCTTCTGTAGTTTGCCTTCCTTGCTATTTTTTTCTGTCTCCATTTTCTCCCCTTCCGTTCTCAATTAAAAGTGGAAAGCTTTGAACGGCAATAGCACCAAAACCCCAGGCCAGCCACAATAAGACAAGCCACTGGGGCGAGATATAAATTAAATTAGTCCTCAATCCAGTTGGAGACATTTTTCAAGCTATATGACTAATTCCTGGTGACATTTTCTATCACTTCTATCTATCTTCCAGCTCATCAGTCATCTAAAGGTTATTCTTCATTGGGGCCACACGTCATTGACTCTTAAGATCAGAAATGGCTTTACACAAAATATAACATTCATCTTTCCCCTTCAGTCTGTCACTCCTGTTCGCACAAATGCCGAAGCTGTCACTGACTCACATAGATAACATCCACCTGGGATGTAACTTTGTGGATTGTGCCCATCCGGCCGGGACACTTAATATGAGCTGCATCGATCTGTTCCTCAAAGGGCAGCTCGAAGTTCAGTTTCATCTGAAGAGCTGACAAGAAGTTGAAGAGGTTTTCTCCAAATCCATGTGGGCAGGTGTGTGTGAGGACACTTCACTGCACCGCCTCTGGAATCCATTCACTCTGAAATGGAGTTTCTATCATCAGCAGGACTAGTGAAGGATCGAGGCTCAGCTCGGTCAGTCAGTCAGTGAGTCAAGTCAAGTTAATCAATCAGTCTCTCTCTCTCTCACACTCTCTCACACACACACACCCTCACACACAAATGCTTCTCTGCAATGGCATGTTGTCATGGTTTCACTCTCTCCATCTATCTTGCACATACACATAAAATGGTGTGTTCTGTTCAGTTGAGACAACGGTTTCCTCATCAGAATGTGGCAGGAAATGGCAGCAATTACAAACTGTTTAATTAAACACAATGAATTAATGTGAGTGGTATGTGTGATTGGTATGAGACAAGGAACCAAGACCTGCAATATCCTCTCCCTCCCTCCCTGCCTCCCTCTCTCTGTCCCTGTCTCTCTAATTCTTTCTCTGCCTAATGAAATATGTTACACCGGCTTTGGCCTATTGGAAGCCAATTAGCTTTCCTGTGTGCTCGCTGGCTTTGCAGAGAACAGTGAGAACTGCCTGAGCACATTTACCACTTCACTGCATTTACAATAGCTGCCCCTGCCAGCCATAATCACCTTGCTTACCAATGCTGGACCAGTACCCAGTGGCCAGTATGCAGAGATGGAGATTTCTGCTGGGTATTTTGATAAACGTATAGTATTTCTATAGTCTTCTATTCCATAGATTGAGTGGGCAGATCCATTGTGATACAAGAACATACAACGTTCAACAAGCGTTGGCACACTGCCTAGGTTTACATGGATGATTTATATTTGATAAAGCATCAGCTTCAGTAACAGAGTCACTAGACAGCTAGGCCTGCAGTTTCTCTACAGTCTTTTACAATACTACACTGTGCTATGACTGCAATGTGCTTTATCATCTTTAAAGTTGTTCTGTCAAGAGAGTTCTTAAACAAACCAATTTTGGGTTGTGAGCATTTTGAAAAAGCCAGTCCGAGTGTAACGTGGGGAAGGGGGGGGGGGGGGGGGGGGGGCAGTGCTTTAGCATTAGAGTAAACATGCTAGCACTCAGAGGGGTGCACATACGTACAGGATGTCTGCTTTATGAGAATCACTCATGTATACACAGAGAAAGAGGGGCAGAGAGACACAGTATCGTTCAAATTCAAATGTGCATACGCCATTAAAACTTTTCCACCTTGTAGAATTTAATATTTGTTGAAAGTCGAGCACATTGTTATTGTCATTATTATTTTACCAGCCAAGTGTCAAATGTGAATCGCTTCTGAACAGATTGATTGGTAAGAATCATACTTGAAAAATAAAATAAATTGAGTGAATTTGAACTGCGAGGGTTGAAGCCATTATTAGAATGGCAGTGAAACACTAGTTGAATTAATAATGAGGTTCAGTGACAATCCATGAATATTTTAGTTTTCATCTGTTTTTTTCCCTCCTGAAATGAATCAGAAAATCTATTGATGAATATGAATTGCTCTCTCTTTCTCTAACACTCAAACAATCTGCATCAGTGTCCATCCCATTTGGCACCTTGTGTAAATGCACCCATCAAGGCAAAGCCAGCTCTGTTCCCGTCTGGGTGAGATATTGGTAAATGTCAGAGCTAGTGGCTTATCCAGCACGGCAAATGTCACATCAGGCTCCACTAAGCCCATGTGCTCCCCCAGAACAGTGAGAGACCTCTATCTGTTGACCGACAGACTACAACGAGTAGCGTAACTCGCCGAGCCCTTGGTGCAGGCTACTCTGAATACAAAACAAAATCTTGGCAGCGCGGCACAGTGCAGGCATGTATTAAACACCTCCGCTGCGACGGAGTAGAGTGTGATGAGAGGGTGTGAATGATGGGGGGGGAGATGTACACAAACAGGAGAGGTGAGGTGCAGAAAGAGCCGTCGGCAGAAAGAGGAATAGAAAGTAGAGGAGGGTTTGTCTGATTTTCTTGTGTCAGACCAGCCTGGTGAAAACGGAGGAAGTGCTGTGGTTAGGTTCTGCCAGTGACTGATAGCCCCTCATCTCCCAACGTAATGACCTCCTACTGTTGAATCGTGAATGAAAAGCTAAATTACCCTTTAATCATGCAATCAATATGAGAGCACAATAATTCACTTAGTAAGATAGGGACATTTCTATTGATTGTATATTGTCAGTTGCCTGTCCCTTTTGAATGCAGCGAGCATGGTGTGACGGGCATCCTGTGAAGTTGTTAAAACTAACATCAAGCTGTTGGTTTGCTTTATAGTCGAGGGAAATGTAAGAGTGCTGCAGTGGATGTGAGAGGGAATCTGTTCTGATAGTGGCACGACTTGTCTCTCGGCTTCAATCTGCTCCAAAATCCAAGCTAATCCAAGCTGGACTACAACAGAGAGCTATGAGGAGAGAAAGATGAGTGAAGAGAGTGAATATGGTAGGAGAGTAATCGATAGCTTGAGTGACTGAGTGAGTGATGACGGTGACAGCAGCAGCATCTCTCTCTTTCGGAGTTTGTGTGTGGTCCAGTTAGAACATGCAACAGCAGATGCAATAGCTTGCTAAATAAAGAAAGCAATAAGCATAACCAGACAGAAGTCAGTGAGTCAGATCGGCTATGGGAGAAAGAATCATTTATTTAATAGTGCAACATAATAATATTAAGCTGCCAAAATTCTGTAACTACACTGGAGCAATTCTCTCACCACAAGCACAGGGTACTTTGAAGGGTACTTTGAAGGGTACTTTACATTGTACTGATTGTAGTCTTGTAAAAATTATTGTTCAGCATAATATTCACGCTCACGCCTGGATGCTGTGAATTCATTACTAATCATCAGAAAATAGAGAGGTTTTAAATCATTCAGAATACAGCATAGAGTGTGTGTGTGTGTGTGTGTGTGTGTGTAGGTGTGTGTGTGTGTGTAGGTGTGTGTGTGTGTGTGTGGTCAGGAATGCACATCTCGCTCATCACTGAGGCTCTGTTATTGAGTCATCTCAGTCTCTCACTTACATAATGAAGGCGCTCAATCTATCTGCTCTGTCTTTCAAACACACACACACATACACACCATAAACACATGGAATCTGCAGCAAACAGCCATTAAGGGATGAAGGTGGACCAAAATAGAAAGCGTTGATTGATAAAGTAGCAGCTGGCCTCAGGACTGGGAGGGAGGGGCATAAGTGATACACTCAAGTAGCCACTTTAATCTGGAAGCAGATCTTGTTCTAAAGCTGTTTATAAAATATAAATTGAATTTATGACAGGACACGGCATAACCATGTGGCACAGTCCAGATAGATGACAACCCTGTGGTCAGGGTGATTCCTGACTGTGATACTGTCTGTGCTCTGCAATCCCTCTGTGTGTGTAGCTCTATCTGTTTTCCCTTGTTAGAATAAAAGAAAAATAGAGCCTAACAGGACAACTCTACTTTGAAAAAGAGAGGCTGGCAGCTCATAATGTTATAAACTAGTTCTAATAAATGACCTACTGTTCCACCCACTCCTGATTAGAGATTGAAATAGTGTATTTATTTACAGGGGTGGCTTCACCTGTTAGTTAAAAATACATTATTATCCACAATAATTGATTAAACATAATGATTGGAATACTAAGTCTATGGTTTATTTTAATGATTCAAGTGTTTAAAAAAGACCTGTGTTTAATTATGAATAAAATTGTGCAAACTCTGACTTTCCTTAAGGATAGTGGAGCGTAAACCCACCTGAACTCAGTTTATCCACCTTTTATTTACAGAATACAGTTAACGCACCTTCTTATAACCATAAATATAAATACTTCATACTTCATCTTCATAAATCATAAATCTTAATGACCTAAATGCAAAGTACAAATCACAGTCATATGAACATATAGGGTTTTTCAAGGACAGCATGCTGAAAATATAGTTGAGATGTGTTTGCCTGTTTGCCATAAGGTAATCAGGCAATGCATTTAGCCGACCACTACGCTGTCTATAAGTACATAATAGCTAAATACTGAGTTATCACTACGCCCGCTCACCTCTGTGCTTAACGCGCTGTGGTGTGAGGACTGCGGACGCGTTACCGCAGGTGATGTTTGCGGGCTCCGGGCTCCCGTCACCGGTTCCATTCTGCAGCGCATCTCTCTGCGCTCCGACGCACTCGGAGGACGCAGACGTCTCGTTCAGCGCATAGAAATCCATATTTGCTGTTTAGAGATTACAAAAAGTTCAGAACAGACACTCTATGAATCATCGCACGAGCCTCTGAAGTGGTGAAATAACTGCAGACTGCATCCATAGTCCTTTACAGTTGGTCTACTGTATGGCGCCGAGGCATGTCATATTCGTAACTCTCCGAAAAATAAAAATAAATAAAAATAAAAAACAACAGACCTTTTGGTCTGTTTCACTCGATTAGATGTGTGTGCGTTGTTCAAGGATTCGTGCGCACTGGGAGGGTTAGGACAGTGTCGAGCTTCTGCACCTTTGCCACAGTACCGCATGAAGTGAGTGCAGAGGAAAGTGGAGGGGTAATATCCTACTGGTGGGGGTGGGGGTGGGTTGTACGGTGGGTCGGCCATCGGTCTGTTTGTGGGGTCATGGGCGGTGATTGGGTATGGCAAGGTATAGGGCCCTTGCCATCATTGATGGGTGGTGACAAATTGCACAGGAACGCGCTATAAAAAATATTTTACTTTTCCTAATAAACAGTAGTGTAACGACTTACTCTTTCAATTTCAGTAATAATATTGCAATTACTAATAAAAAAAAAAACAGATCTTTACTTTTTCTCAAGCTCTCTAAATATCAGATTTGATTGATCCAAAAAACATAATTCACATTAGCCATCTCCCTCTTTCAGTTGACCAGACACATTTTGATTTAATAAATACAAAGGAAGGCAATAACATTAGACATAAACACTGTTTGGTTTCCTTGATTATTAATAGGGAGAAGTAATCCCGATTTTTGACGGTAAGAGAGGATGCAACCGTAAATTTTGAGGGGAGGGGTCGGAGGGTGTAACGCACAGTCATAGAAAATGTAAAAAACTAAAAGAATTTTAATGAAGAATGTTTGAACGTTTCAACAAAACCAATACAAGTAATAGAGAGTCCACTTCTGGAGGGAAGTGGATAATTAATTAATATTGATCACACCACCATAGCTCATTCCTGACGGGTCAGAGTGACAGTGTTGACCATCCCCAGTCTCTCCTACTGTAACGAGTTACTGCACATGGAGCAACAAGTAAAGCTATAGATTACTTGTGATATTACTAACGGGTAAGGAGTAACACGTTTTTTGAGCAACAATCTCCACACTGCGTGCTGTACCTTAGCCAATGTGAGTCTAAATGTGATCTTTTTGTCATTATGATGGAGAGATCAAGCAGAAATCTATTAGGAAGCACTGGCTAAAAATACACAGCAAGGGATCATTTAGGTCCAAGACATTGCAAGATAATTGGGTGAATTACATCTAACAATCAATCAAACTGGCCCAACAATATCTTGGTCAGTCATCAGTAATTTGTCCACTTGTCAATACATTCAGTCTAAGTGGGTTTGGCAGCCTTGGGGGCCAAGGCTGGGACTTTGCTGTAGGGACTTTGCTGTGCCTTGCAGGGACTTTGCTGTACTTGGGGTTTAGTGAACTGACACACCTGGGTGCGTGTCATGGTCCATTCCTACATAACTAGAACTGTTAAAGGGTTCTAGATAGAACCATCTGAGAACCCTTTTATCGTCAAATGATTCTACCTAGAACCATTTAGAATCTTGAGAGGCTCTCTATATATGTTTGTGTATGATCATTATGTTGGTCTTACTTCATTACTACATAACCTAATCAATGTTAAAATGAATTAGTCATATCTGTAGTTATTTTGTGTATATAGTTATTAGTAGAAGGTAGTAATTCTGCAAAGGCATGTACAATTCCTATGTACATAGAATAGTAAGCACAGTTTTATTTAATAATTGGGGAAAAAAAAGTATGCTTCATAAACACAATCTCTAACTAAGTCCACCCACTCCCATAACCCCCACCCCTTTTTGCGAGGCTCTAAAGAAAAGCAGAAAAACAAAGCAAAAAAGGTGGCTAAAAATAATCCAATCGCCACCCACTCTTTACGGAGTAGATAATGGATTGTACTTTTTGATGCCAAGAACAAATGTTTCTTGGTAAGTAAGCTTTTCAGCCAGCTCTTTCAGATATTTGATGCCAAAAACAAAATAGAGAGACATGAAGGTACTCATGGCATATGATATGTCCATGCTATCTTCTCTAAAAACTTGGATCCCATCCAGGTAGTCTGTTATCATGTCAGGCAGCAACAAGTTCCCGTCCTTTGGATCCTGCAACATCAGTGTTGGGGTCCTGAGCAGCACAGTGGTGTTAAATATCACCAAGTTAAACAAAATCAAACTGTGACATAGAAAAACTTCCTGTACAACAAGATCAATAACATACAACAACATACACATTATTGTGAGCTGAAATATATTACCTTGTCCACAGTGTATAAGAAGGAAGTCGTCTCTAAAAAGTGAAGGCAGTAGCAGAACTGCTGTGTCCTGAATGAGTCCTGAGGAAGTGACACCATGTCATGTCACCATGTCAACTAAAACAAAATGGACAGACTTTAACTATGGTACTATACATTATGAACCATTTACTTTAAAATAGACATGCCTCTTCTTTCTGAAGTGTCCAGGCGTATCATTTAGATTGAGAGTTCAATGTAATGATTTGCTGCACCTGCTGAGTGGAAGAGGAAGACGTGCTGACATGAATGTGTTGACCTTAGAAATCCCTTCTATCCCTTTCAACCGACGTGACACAAGCCTGCATGTGCAGCTTACCTATTTACTGTTGGGGATTGGGTGAAGCAAAGGTGCAGGTTTGATGGTAAAATATTAAATAATCTTAGAGAAACTTAGAGAAGTTTGTAAATTACTTTTATATTTTCACTATCATGTAATTGCCAAATTAAATTTAGAAAGATCACAAACTAGCTTTTTTGACACAAGTCTGCACACACCACACGTTCAATTGTTTGCAAACCTGGAAAGGTATAGACCCCTTTCCATGAACTGGCATGATACTCTATTCCACATGAAAGAGTATCATGTCTTTCTGTTCTACATATTATCTGTCTGGATTACTTGTGAAAGATGACTTTTTTAAAACAAGTCTAAATCTATGACAGGACAGAGACCATTGATTGAAGAAGAATGTACTTTCTTTATCCATTTGTGTCGGAAACAAACATTTGTCTTTCTGCTTGAGCAGAGAGGACCCATGTAGCTTTGTACACATTTGGCATAGATGTGGGCCAAGCTGGAAACTAGCTCAGTTTGCAGTGATGTGGAGCCTAATGGTAGAAATGCCAGGACCAAATACTGACCGATTGGACCGAGTGCTAACTACTGATGAACTTAGCCAAGTCATCTTCAAGACACATGATTACAAAATTAACCACAACTTTTTGGACAAAAATAAAATTAAAAAATTCTTTGGGTGTCCGTATGATTTGTAACTAGGTTTGTTTGCCTCCTATATGGAACACAGGCCCGTAGTCAGCAGCACCACAAGTGTCAGATTCAAATCTCACTGCATCCCAAATTGAACTTTATATTTCTTTAGAGAATAGAACATAGTCCTGATTTTGTGATGCCCAATGGTTCTGTCATCAGGATTAATGACGCACAATGTGCTCAACTGGTTGCACCACCAGAACCTGTACAGATGAAATTTGAAATGTGTGCCAAATTTGTGCCATTTTCTGGTAGCGTAACCAGTTGAGCACAAAAGAAGTTTAATCTCTAGCGATGTTTAAACCATGACATTCGAAATGTAGATTAGTTTTGCACCTCAATGAAAAGGGTTGTAGATGGAACCCTAACCTAACCCTTTTTTCTTAGAGTGCAGTGAAGTTGGGTGTTTGGGCTGCATGTGCACTGCAGTGCTGCTCTCAGGTGACGAGTGAAAGATGACTCGGGACGCACAGCTACCTGTTGAAGAGAGAGTTTTTGGGGTGGTAAATATCCCAGCATATTTTCTATTCATTTCAAACTCTTTCACGTGGTAAACTGCTGCACATTAGCTTTCAATTATTATCTCCTCCCCTCCCCTCCTATTAACCCTCCTCATTAACAAGGTTATGTGATGTTAAAACAGTATCGGAGGGCCTGTCACACGCTTGTTCCTTGTTTTGTTTTATTCCCCCCGTAAAGCCATCGAGGGAGCCCGTCTCTTCCGTGCCACCTGTACAGCCGGGAGGTGGAAATGCTGCTGCTTGCTCAGGCGTGTTATTGCTGTGGAGAGCAGGGACCGTCTGCTTGTCCCGATGAACGCTCAAATGAGTCTCCCTCCGAGAGAAAAATGGCCATTATTTCTACTGGGCCACTTCTAATCTTTCTCCTGGTCTAATTACAGCTGGCTAAGGCGGGCGGTGTGCAGGGCCAATTACCCCAACTAAACAAGTCATGTGAGGATGCCAATCAAGATGAAGAGCGAGACTAGTGCTCCCTGCTGGGGATTGTGATCACAACCTGGCATGGCGTGTTGATTACTGTTGCTCCTGTGCTGATGAAGACAGGTTGGAGATAATCACTTCTGTTCTGGCACTTCCAGCTCCTGTGTGTATCCAGGTAGGTTTGCACCCCGAAACGCCACTGAGATTATGCCCAAAATAAATTAACACAACCAAATGTGCTGTTTTTTTTGGCTTAGGAGGGTTCAGTCGTCCGGGCAGTCGGCGTCACGGAACAACAGTCCGCTCTCTGGCAAACACACGGAAAGGTGATGGCTGAGGTTAATGGATAGTAAAATCCATCAGTGTTAAGTCGGGCCGAAGAGGATTTCTGTCTCCTTACATATAGACTGTCTCTCCTGTGGCTGTGGCTCCTGGACCCTGGGGATCGATTGTTCAAACATGGCTCCAGGCCTGTAGCGGGGGGCTCAGTACACCAAACCATCAGCAGTCACGAGTGCCAACCCTGGGGGACGCACACCTACATCTACTGCAGGTGTGTGTGTGTGTGTGTGTGTATGAGATTGGAGACCTGGGGCCTTCCAGTCTCCCTTTCTTTCACATAAGTGCTGTGTGAAGGCAAACACACATGTATGCACACACACACACACACACACACACACACACACACACACACACACACACACAAATAAGATCCACAAGTTGTATTTGTAAAACTAAACTAAACAAACTGGGCTACACAGCCATAGTGATTTGCTTAATCACGTCATCATCATCACATCATCCTTTAATGTGCTGCTGTCCAATTTACAATGACTGGAGTCGGCCCAACCCAGGGCCCACTGGTGCAGAATGCCCAATAATCATCCTCATAATGACAGTAGATGGCAGCAGCGTGTTACAGACGCTCTCACACTGAAGACCTGACATCAGCATTATGCTTGTGGCTCCACAGTCACCAAGGAGTCACATCATGCTTACTTTGTCTCAAAATGATTTCTGTGTTGAAAAGAGAAGGAGAGGAGAATGACTGAGTGGACAAAAGTGTCAGTCATTATCACTTTTTAAGTAAATGGTTTTACCCTGTCAGAGTCAGTATCTCTGGGTTAGGGTTGTTGTTCGGGTTAGACTAAGGTCTGTAGAGACACTTTGTTAAACATCTACTTAGTTGAGTATCAACACTGGACTATCCTGTTAATTGAAATTAGAATTATTGAACAGGACCATACTGTGAATTGGCATTGCCCCTACCCAACACCTGTGAGCTCAGCACAATAATAAATCAATCATTACCTATTAGAGTTTTGGTTGGTTTGGCTTTGGTTATGTTTTGGTCAACCTCTCTCCATTACAATATGAAGATAAAGCTTATCTAAGCAGAGGACTCTCCCACAGATAGGGAGCAACCATAAAGCATTACACCAGTCACCAGCCTCTGGTCTGCATGACCCAAGGTCATCATCGTAAACTACAACTAAGAGGAGTAACTAGGGGTTAGAAAACATGATCATTAACTGAAATAAAAGTAAAAACGCCACGTTGTGAAAAAACTGAACGAACTATCTTGTCTAATTATAAAACTACCTAAAATAAAACACAAATCTCTCTATCTCTCTATCTATCTATCTATCTATCTATATATAGATGTTTTCATGATTTTGATGACTAATCTAAAACTACCAAACCCACACAAAGCTAAACTGAAATTGAAATCAAAATTGAAACAACTTTAACAAATGAAAAGTCACAAACTATAATAATTCTGGTATGGACCCTGTGGATGTTGTTCTGAAAGTAAAAATCCACCCTAAAACAGAATTCACTCAAGAAGAATGTTATTGCTATGATCTGAAACATATTAACATGAGGAATCCCCCCGACGTTTGAGCTTCAGCTCTCTGTAGCTGTAGTATGTTATTGTGCCACAAATCAAGACTGACCCGTTCAAGGTCAGAGTAAGATTTATGCAATTTGAGGGTGGATTTCCACTTTGTGTTGCAGTTCTTGACATTGGTCCTGACATTCTCCTACATGTACCTTTGGCCACTGAACAGATGACTGCTTCGTCATTCCATCTTCCTTTCAAGGGACAGATTGCACAGGGCTGTGTTCTCCTGAGACATTCCTGACACGAGACGCTGTTAAATAACTCAGCCTTTAGGCCCACCTTTGGCCTGTCAAAGTCCCTGTGGAGGAGGGAGGAAGAGAGAGAGGGAAAGAGGTAGAGAGAGGGAAGAGAGGGAGGGAAGAGAGAAGGAGGAGGTGGACAGGTTGAAGATACAGGAGATAACAGCGAAGCACTGACAGGTGAGCTCCTCCTTTGGACTGAGAGAGTGAGCAGAGAGCAGCTGGTGAGTGACTATCTAAATCAAGGGTTCAAATCCAAAACACTGAACTGTAAATCCATGTTAAGATCCAAACTGTAATCTGAAATTACATGAATACGTTTTTCAAAGACAATATATTTTTTTATTTCATCCTCAAAAAAGTGCAAATTTCTTAAGATCATTTAAATGACATCCCAATATGAATTCTATTATGTTAACAATAGAATTGTGTGTCTCTTCTGTTATCTTATTTTGAAACAAATCTCTTCAAATGCATCATAATAAGCTCTGCTACATGAAACATCAAGAATGTATCTTTATTTTTGTATGGATATATAATATATTTTCTATGTCATGATTTATTACATTAGATTTCTTCAGATTTGCAGAACATGGAGTGTTTGGTACAGTAGTATGCAGTATGTACTGTACTCTATTTGTCTTGTGTTTTGAAGATCAAGGTTCCTGCCAAAACTAGAATACCTTTAAGACTGACTCACTCACCCTTGTGGTCATGCGCACACAGTGCACGCATACGAATGAACAAACAAACAAACACACACACACACACACACGACACATAACCTATAGGTCCTTGGTGGTCTAATATAATTATATTGACATTCTTTACTGGGGATTCAAAGTTCAGACATTCTTGTTAAAAGAGTCCTTGGCACATTCAGCTGGGTCTGCTGTTAACCATTAACTGTCACTAGAGTGAGGGCATGGAGAATGAACCTTTTTTTCTGAAGCTATCAGCACTTCCATTGGTTCCTTGGGTTCAGGGTTATCTGCCACTAAATGAACAGAGAAGGGATCTGGAGGTCCACCCATAATGTCATGATCAAGCCAATACCTGCAGCTACTCCTTGACCGGAGCATTACATTAACCAATGGAAAATGTAACAGTCATCTCTATCTCATATTTATCTGCACATATGATTGTTTTATAGCACAATAAGACTTCTAGCATATGGGTGTATTTAGGATATCTGTAAATCTGTCTTGATATAAACTCATTTTGCAAGAGTTATTATGGGTATTTGGAGATAAAGGAAATGTCATCATTGACAGCAAACCCTATTGTTATAGATTGAAATTGTGCCACTTAGTATAATGGTACGGCACCACGGAACCTTTGTGGGGTGTATCCTAGTTCCCTCCCGGTCTAAAGAATGTGAAGCAGTCACTGTGTGTTAGACAACGTGCGGCTGTACTGTGTAACCGATATTGCTGGAGTTCAGTAAAGAGCATTAACTGTCTTCAAAGTCTGCGTGCATTAATAATATCAGGTTACTACACCTATGAACCGTACTTAAGGATTCACCACACCCTACAAAGGCTGGTTGGAAGGTATAATTTGTGACTGTGTGTGTACATGTTGGACTGGATGGACTACATTTATATAGCGCTTCTATCCAAAGCGCTGTCATGCCTCTCATTCACCCATTCACACACACCCCCCGCTCTACCTCCTGAGCCAGAGCCGCCCCATGTTCTTAGCCAAACCCCTCTCCTCTGTGTTAGGACATGGCTAGGTACAAGCAGAGGGTGATCTCTCTAACCAAGAGGCAGGGTCAGACGTTTGGCTTCTTCCTGAGGGTGGAGCATGGAGAGGAAGGCCACCTGATCCGCTGCCTGGAAATGGGAGGCGCAGCTGAGCTGGCTGGCCTGAAGGATGGAGACCGCATCCTACGGGTCAATGGGACCTTTGTGGATGAATTGTCCCATTCACAGGTAAGTAGGGAGTGGAATAACAGCAGTATAATCTCAAATCAGACTAACAATAACTCTTAAAATGACTATATTATTATCACTCAAAAGCATCTTTTTCAAACCCTCCTTCTGTGTGCCCATGGCGCAGGTGGTGGACCTGGTAAGAGACAGTGGACCATCAGTCATCTTCCACATTATAGATGCAGCCTCCTACCAGCAGGCCAAGGCAGAGAGAGTAGACCTGTCTGACCCTCAGGCCAGACCAGTTGTCAATGGAGTGGCCGGACAGACACCAAAACCCAAACTCTGCTACCTGGTTAAGTCCAGCTCAGGCTTTGGATTCTCTCTGCGCTCAGTCAGAGGTGAGCTGAGGAGGCCGGGTTGGGAAATCACAATTTGGGTCAACAGAGCAAACAGAAAATCCCTGACACAAATGAGACTCCTTCATATAAATATAACACAAGGTTATCAAATCAGCTACCTCTTTGTGGTGCTGATGAAAGAGAGGAATTTAATCTGAAGAGCCTGTGACACTAAAAATAAATGTGTTGATTAAAGAAAAGTGTCTCTCTAATCACTGCTCAAATGTGTCAGGGAAAAGATGAAGATTTCACTGGTTGTTGTTGTTTTTTTTTTTATCTTGGATTGCTTCATATGTTATATCATTTCCTCCCCTACAGGTCAGCAGGGTTTGTTCATGACAGAGGTCATTCCAGGAGGCGTGGCTGAGAAAGCAGGGGTCAAAGTCAATGACCGTCTGCTGGAGATCAGTGGGGAGAGCATAGGGGACGCCACGCACGACCACGTAGTGGAGAAGATCAAAGCATTGGGGAGTAGCATCATGTTCCTATTGGTTGACGAGGAAACAGACAGGTACTACCAAAATAAGCGCATCAAGATAGGGGCGGGGCTAGCCACAGTCAAGCACTTGCCACACAAGCCACGCATCGCAGACATCACCAAAGGATCTGATGGCTACGGCTACGTCCTCAGGGAGGGGCCCAACAAGACAGGCATGTCCATGATCTATATGGTGATATGACACATTTACTAGTAGTAATTGCTATGCTCGTTGACAACAAACTGCAGAGAGGAGTCTGTGTCTTGACAGTGTACTAACTGACACCATGCAGGCCACTTCATCAACAACATAGACAGAGGCAGCCCAGCAGAGAGGGCAGGTCTGAAGGATATGGACAGGCTGGTGGCCGTGGATGGCCAGGAAGTGGACGGCAGCAGCCATGAGCAGGTGGTGAACATGATTAGACAGAGTGGTAACAAATGCTGCCACCTGGTGGTGGACGAAGACACTGACAAGATGTACAAGATGGTGAGCCCGAGGTCCAATGCCAGTATAACATTATAGATCAAATAGAGCGGTAATAGATAACATCATGTCCTATCCCCCACAGGGTGGAGTGTCTCCCATGCTCTTCTGGGAAGAGGCGAAGGGCCCTCTCCCTCCGCCCAGTTACTCAGAGGCCGTCCATTTACCTGCCCGTCCACTCACACCTGTTAAGGAGAAAGAAGAGGAGCTCAAGCCTAAACTGTGTAAGATGGTGAAGACCTCAGCTGGCTATGGCTTTCATCTCAATGGCATCCAGGGTGTGTGTGGCCAGTACATCAAAGAGGTAAGACTTACCCAGGACAGTAAAGTCTGCTGAATGAAACATTGAACATTCACAGTCAAATCATTGGCAGCAATTTGAAGATTTTGGATGCACTCCCTCTCTCAGGTGATGAAAGGTGGGGCAGCAGACAGGGCAGGTCTGGAGGACGATGACATCGTGGTGGAGGTGAATGGCATGAATGTGGAGCAAAGCATTCACGACGAGGTGGTGGTAATGATCCGCAACAGTGGCAGCTCTCTGGAGCTGCTGGTGGCCACGAAGAGCGTCTACGACCAGCTCAAAGCCAAGGGAGTGGAAATCACATGCCTGCTCCTGGGGCCTGTGTTCACAACCTCTGCACAGGTCCAAACACCAAACACACTGGAGGCAGCGGCCAGGCCAGAAACCCCTCCTGGACCAGGAAGAGAGAGGGTGGGTGGTGCTTTGCTTTTACAGTGCATCCTGGCGGCATAGCATGTACTAGCATTGTCTTGGCTACCTATTACTCATGACCTTTAACCGTCTCCCATGTTTCCTGTCTTTGTCCACCCTCTAATATAAAAACAGAAATTTCATACAAATAATCCTGAATGACAAGGAATATTGAAATATTGAAAAAGGAACATTCCCTCTTAAATGTGCTGTTGTGCGTTCTCTCTTTTAGACCCAGTCTGTGTCGTCATCTTCATCTGAAGGAAGTATTGATGAGAAACTGTGAAAAGCCCACCTTCAGGACCTGCTTCCTGGTCTGCCCTCTGTTGATCCATCTTCTCGGCCTCACACATCCAATATTGTGGAAGAGACGAGGAGGGAGAATACAAGGACGAGAGACTTATACAATTTTACTCTGTCCAACATCTACCTTTCAATCATACCAACATAGTTGTATCAACTGTATCAAAGAGCTGAGAACAAAGATATACTGTCTCTTGTCCTTATCCTGTCTGTCTTTGCCACCAGCAATAGATCTATTTTGTGCCTGTGCAATGTCCCATACCCAAGATAACCAGTGTTCCCAAGATTCAAAACGATAGCCTACAGAGGTTGAGCTAACACTAGTAATAATGCCGTGAACAAGCACAGTGCCCTTACATGGATATTTGCTATAATCAAAGACTTTAATGTTTTAAAAACTTTGTTATTCCCATTTGTAAAATAAATATGGAGTACAATAAATCGAAGAGAATGAAGAAAAAATCTAATATGTAAATAAATAAAACCTAAATTATAATTACTGTTTACAAGTCCTTTTTTGTTCTCAATTAAATTACATGTTTCCCTAATGGAAGCGAAAGACAGCACGGACACAGGAATATAAATGGCCACAAAGTATTTATTCCAAAGCCTTCTCTGTGGTGTAAAAGCACTTCTTAGAACAGTAGATGTGCACAAACATTCAACACCGACTCCGGTTGCTGGAGCGGTTATGTATACTAGTGGACATTGATAAACAATTGTACGAAGTGGGTTTTTCAGGAGGTATTTCAAACAAGGACCAGTCCAGGACAGACATCTTGATCTTGATCATTTCTCCATGTGGACCGCCTGGACCCCAACTGGAGAGAAGCTGGGATGTGTCCAGCACGCTTGTCTTCAGACTGATTGAAGGAAAGATGATTTTGGCCACTGGGGTGAAAATTCCAGGGCTCGCTGAACAAATTTCAAATAGTAGAATTTTGTAAGGTAAACGACTTAATGTCCAATAGTAACATTTGCTCTGTCAATACTCTCATTCAAACGCAAGCATCACACAGAGTCTGCTTTCCAAAGTTGTTCCCTCAGGTGCTCCAATAGTCCCCCAACACTTGGATCCAACAATCAGCCATTCCTGATTCAGGAAGTAACGCTCAAATGAGTCTCCCTCCGAGAGAAAAAATGGCCACTATTTCTACTGGGCCACCTCTAATCTTTCTCCTGGTCTAATTACAGTTGGCTAAGGCGGGCGGTGTGCGGGGCCAATTACCCCAACTAAACAAGTCATGTGAGGATGCCAATCAAGATGAAGAGAGAGACTAGTGCTCCCTGCTGGGGATTGTGATCACAACCTGGCATGGCGTGTTGATTACTGTTGCTCCTGTGCTGATGAAGACAGGTTGGAGATAATCACTTCTGTTCTGGCACTTCCAGCTCCTGTGTGTATCCAGGTAGGTTTGTACCCCGAAACGCCACTGAGATTATGCCCAAAATAAATCAACACAACCAAATGTGCTGTTTTTTTTGGCTTAGGAGGGTTCAGTCGCCCGGGCAGTCGGCGTTACAGAACAACAGTCCGCTCTCGGGCAAACACACGGAAAGGTGAAGGCTGAGGTTAATGGATAGTGAAATCCATCAGTGTTAAGTCGGGCCGAAGAGGATTTCTGTCTCCTTACATATAGACTGTCTCTCCTGTGGCTGTGGCTCCTGGACCCTGGGGATCGATTGTTCAAACATGGCTCCAGGCCTGTAGCGGGGGGCTCAGTACACCAAACCATCAGCAGTCACGAGTGCCAACCCTGGGGGACGCACACCTACATCTACTGCAGGTGTGTGTGTGTAGGAGATTGGAGACCTGGGCCCTTCCAGTCTCCCTTTCTTTCACATAAGTGCTGTGTGAAGGCAAACACACATGTATGCACACACACACACACTCACACACAAATAAGATCCACGAGTTGTATTTGTAAAACTAAACTAAACAAACTGGGCTACACAGCCATAGTGATTTGCTTTAATCACGTCATCATCATCACATCATCCTTTAATCGTTGGTTGGTTTGGCTTTGGTTATGTTTTGGTCAACCTCTCTCCATTACAATATGAAGATAAAGCTTATCTAAGCAGAGGACTCTCCCACAGATAGGGAGCAACCATAAAGCATTACACCAGTCACCAGCCTCTGGTCTGCATGACCGAAGGTCATCATCGTAAACTACAACAAAGAGGAGTAACTAGGGGTTAGAAAACATGATCATTAACTGAAATAAAAGTAAAAATGCAACATTGTGAAAAAACTAACTAACTAAAAACTATCTTGTCTAATTATAAAACTACCTAAAATAAAACATCTATCTATCTGTCTGTCTATCTATCTATCTATCTGTCTATCTGCCTATCTATCTATCTGTCTGTCTGTCTGTCTGTCTGTCTATCTGTCTGTCTGTCTATCTATCTATCTGTCTATCTGTCTGTCTATCTGTCTATCTATCTATCTATCTATCTATCTATCTGTCTGTCTATCTGTCTATCTATCTATATATCTATCTATCTATCTATCTGTCTGTCTATCTATCTGTCTATCTATCTATCTATCTATCTGTCTGTCTATCTGTCTGTCTGACTATCTGTCTGTCTGTCTATCTATCTATCTATCTGTCTACCTATCTGTCTATCTATATATAGATGTTTTCATGATTTTGATGACTAATCTAAAACTACCAAACTCACACAAAGCTAAACTGAAATTGAAATCAAAATTGAAACAACTATAACAAATGAAAAGTCCCAAACTATATTAATTCTGGTATGGACCCTGTGGATGTTGTTCTGAAAGTAAAAATCCACCCTAAAACAGAATTCACTCAAGAAGAATGTTATTGCTATGATCTGAGACATATTAACATGAGGAATCCCCCCGACGTTTGAGCTTCAGCTCTGTGCTCCTAGCGTTGGGAGAATCCTCTTCACGCTCACAGATCGAGACAGAGCAGTAAAAACACACATATGCAGAGCCCACACACTGAAAGAAGCTGCCAAGGTGTAGAAATTCATTAACACCTAGACAGGTGACGTTTCCAGCCCAGCGTTCTTCATCAGGCAGTTGGCACCATCTTTCTATAGGCTTTAATGAATCTATACACTTTGAGAGAGCTGTAGTATGTTATTGTTCCACAAATCAATAGAAAATCTTACAAATCAGAGTAAGATTTATGCAATTTGAGGGTGGATTTCCACTTTGTGTTGCAGTTCTTGACATTGGTCCTGACATTCTCCTACATGTACCTTTGGCCACCGAATAGATGACTGCTTCGTCATTCCATCTCCCTTTCAAGGGACAGATTGCACGGGGCTGTGTTCTCCTGAGACATTATTGACTGACTGTTAAATAACTTAGCCTTTAGGCCCACCTTTGGCCTGTGTCGTGGCAATTTAAAGTCAATTGCACTTTGTCTAGTGGTGAGAACAGCTCAATAAAGCTATAACACAATATATGTCTTAAGAATATTTAATAAAACAAAAAGAGAAATACTTATAAGTAGGCACAATACCTTTTGCAACCAAGAGGGTTGTTCCGGGTAGAGAGCAAGAGCAGGTTACATCAGTCAAGCTTTATATACCTTTTCTAATATGCTGAGTCATGCTAAGCCACATGACTAAAACTATCTCTTTCACAGTTCAAGTCAGTTTAATGAGGACAAAGGAATCATACAGTGCACAGACACCTGGCAGAAAAGAAATACTTTCTATCATAGTTAGAACATCCTGCTCTAACTCCCTACGACTCGTCCTGCGCTCCCAGGAACTGCTTGTGTCCTTGGCATTTCCAACAAAACCGTCTTTCATAACAATGCAACAGTTGTAATAAACTTCCAGCTAATAATCATGGGAAAAGAGGAAACATATACTAAAGAGGAAACATATACTTCCCTCAGCTCAGTAGTTTTCTACTGGCCGTGACTATACTTATGCATATATTTTATTGCAGTTTATACTTCAAGCACATTATAAGCACACTTACATTATTGTTTTCCATAACACTCCCCCCTTTGATCATATAAATGATCACATAGAGAAATAATGATGTAAGTCCTGTCATGCCCCACATATGTTAATCAATCCCTCAGTTATGTTGATTAATCTCATTAAACATTAGAATCATCAGTTAGAACAGTCTAATCAGTTAAGGCAGATAACATTTTCAAATTCTCAATTTAATCTGAGTCAGTACTACCTTCGTCAGAGTCATCAAATGGGGATTCCCCTGAGTTGTCATTGTTGTCACCTGTAGAATCATCATACATGCTTTTTTCAAAATCATTGCCTTCTGTAGGAACTTGTATGTACTGCCCCATAGTAGTTTTCATCATTTTGTCAACCAGAGATCTCATTATGGCAATACAGCAAGGTCCCACACAAGCTACACAACAGCATAATAAAATACACATCACTATTATTGGCATTAGAACTTTAGCAAGCTTTGGTCCAATCCATCCAAACATACCATTCAGCCAACTAAATGGATCCCAATCTGAACTGATTCCCCCTTCTTTACTCATTTTATCCCTAAGGTCTTTTATCTTTTCTATGGCAAGTGAAAGCGAACCATTCTTGCTACTCTCATCTGGAATGAATGTGCAGCACGAATCGCCCACAATAGCACATACCCCTCCCTCTGCAGCATTATGCAGATCTAAGACAAACCTGTTTTGCAATGTCATCAAACGGTTGGCTCTCAACTCACTTCTTATACCGGTCAATGCATCTACAGTGCTATTCATGAATTGCATCATATCATATCTTATAATTTGCAAGTGTTTAGCATTAGCTGTGGCTTGTACACTCAACCCTGACGCAAACACCATTTCCGCTTTACCAAAAAGTCTGAACTCAGCAGGAATACGATCCACAGAGGGAGCATATCGGTCTGCCCATCTCGCCCATCTTTTGACACGGCGGTGTCCATTGGCATGAGAGTCCAGAGAATCTGGACCTGCAGGTATCACAAGGATAGACTGAAACAAGGTAACAGGTGCGCATGTACCTTCCCACCCAGATGGTAGATTGCCCAATGCTTTATTCCCACATAACCAATAAATGTCTAATACTGCCAAGGTTCCGTTCCCCAATGTATGATTAGACCAGGTGATATCACAATTAGTGGTATGCCCAACGAAAATTTTGTCTTTACCATTTCCATCGTTTGAGAAACAGAGTGGGAAAATTGTACCTGGACGAATTTGGACTACGGTAACTGTATAACCTGGTGCTGGTGTCAGGAGTGTCATATTTGAAGTCAGACATGTAGTACAAATTTGTATGCCATCTCTAGTGGTGATGAAAGCACTAGCAACAGAACCATCTTTTCGGGGAGAGTAATTCACACGTGCACAATACCTTGTTACAGAAAACATAGTAAGTGACAGCCAACTATAACTTACAATATTTTCGTTTCTCTTTGTCTTAGTGTAGTTATGCAAATTCACATTCAGGATCGTGGCCAAGCACTCTGAGGTGCTGTGATTGGTAGCTTTGGGAAACAGTAGGGAAGGTAGGGGAAGTTGTGAGTGTGGCATCATTGCACAAACATAACATGGTTTCTTGTCTTTCCCAGCTTTCCCAATAGTATGATTCATGAATCGATACCACATGTTACTTTCAAACGAGCTGTAGTCTCCTCCGGTCAGCCATGACGTATTGAGCTGGCGTATGTCTCTTTTCTCACGGAGGTGTGTGTTATTGTTGGAGTGTCTGTCATTATAGTCCTGCCGTAGGACTGATGGTGGTGTATCACTGCTCTTACCTTGAGGTTTTTTAGGCTCATGCCCCAATGACCACAGGAACACAATAATGCTGAGTGTGAGCAGGATACATATACTGCCACGCATGCTGCACCCATGTCGTCTGAAGGGGTGCCATGGTCGTGGTCTTTCCATTGTCCTGTCCACCGCACTCTGAGTAGCTCCTATACCACAGGTTGTCTCTTCTTGTGCCAGGCCGGTAAGACGATGGGTCACTATAAGAACACCCCCCCCCTCCCTTACCTGGGCTTTCCCCTGCGGCGGTGAGTACTCTGAGCGAGTTTCAGGCACAATTGTAAATCCAAGTTGCTCTCCGATGAGAGTTGCTGCAGGCACAATTGTATATCCAAGTTGCTCTCCGGCGAGAGTTGCTGCAGTTGCTCTCGGTAGGTTTTTAAACCTCAGTGAGAGTTGAAGTCGTCTCTGGCAGGGGCGGTGCCTTCTTACACTGGCTGGCGTGGATCCACGTGATCCTCTCAGCAACCTTCACCGCGGAGTGGGTTGTTAGTAGCACCTGGTATGGTCCTTGCCACCTGGGATGGTTCCACCTCTTCCTCCTGCAGTCTTTGATCACCACCCAATCTCCTGGTTTGATGGAATGGAGTAGTCCCTCAGCTGGTGTGGGGAGAGCGGCCTTCACCTGTGAATGTATGAGGCTTAACACCTTAGAGAGGTTAGTGCAGTAGGCCAACATGCTACTATGAAATTCCTCTGTGTCTAGTGCTTTTGGCCCTAGTGGAGAACTGAGCCCAGTCTCCATTGGTCTGCCTGTGATTATCTCAAAGGGAGATAACCCTGTCTGAGAGTTGACACGCCCCCTCATGCTCATGAGTACAATAGGAAGTGATCTTACCCAGTTCAAACCTGTTTCTACACAGACTTTTGTCAATTTGTTTTTTAGAGTCCCATTTGCTCTTTCCACTGCACCTCCACTTTGTGGGTGGTATGCACAGTGTGTTCTCAAAGCTATTCCAAAGAACAGTGACAGTTGTGTGATTATATTATTTACAAAATGACTGCCATTGTCACTTGAGAGTTTCTTTGGTATTCCCCATCTGGGAATAATCTCTCTCACCAATGCTTTTGCCACAGCCGCAGCATCTGCTTTTCCTGTGGGAAAAACTTCAATCCATTTGGAAAACATATCAATTATGACCGACAGTACTTTTTCCCTTCACATAGGCTTAGCTCAATGAAATCCATCATTAGATGATCAAATGGTTGATCTGGTGTTGGGTGGCTAGACTGCTGTGTCTGTTGCCCTCTGCCAACATTGTTTTTGGCACAAATTACACATTTTGAACAAAATTTTTGTGAATAATTTGAGAAGCCTTGTGTATACCACTGTCTGTTCATAGCTTTCACCATCCCCCCTTTTGACACATGATCCTTTCCATGTGTCAACACTGCATAAAAATGAAATAAACATTTAGGGAGACACAGGTTCCCATTTGGACCAATCCAAACATTATCAACATATTTACAGTTATTTCTCTTCCACCCTTTTTTCTCTTGGGGCGGAGCTCTCTTCTGGGCTTCAACCAGTTCTGCAAAGGAGACAGTTGGGGTTAGATCTTGTTTTTGCATGAGTTGCAGGCAACGCTGTCCAGATTGTGCAGTATGCTTTGCCGCAGCATCCGCTCTGGCGTTGCCTCGTGACACTTCATCTGTTCCACCTGTATGAGCAACACATTTGCAAACAGCAATTTCTGTGGGGAGAAGAATAGCATCCAAAAGATTGTTAATTAGTTGTGAATGCATTATGTTTTTTCCTGTCGATGTCAAAAAACCTCTCATTTTCCACAATGTACCAAAATCATGCACCACGCCAAAAGCATATCTACTGTCTGTGTAGATAGTCACTGATTTTCCCTCTGCTAATATACAAGCTCTTGTTAGAGCAAATAATTCAGCAGCCTGTGCTGACAGGTGACCTGGTAGTTTTTCTGATTCAATGACGCCGTGGTTGCTGACTACAGCATAGGCTACCCATGGCTCACCTGTTTTTGGATTTCTCTGAGCTGATCCATCTACAAACCAAATATGGTCAGCATTTGACAGCGGTGTATCTTTTAGGTCTAGGCGTGGTGACGTGGTTTCAGCAATTGCAGCCAAACAATCATGTGGTTCTCCATCTTCCTCTGCTGGCAAAAGAGTTGCAGGGTTAAGAACAGTACATCTTTCAAGTGTGACATTAGGCATAGAGAGTAGTACATTCATGTAATTCAAATTGCGTGATATTGTCAAATGATTAGATTTTGATTGCAGTAACACTGTTGCCACTGCATGTGGAACTAACACTTTCAGTGGGCTGAAACCTACAATTGGTCTTGATGCCAATACAGCAGCTGCAGCCGCAGCAGCTACTGCTTTCAAACAGTGGGGCAGTCCTCTCGCTACTGTATCTAATCTTTGGGAGAAATATGCTACAGGTTTCAATTTACCTCCATGCTCTTGTAGCAACACTGATGACATAAATCCCTCCTTTTCACATACCATTTGGGTGAATTGTTTGTCTGGATTAGGTAAACCTAATGTGGGGTGGAAGTCAGAATCTTCCTTAACTCCTCGAAACTAGTCATTGCTTCTTCAGTCCACGTGACGCAGTCAGTCGGTGCTAAACCATGGTTATGAGCTATGTCCTGCAGGGGTTGTGCCAATTGTGCATATCCAGAGATCCACTGTCTACAGTAGCCTGTCATGCCAAGGAAAGCCATCACTTGTTTTTTTGTTTGTGGCTTTGGTATTCTTTGGATTGCTGTTATTCTGTCTTCATTCAGCTTTTTTCCATTATTTGATATAATGTGGCCTAGGAATTTAACTTCCTCTAAGGCCAGCTGCACTTTTTCAGGTGACACTTTATTACCTGTTGCAGCTAGAAATTTGAATAGTACCACTGTGTCTTTTTCACAGGCTTCTTTTGTTGGTGAGCAAATCAACAGATCATCCACATATTGTATCAGAGTGCTCCCATGTTCAAATTTCAGATTTTCCAAACAATCTCCTAATGCTGCAGCATAGACTGTTGGTGATTCTGCATAACCTTGTGGCATTCTGGTCCATGTATATGATTTACCATTAAATTTGAACGCAAACCAGAATTGTGATTCTTGTGCCACTGGAATACTAAAGAATGCATTCGCTAGGTCGACCACACTAAAACATTTACTTTCTGGGGGCACCTGTCCCAGCAGTGTGTATGGATCCGCTACAATTGGAGCTCTGTGATGTACTGCATCATTTACCTTTTTCAAATCTTGGACAAATCTCCAAACATCTGGCTTGCCCTCAACTGGTGCTTTTTTGACAGGAAAGATAGGTGTGGAACAAGGTGAATCTGGGCATGGCACAATTATTCCCTCTTTTAACAGTGCTTCAAAAACTGGTGTGATTCCCTTTATAGCTTCAGGTTTGAGTGGATATTGTGGTTGGCAAGGTCTGTGTGTGGACCTGGGTGTCACTACCAGCGGGGCTACATTTTGCATGAGTCCCACGTCATATTTGTGTTTTGCCCAGACATTTTCTGGGACGCTGCTTAATTTGGGATCGTCTGTTTGTACAAAATTGAGAATTTCTGATGTGTCGTCATCTTTTGAATGATGAACGCAATTTAGGAGGCATGATCTCCTCGGTTCCCGTTTAGGCACTAAATGTACAGCATAGTTTCCTGTGAACACACATTGCCATGGCACACAAAATGTTTCCAAGCGGGGTGAGTAAAGCACTCCTTTTCCCTGCTCTCTACATGGTTCCCAATCTCTAGCAGCGTTACACTGACGCACCCAGGGTCCTAAGTCCTTCCATGTTCTACACACAGACTTTGCCAATGAAACATGGGGAGTGGCGCCCCGCACAGAGTAAAATTTCTCTATCACAGGACCACATTTCACAGACATTGCACAGAATTCATCATTCCAATAAACATTCAAACCAGTCAGCAGCCCTGATGTACTCCCTACTTTAAACCATTGTTTTTCAAAATCCTCACTCATTTCTTTCTCAACTTTGGCAGTGCAATGTAATTCCTCGATTGGCATGAATTCAACCTCTGTAAGTTTCTTTCTTGGTTCTGACCAATCATTTATCACTTGCATGTGTGATTTTGCCAATTTGATCAATTCTTGTGACACTGAACGTGGTCCGGTGGGGATCAAATCCCAAGAATAGTAATATAATGGTGACCCTTTTCCCATCATCCTTGTATCAGTGTATTTTGGTTTTTTCGCAATTTTTATTCCATCGGAACTACACTCCAGTCTTATGCCAAATGCACACATCAAATCTCTTGCCATTAAATTAATTGGACACACTTTGGACAGCAAAAAGGAATGTTTTGGGCCCTTTTCATTTGTTTCAGGATCTACAACACTCAGGGGAACTGTATATGGTTCTTTGGTGGTTAGACCCCCCGCCCCCTTTGTATAAGCGTATCTCCCACTCAACTTAGGTTGGAGGTCTTCCCCCCTTATCACTGATGTAGTAGCTCCCGAGTCAACTAAGAATTCTAATTATTTTCCTCCCACCAGTAATTTCATCATAGGCATCACTCCTAGCGGTACATGTTGGACTAGGTTAGACAGGTTTTCTTTTTGAGGGTTATCAAGTAATTTAGATTTATACTCATCTGTTGCTGTTGCCGTGACCCTTCCTGTCTCCGCAAACCGTCAATCCTCCTCCTCGTCTCGCCTCCGTCCCTGCTGAGCCCCCCTTGGTTGGGAAACGGAAAAGTCTCTTTCTCCATGGGAATCCTCACCTTGCCATTCATGGGAATCTTCACCTTGCCATTTCTTAGGGCAGTCTCTGGCCCAGTGTTCCTTTGAGCCACAAACGAAACATGCATCGCTGCTCCTTTGCCCTCCGCCTCGGCCTCTGCTGGGTAGTGGTGTGCGATACTGCAAGATTTGGTATCGATCCGATACCAAGTAAATACAGGGCCAGTATCGCCGATACCGATACCGATACCGATACTTTTTAATAATTAAGGTTGATGCATCATCAAATTGCTAAATCTGAATGAATTTTCATGACCTTTAAGTGTTTTTGTGATTTTTCCTTTGGATTATTAATTAGTTAAAACCCAGGACAGAATTTGGGCAAAGTTTATAGGTAAATAGAAAATACTTTATTATCATAATAAAAGTTTTTGTTCAGAAACAATAGAACAGTAACAAAACAATTTTTCCCCATACATTGTCATGTCTGGATTTTTTTTCTTAAATAAACAAAGTGCACAAAATTATCACTCGAGAACAAATTAAAACAAATTCTTTTTTTCAGGTAGAGTGTTCAGAAACTACAATACAAAAATTACAAAATTACAAAATTACAAAATTACAAAAATGGCGCCGCTGAGTCACGTGACGGTACAACATCAAAACACAAGAGGGGGGAGGAGGAGCAAAGTGTGCCTGCTCCGCGCTGTGACAGGAGCGGCACTTGAAAGCAGCGGCCTACAGACACAGACAGCCAGGTCGCCTCTTTGATGAAACCGCAGCAGTGCATACAGGAGAGAAACTGAAACTAAAGTATCGATCTCATTACACTGGTATCGATCAATATCAATACCAACGTTGGTATCGATATTATCGATATTTGGATCGATCCGCCCACCACTAGTATCCATATAGTCTTTCGGGTTTGGATACAGGTGTTGTTGTTGCTGCTGTTGTCCGGGCTTCAGGCCTGCAGCCAGGTATGGTGGTGGATTCTCACCCGGTGGTGGGTCATCAGACAGGGGTGGAGGTGCGTTGGGTGGAGGACGACGTCCGGGAGAACAGTCCAGGTCAGGATCTACCTTAAAGGATGAGACTTGGACACACTGGTTAGATTGTTTCCCTCCCTGTCCTTTGTTTCTGTCTTTTTCTCTTTCTTGAGCTACCTCAACCCATGCCATGTATGCTTTCCAATTAACTGCTGTCCGTTTCTTTTCTTTCTTTTTCTTTTCTCTCTCTTCAAATTCCTCTAATCTTTTCTTCAGTTTTTTCAATTCACTTTCCTTAAAACTACCATTCTCAGGGAATCCCAGTTAACACCATAATTTCAATTGTGCACAAACCCAGTCATCCGCATCATATTTACCACACATTACCTTTGCACAGCCTGACCTCTCTGGTGTCTGGTCTTTAGGCTTGCTTTTGTTTTGTCCCATTTTTTACTCCCTACTTCTAAAGTTTTTTTATCATTAATTCTCAATCAATTTGAGAATCTCAAGTTAATTATTTATTATTCAACAATCCAGTCACTCCCCTTCTTTTTTTTTTTCTTTTTTTTTTTGTTGAATTCAAATCATCCAAAATAATAAAATTATCTTATGTTGAGTTTTTATATATATATTGAATTCAAATGTAGGCTTTTAATCTAATTAGCAACACATTCAAAGTGAGGACCCAGTCCTCCTGTGACCCTGTCACTTTGTAGTTCACGTAAAGACTGCATTATGTAGAGACCCTCTCTCTCTACTAAAGTGCCATAAACCTCATCGTTTTGGCAGGAGTTAAGTAGACCATCAGTCGGCCGTCAGTCGGCCGTCAAACCTTTAACTCTTCTAAGTGGGACTCAGCTCCCTTTTAATACAAATATTGTGGTCTCACCTGATTCTTTTTCTTTGGGATACCGTATTGAGAAGTCCAAGATCTGCCCGTTCAGGCGCTTCTCACCCCGGTGCGTCGGCTACGATCTCCACCTGGGTACTACTGGTATACTTCCCTCAGCTCAGTAGTTTTCTATTGGCCGTGACTATACTTATGCATATATTTTATTGCAGTTTATACTTCAAGCATATTATAAGCACACTTACATTATTGTTTTCCATAACACCTGTCAAAGTCCCTGTGGAGGAGGGAGGAAGAGAGAGAGGGAAGGAGGTAGAGAGAGGGAAGAGAGGGAGGGAAGAGAGAAGGAGGAGGTGGACAGGTTGAAGATACAGGAGATAACAGCGAAGCACTGACAGGTGAGCTCCTCCTTTGGACTGAGAGAGTGAGCAGAGAGCAGCTGGTGAGTGACTATCTAAATCAAGGGTTCAAATCCAAAACACTGAACTGTAAATCCATGTTAAGATCCAAACTGTAATCTGAAATTACATGAATACGTTTTTCAAAAACAATATTTTTTTTAATTTCATCCTCAAAAAAGTGCAAATTTCTTAAGATCATTTAAATTACATGTCTATATGAATTCTATTATGTCAACAAGTTAATTTGTATGAGTTAGTTGGTGTCTCTTCTGTTATCTTATTTTGAAACAAATCTCTTCAAATCATCATAATAAGCTCTGCTACATGAAACATCATTTAGAGAATGTAACTTTATTTTTGTATAGATATATAATATAATATATTTTGTGTCATGATTTATTACATTAGATTTCTGCAGATTTAAAAGTAATAGATTACATTTGTTTCTACTGTTACTCTTAATTCCTTGCCAACCTCTGGTGAAGATTTGTCTTGTGTTATGAAGATCAAGGCGAAAATTAGAATACCTTTAAGACACTATAACAAGATACTGACTCACTCACCCTTATGGGCATGCGCACACAAGGCACGCATGTACGGACGAACAAACAAACACACACACACGACACACACGACACACGACACACACGACACACACGACACACACGACACATAACCTATAGGTCCTTGGTGGTCTAATATAATTATATTGACATTCTTTACTGGGGATTCAAAGTTCAGACATTCTTGTTAAAAGAGTCCTTGGCACATTCAGCTGGGTCTGCTGTTAACCATTAACTGTCACTAGAGTGAGGGCATGGAGAATGAACCTTTTTTTCTGAAGCTATCAGCACTTCCATTGGTTCCTTGGGTTCAGGGTTATCTGCCACTAAATGAACAGAGAAGGGATCTGGAGGTCCACCCATAATGTCATGATCAAGCCAATACCTGCAGCTACTCCTTGACCGGAGCATTACATTAACCAATGGAAAATGTAACAGTCATCTCTATCTCATATTTATCTGCACATATGATTGTTTTATAGCACAATAAGACTTCTAGCATATGGGTGTATTTAAGATATCTGTAAATCTGTCTTGATATAAAATCATTTGGCAAGAGTTATTATGGGCATTTGGAGATAAAGGAAATTTCATCATTGACAGCAAACCCTATGAACCGACAGAGTACTTAAGGATTAACCACACCCTACAAAGGCTGGTTGGAAGGTATAATTTGTGACTGTGTGTGTACATGTTGGACTGGATGGACTACATTTATATAGCGCTTCTATCCAAAGCGCTGTCATGCCTCTCATTCACCCATTCACACACACCCCCGCTCTACCTCCTGAGCCAGAGCCGCCCCATGTTCTTAGCCAAACCCCTCTCCTCTGTGTTAGGACATGGCTAGGTACAAGCAGAGGGTGATCGCTCTAACCAAGAGGCAGGGTCGGACGTTTGGCTTCTTCCTGAGGGAGGAGCATGGAGAGGAAGGCCACCTGATCCGCTGCCTGGAAATGGGATGCCCAGCTGAGCTGGCTGGCCTGAAGGACGGAGACCGCATCCTACGGGTCAATGGGACCTTTGTGGATGAATTGTCCCATTCACAGGTAAGTAGGGAGTGGAATAACAGCAGTATAATCTCAAATCAGACTAACAATAACTCTTAAAATGACTATATTATCATCACTCAAAAGCATCTTTTTCAAACCCTCCTTCTGTGTGCCCATGGCGCAGGTGGTGGACCTGGTAAGAGACAGTGGACCATCAGTCATCTTCCACATTATGGATGCAGCCTCCTACCAGCAGGCCAAGGCAGAGAGAGTAGACCTGTCTGACCCTCAGACCAGAACAGTTGTCAATGGAGTGGCCGGACAGACACCAAAACCCAAACTCTGCTACCTGGTTGAGTCCAGCTCAGGCTTTGGATTCTCTCTGCGCTCAGTCAGAGGTGAGCTGAGGAGGCCGGGTTGGGAAATCACAATTTGGGTCAACAGAGCAAACAGAAAATCCCTGACACAAATGAGACTCCTTCATATAAATATAACACAAGGTTATCAAATCAGCTACCTCTTTGTGGTGCTGATGAAAGAGAGGAATTGAATCTGAAGAGCCTGTGGCACTAAAAATAAATGTGTTGATTAAAGAAAAGTGTCTCTCTAATCACTGCTCAAATGTGTCAGGGCAAAGATGAAGATTTCACTGGTTGTTGTTGTTTTTCTTTTTTTATCTTGGATTGCTTCATATGTTATATAATTTCCTCCCCTACAGGTCAGCAGGGTTTGTTCATGACAGACGTCATTCCAGGAGGCGTGGCTGAGGAGCTCTTCTGGGAAGAGGCGAAGGGCCCTCTCCCTCCGCCCAGTTACTCAGAGGCCGTCCATTTACCTGCCCGTCCACTCACACCTGTTAAGGAGAAAGAAGAGGAGCTCAAGCCTAAACTGTGTAAGATGGTGAAGACCTCAGCTGGCTATGGCTTTCATCTCAATGGCATCCAGGGTGTGTGTGGCCAGTACATCAAAGAGGTAAGACTTACCCAGGACAGTAAAGTCTGCTGAATGAAACATTGAACATTCACAGTCAAATCATTGGCAGCAGTTTGGAGATTTCGGATGCACTCCCTCTCTCAGGTGGTGAAAGGGTGGGGCAGCAGACAGGGCAGGTCTGGAGGACGATGACATCGTGGTGGAGGTGAATGGCATGAATGTGGAGCAAAGCACTTACCACGAGGTGGTGGTAATGATCTGCAACAGTGGCAGCTCTCTGGAGCTGCTGGTGGCCACGAAGAGCGTCTACGACCAGCTCAAAGCCAAGGGAGTGGAAATCACACGCCTGCTCCTGGGGCCTGTGTTCACAACCTCTGCACAGGTTCTGTCTTCTGTCTTTTAGACCCAGTCTGTGTCGTCATCTTCATCTGAAGGAAGTATTGATGAGAAACTGTGAAAAGCCTACCTTCAGGACCTGCTTCCTGGTCTGCCCTCTGTTGATCCATCTTCTCGGCCTCACACATCCAATATTGTGGAAGAGACGAGGAGGGAGAATACAAGGACGAGAGACAATTTTACTCAGTCCAACATCTACCTTTCAATCATACCAACATAGTTGTATCAACTGTATCAAAGAGCTGAGAACAAAGATATACTGTCTCTTGTCCTTATCCTGTCTGTCTTTGCCACCAGCAATAGATCTATTTTGTGCCTGTGCAATGTCCTATACCCAAGATAACCAGTGTTCCCAAGATTCAAAACGATGAATCTTGGGACAGACGTTGAGCTAACACTAGTAATAATGCCGTGAACAAGCACAGTGCCCTTACATGGATATTTGCTATAATCGAAGACTTTAATGTTTTAAAAACTCGACTTTGTTATTCCCATTTGTAAAATAAATATGGAGTACAATAAATCGAAGAGAATGAAGAAAAAATCTAATATGTAAATAAATAAAACCTAAATTATAATTACTGTTTACAAGTCCCTTTTTGTTCTCAATTAAATTACATGTTTCCCTAATGGAAGCGAAAGACAGCACGGACACAGGAATATAAATGGCCACAAAGTATTTATTCCAAAGCCTTCTCTGTGGTGTAAAAGCACTTCTTAGAACAGTAGATGTGCACAAACATTCAACACCGACTCCGGTTGCTGGAGCGGTTATGTATACTAGTGGACATTGATAAACAATTGTACGAAGTGGGTTTTTCAGGAGGTATTTCAAACAAGGACCAGTCCAGGACAGACATCTTGATCTTGATCATTTCTCCATGTGGACCGCCTGGACCCCAACTGGAGAGAAGCTGGGATGTGTCCAGCACGCTTGTCTTCAGACTGATTGAAGGAAAGATGATTTTGGCCACTGGGGTGAAAATTCCAGGGCTCGCTGAACAAATTTCAAATAGTAGAATTTTGTAAGGTAAACGACTTAATGTCCAATAGTAACATTTGCTCTGTCAATACTCTCATTCAAACGCAAGCATCACACAGAGTCTGCTTTCCAAAGTTGTTCCCTCAGGTGCTCCAATAGTCCCTCAACACTTGGATCCAACAATCAGCCATTCCTGATTCAGGAAGTATGGGCCAAACACACACAGACCATATAAGTACCTCTTATATATAAAAAAGTGAGTGAATTCTGGCCTTCCCCACCACAGCGGCCGGGGTGATGTGGGGGATCAGAGGGTCATGTGTTTCTCTGGTGCCTGCTTGTGAGCGAGGTAGAGGAAGAGGATGCTGGACAAGGCGCTGACCAGGAAGATGACGTCAAACCAGCGGTGGTAGAAGTTGAACTGCAGCTCTCCCAGCACCTCGGTCACAATGGAGCGGTACTCCAGCGGCATGCTCATACGCATCAGCAGCACCGACGATACGAAATACATCCCCTGATAGACAAAGCAAGAGATGGAGACGTCTAACTTCATATGTACCGTGTTATAAAACAACCATGAAGCAAGAACACTCACCATGATTTGAGCGAGGACGAGCACGATGACGTTGGAGGACTTGCTGCTTGATATAGCATAGAAGAACTAGAAAAAAAGAGGGAGGAAGAAATGATGATATAAGATATGAACAAACTGAAAAAAAAGAGATGCCACAGATTTATCAACTTAAGATCATGTTGGCCTGACAAGATGTATCATGTCAACTTTGGGTATCTTACCTTAGTGAGAGTGATGAGTAGACCTCGTATGGAGGTGACGATAATGATTCCTACCAGGATGAAGGAGATGTGTTGAGACCAAAACTTCACCTGAGGCAGGGGGAGAGAGAGAGAGCAAAGGAAGACGAGGAAAGGGGGATGAGGATTTTCAATTTGCATTCATCATTTATTCATTGCGGTGCGAGTTAAGACAGCTCCATCAAATCATTGCCTACGTGGAAAAAGATTAAACAGTCATCGCGAACAGGTTCACTGCAGGGAGAGCAGGCAGACGTTAATGGACTGGCAATTATTAACTTCAGGAGACATGTGACAGGTGATTCTGTGTGTGTGTGTGTGTGTGTGTGTGTGTACAGTGGACCCAGTGGATGTGCAGGCCCACTATGCGTGGACATGCCCTGGCATCAGCCAACGACTGCCCCACTGCCTTGTGGGTAAGTCCAAAAAGACAAGGGGAGCACACTCTGGGAGAAAAGCAACGTATTGGCGGCACATGTTTGGTGCTCCTGACAAACTGGAATTCTGGCAGCCTCCTGCAGCCATGGAACTGGTCAAGTCAATGTCAATAGCATTAAGTTACTAAGCGTCTGTGCAGAACATAACTTGCCTATCACCAACTCATTTTTTTCAACTGAAGAAAAAAATGCAAAGCCTCTTGGATGCATCCATGCTGCAAACACTGGCAACTCCTGGCTTATATCATAGTGAGGTACTCTGAAATAGAGGATGTAATTGCTACTCATGGGAGCAGACTGTTGGACAGACCACAGCATCTACAAAGGCAAAGGTGAAAGTCCAACTGCAGTAACAGCTCCTGTCTGTTGCTGTAAAAGTCAGAGTAATGCTGCACAGACTAATTCAGAAATTGACAGAAAGCCTGCTGCCAGAGTCACAACGCAGCTGTGAAGTATGTATGTGTGTGTGTGTGTGTGTGTGTGTGTGTGTGTGTGTGTGTGTGTGTGTGTGTGTGTGTGTGTGTGTGTCGGAGTGAGAAAGATCTTACATCAAACTGGATGCCCAAGTAGTTCACTGTGATCTCAATACCCCTCGTCACTGGATCAGTCTTTCCAACTCGGTCAAACACAATGTTTATTGTGGCCTGGGATGGACAAACAGATTAGAAAATATCAAAGTCCTTGTTTCTTTTAACTACCGCTGCATTAAAAAGACAAAAACAAAGTGTGACCAGATAAGGACCACAGCAGCCAGAATATATGTGTGAGTGTGTGTGAGACAGAAACAATGCCTGAATGCAACTCTCACCATGAAGATTTTCCATACACAGTAGATGGAAAAGAAATAGCCAAGGAAGTTGAAGTATTTCCCCTGGAATGTCTTGGAGTACTCAATTCGCTCCTAAAGATAAGGAGGGTGAGAAACAGCAATTTATTTATCATACACATGCAAACAAAACCTCATCAAACTTTTAAACTATGCATCGTATAGATGAGTATGTATCTGTTTATCTGTCTGTGTGTGTGTGTGTGTGTGTGTGTGTGTGTGTGTGTGTTACCTTGGTAGCTTGCAGGTCCACAGTCTCTAGGAAGAGCTGTCGACTCAGCTCCTCCAGAGCATCAACCTCCTGCTGGATCAGAAAGAGATCTGGAGGGCAGGAGTCAAGGACATGACATCCACTACACACAAACTCACACTGCTGAAAGCTGAAATTTGTGACCATTTGTCATCATACTGTATGTTTATGTGAAAGATACTCTCGCTGCCCGTCGGTGAGGAGGTGACACTCTTGATCATGCCCCAGAATCCCGTCTGTTTGTTCAGGTCTTCCCCACGCTGGTACATCTGCCTTCGTGTCATGGCAATTCTACACACACACAAGAACGACACATACGGTTATGGCACAACAATCGCATCAGAGACTTCCTTTAGACTTCCTTTAGTCATTTTATTTAAAAAGAACCTTATTTTCTCACCGTTTCTTCTTGCTGACAATCATGTCCATAGTCTGAAGCAGCCTCCTCTCCAGAGCAAGGATGTCACTGTCTGTCACATTTCTGTCAACGCAATAAAGGAGCAAGCATAAAGGCAGGAGGAGTTTGTGACTGGAGGATATGCAAAGAGAGACAGACTTCAAGATATGAATTACTGATGTATAAACGCACACAGATTAACAGGCTGCCTAACACAAGTAAGTGATGTCAGAGAAGGCCCATGACTGAGCTTACCTGAGGAAGTAGGACATGTATGTGTAGGGACAGTTGACAGCACCAAAACCAGACAGTAGAGCCATGAGTGTGACTCCTATGACCCCAACACGACTGATTAGCTGCTCAATGGACAGGATGCCTAGAGAACACAGAGCAGCAGACTGAAAATACCAACACCACCATGGCTTGCAGATAAAGACGTGTAATGGGAAACAAATCATACACTTAACACAGCCATAAATTATTAAATGCATAGTGTTCCAGATGTACGGGCAGGACGTCCTTGTCTGAATGTGTCCACTGCCACGAGGTAGATGTAGGTAGGAGGGATGCACACTCACCATGTTTGGGGCTGAGGATGGGGAATGGGTCCCCCAACTTCCAGAAGAAATACATGAAGGTAAACCACACCACACAGGCAAAAAGTAGCTTCTGTCTCTGCACTGTAAGAAACATAGCAAACAGTGTGCCATGACATGAAATGTATGAAATTACATCTGTTACGGTATTTTATTTTCAACAGTCAAAATCCACTGTACTCACACAGGCGTATGTTGCTGACAACAAAGTAACCAATGTAGAAAGGCACCACAAAGATTAGGACCAGCAGTATCACGTACAGGTTCAACTTCCAGTGGAAATACCTGGAACTGTGGGAGAGACACGGGGGCTTAAGACATGAGCATTACAGTATTATGCCCTGGTAGCAATAAAACAGTTATAACCCACAGAATAAAACTGCACTCACCTGCTGCTTAAGGCACCGAGAATCTCAAAGATGATAAGCTCAAACATGGTACACGAGAAAGCAAAGGTGACAGAGAAAACTACCTGGACAATGTACTGGCGCACCTGTCAACAAACACAACCATGGGTATTCAGTCACAGCTAAATTAGCACAGACAACAGAGTGATAGACGTAGGCCTATCTACAGCTCTACTGATGATAACTAGGTGAATGAGCACTCAGGTTTCAACTGTTGGAATCACTGTTATAACTGGGCGAGTAGTACAGAAACGTATCCAAGAGCTCATATTACACTTGTGTACTTTTGGTAATACATTCCTTAAGATGAAGCTGTAACGTTACCTCATAGTCTTTGAACAGCTGTCGCATAAAGAACAACCATCCAAATCCAAAGAACAGCACCTGTGTTGGGTTGAATGGGAATTATGGAGGAGGAGGAAGAGGAAGAAGAAGAAGATGAAGATGATGATGATGATGATGATGTCATTTTAGTTGTAGGCTCACGCTTTCCACATAGCATTACTCAAAGTTGGCTAAGACGCTCACCCCAGAAACCACATAGCTTTCCTGTCTGCAAGGTTCATCAAGTTAAATGTAACACTTTAAATATATATATATGCAATATATGCAATCAAAATAAAAGTGAAAATGAAAACAACTATAGAACTTATTCTGCAACATTGTGCTGATTTCTCAACGGAACAACTGAGCAAGAAACCTAGACTTACAATGCTAACTTCAAGACCTTTTCAGGCCCCGAGTTTATTTAAGACATTGTCAGACTTTTTCAGGATCCGCAGACACACTGTAAGAAGCTAGGTAGCTAGGTAGCTGCATAGCTAGCTGCATAGCTAACTGCGTTACTTCATACAGTCAGTATTCCTTGGATATTCTTGCTCAAAGGAAGGAAGCTAAAATCGCCGCTTTGATAGTGAACGTTACCTGTGAGGTGAACATGATGACCGAGTCCACAAGAAACGACATGGTGTTGTTTGGTCTGTAAGACAGCCTGTAATCTATCGAAAACACACTGCACAAGTGTAACGCTGTCAAGCGTAGTTTCAGTTCATGCTGATATGACAAAATGCTCAGCCTTAATTTAACAACATTTGTTATCTTGTTAACGATTTCATTTCAGAAGCGTTTGTCGTTGAGCTGTCAAGTTCCAACGGCAGCGCATCGAAATACGTCATCAGCATGAGTCGGTCAAACCCAGTTCCGCCGCAAAAACGTGACGTCTTGAAACAATATTGAAGGATGAATGATTTGGATGATGATGGTGAACGATTAATGCATTTTATATCATTCTCAACATTTTTTAAATTGTATTATTCATTCTTAATCATGACTTCCTGTACCCTGTGACTATTGGAGTGTACAGTACTGTGTGGGATATTGTAATTACCACATTGACCAACAGAGGGCGGCAAAGCGTAGTAGATGATCGACAGCACATCACAGATTACACAGAGCTAACAAATGAACAAACCTGGACAAAACGATTCTTTTCTATTCTATTCTATTCTATTCTATTCTATTCTGTTGTCAAATCTAGTCCTAGTCCGTTTACCCACGTAGTCGTTCCAGCCTAATCTTTTATAATCTGTGGAAGTTTGTCACATTACAGTTTTTTACAGTCGCTAACACCCGTTTGTCCAATCTGTAGTCACATTTTCAAAACTCTAAACACAATTAGCACAACATCCGTCAGTTGTGGACCATACCATTAACACAATTCATGTTGTTTTCACACAATAAGCAGTCAATTAACACATTTCTAAAATGCTTAGATTTTGTTTACATACAAGCTTACCCAATACCAAAATGATGGATCTTTCTTGTCTTATTTACAAATGCTTGCACACAGCATGCCAGAAATGAAAACCTAATGTTCAAAACCTTAAATACAGTATAAAGCCCCTATGTCTGCAACAACAGCAGCTCAAAAGCTTTATTGAAATAGCTGATAAGCATTTCTGAATGAACAGATCACTGAAACATTGAGAAATAGCTGATTTAAGTTCTGTAAAATAGACCAAACACAGAGTTCGAATGAAACAGTTGTACACAGTTCCTTTTGAAAGGAACAGTGAGCGGGTCACCAGCACCAATACGTCCAGATATGGTGTCTATCCAATATGTCTTGTTCTATAGTGAGTTTTACACTATGCTACTCTACATGTAAACATGGGTTACAGTACATACAGTAGGACATACTGAAAAGCATTTACACATACTGTGTTTACACATATTGTGCATGCCAAGTGTTTCTATCCAAGGTGTATAGTGAGAGACGACATAGATGTGATGTGGACGAGAACATGTGGCCAAATGCTGAAGATCGTATAGATTACAGTTTGGTCCACAATCGACGGATGTTGTGCTAATTGTGTTTAGAGTTTTGAAAATGTGACTGCAGATTGGACAAAAGGATGTTAGCGACTGTAAAGAACTGTAGAACAGGACTGTGCATTTTGGTGTTTTTTACCTTCTGTGCCTTTTTTACTGTATTTGTGTATTTTATTTTTACACATATGGAACCAAAGGCCATGTATGTTGGATTTTTTGTTCATCACTGGCAGCAATTTCATGTTGCTAATAAAGCTTTTACTGCAGCAATTCTGTCAGCAATTTTTTTTCTACTGTACATTTCAATAAAGTAAAGATGTATCATTCACTTTTAGATAGTGTGTTGCCAAAAATGCACACATTCAACACTCAACCAAAACAGTGGTTTACAGTAAAATGAAACTGAATTATAAAAAACAGTGGATTTGATATTGTCTATTGCAGGGGTTTTCAAAGTGTGAGGCGCGCCTCCCCTGGGGGGCGCCAAAGAGTTTCAGGGGAGGCTCGAAAAAAAAAAGCAGGGAAATATTTTGTTTAAAATAAAATGATTTATGCTTTCTGGAAAGAGAATAAAATCGAATTGAACAATTATTCGATTTTAATAATCCTGACAGCGGACGTGTCAAATTATTTTGAAAAGAAACATCTGATTAAAAGCAAGTACCGGTCGAGGCTGCAGGTGGAGGGCGACCCGCGCTTGTTCCTGTCATCAGTACAGCCCCGCATCCACCGTCTGTGTGCAGCCAAGACGCAGACTCACTTATTAAGGTAGAGAAGGCTATGTAGGCCGTCCATGGTAGGGTTAAAAAGAGTGAACAATGTGTATTTTTCAGCGCGTTCTAAACCTTACTTAACAGGTCAGCCCTTACGCATGGTGTCGGGAAGCAGCATTGCGCACCACTAACCCTAACCCTAACCCTGCTCCTGGAGGGCCCTCAGGCTGTCCTCCTGCTCCACCTCCCTCCTCCTCTTTTCGTGACCCTTATAGAGGGATGGATGGAGGGGACAAAGGTCAGAGGTCAAAACTAGTACAGTCAGAGGCCAGCTGAGGTCTGGACTAGCTAGGTGGACGTGACTCTACCTCAGCCCTGAGGGAGGACCGCTCTCCTTGGTCCCCTCTAGGGCCACCTCCCAGGATGTTCTCAGGAGTGGAAGGACAGGAGGGCAGGGCCTCACTCTCCTGACAGGAAGACCAGGGACCAATCACAACCAGCTCTACTGCATTTTATCAACGCATTTTATACTTTATTACATTTTGACAGGGTGCTCTGGGTTTTACAGCAAAACAGTCGTCAAGATGAACTTTATTAAAATATACAGTGTGATTTTACACTTTTCACATGTATATGTTACGGTAAATGTGGGAAACTGGTAAATGTGTACATTTACCAGATTTACCTTGGGAAATGTGTACACTCACCAACTCTCAATTACTTAATCATTACTTAAAATGATATGTACAAATAGAACTAAACAACATAGACCGTTAGAAACTGGACACTTTTCAAATGTGTTGAATTATCAGGTACAAATATGACATATAATCCTAAATTATAGACAAATATCAGTATTTTTAAATAAGTAAAAGTACATAACAGATGTACAAAGATACATTGAATGAGGTTGGGATGCATACTATAATAGTAAGCAAGCTGCAGTAAAGAGCAAGTGTCCATAGTATTTTCCTCTAATGTTATCTGATGGGACAGTAAAGGAACAGGGTTCAACCTTCTTCCTGCCAGTGGTCTGATGCCTGGTGGTTTTGGAATAGCTGTGATCCACAAGGTGACGAAGCAGATCACGCTTCTGCAGCAAGAAACACACAATGTAGGATGGGAGGATGTTAACTAAAGGTTTAAAACACATTTTCTAATTTTATTAACTTTCACTGTTTCCACTGGACTGCTAGGAATGTTAAGTGGAGAGTTGAACAAATGAGAATTATCCACCAACTGTGTTTTTACTGCGGTTTCCTGACATTGACAAAGGTCAGAGGTCAAAACTAGTACAGTCAGAGGCCAGCTGAGGTGTGGACTAGCTAGGTGGACATGACTCTACCTCAGCCCTGAGGGAGGGGTGCTCTCCTTGGTCCCCTCTAGGGCCACCTCCCAGGATGTTCTCAGGAGTGGAAGGACAGGAGGGCAGGGCCTCACTCTCCTGACAGGAAGACCAGGGACCAATCACAACCAGCTCTACTGCATTTTATCAACACATTTTATACTTTATTACATTTTGACAGGGTGCTCTGGGTTTTACAGCAAAAGAGAGGTCAAGATAAACTTTAGTAAAAGGATAAATAGATAGAAAATAACATTTTGTGTATGTATATGTTACAGTAAATGTGGGAAACTGGTAAATGTGTACATTTATGATACTGTAAGCCTACTGTGACTAGCGTCTTCCGGGATGTGCACACTTACCAGATTTACCTTGGGAAATGTGTACATTTACCATTTTATCACATTTACTATAACGTATACATTCATTAGGTACAAAAATGTTGAGTTAGATAATCGTAAAATAAAACTTTTAAATATATACAAAGAGAATTAACAACATGGACAGTTAGAAAGTAGACAGTTTCAAATGTGTTAAATTATCACACTTCCCCTCTAAGATGCACGGGCATTCATTTAAAAAAAATTGACTTCAGTGCTTTTAAATGGCGCAAAAATGCAGAAAATACACTTAAATGAGCAAAGGTACACAATTACATAAGATAGAGGCATGAAATTAACTTCATCCTGTTCAGACACTTCCCCTCTAAGATGCACAGGCCCTCATCTTTCAATCTTTTACTTTTTAATGACTGTTAAATGCTAAATGACTGTAATGTAATGGGGACAAAGTGGAGATTGATGCATTTTGCTGTTGAAATTGTAACATTTTTCTCCCAGAGGAGGATGACACTGGGCCCTCCTACTATGGTTCTCTAACTGCCTCTGAGCTGAGCCCCGGATGTTCTGAAATCTTGGAAACAACTACATGGCCATATAAAAGAAAATGTCTCATGACTACTAAAGTGGCGCACACACAAAAGAGAAAGTTTTGGACAGAAATATAACCGATAATTATAACACATGACATATTGTTCAGATAATATTCAACTCTACTCCTGTTTCCTCAAATCCCCCCAGATCACTGTCATACTGCCATACTTATTTTTTCATTAACAAATATAACCTATGAATCAAATAGTAATAGTTTAACCAATCAGAACTATTGCCATAGCTAATATAGATCAAGTAGTGAAATACATCATACCTTAGCTGCCTAACCTTTAGTCATATGTGTTAATGCAACTTTTACATTGTAGGTGCTTTGGCGTTACTTTAAAAAAAAGAGGAAAACCGGACACAAAACGATGTAATAACATTTATATCAGCTATAACACTGCACTCTCTATACTGTAGACAAGATTTTGTTTTGGTGGTGAAGTTTTCCACAGTGAACTGAGTGACAACAGGATAAAAGGTCTAGAGAGTTCCATACCTGACCTGAAGCTGTGTTTTGTCTCCAGCTAAGGTATACAGTGGAGACTCAGCCACCAGACTTTACTCAACTCTGGAGCCAAAATAAGATGTTTTTTCCACCCACCATCTCTGGAGACTCAAGGTACCACCATTCCACTGCTATGACTGTTGCTGTCTCTCTCTGTCCATCCATCTATCTAGTTTACTGTATTGAGGATAGAATTGCTCACTACAACACTGTCTATTCAGACACCAGTATTGGAATGAGACGAAGATTCAGTCTGCAGAGACCAGGAGGTGCAGGTTCAACTCCCTGGATGACATTAAGCAAGCATGTGGTCTCTCGTCATCATTTAACTTCTAGGAATTGAACACAAGATTATTTCTCAAGGATATCTTTCACTCAAGGATCTCCAGGAGGTTTCATTCACTAGCTCCATTGCCATGATCCAGGAAGGTGATTTGAGATGCACCTGACCTCTGTTGTTTATTCAACTTCCAGGTTAACCTACCCTGTCATGTGAGGGCAGCAGGTAACATTGCTGAGTTTAATGACCGGTGGAAGTTTGTAGATGTGCTGAAGCAGATGTTGCAGCTGGACGCCAGCACACAAATAACACCCAGTCAGGTTCTGGAGCGTTTATCAGCATGGGCCACCTAGTGGACATCTTCCACCACAGCTCCCAGTAAGCCTGTCCTAAGATGCTGTGTACTTATGTGGGTGGATGAAGTTGGCTGATTCACTCATTCATTGTCTTCCAGTGTCAAGTCCTGTTTTAAGATGATGGACATCTGTCAGAAGCAGATTCTGACAGATCCAGACCCAGGTCAGGTCAAGGATGAAAAGGAAGAGGATTGAGGTTGCAGCCGAGGAGAGTTGCAACAGGTAGGTGTTGTATTGTATCATCTATCTTGGTCGACTATTAAGATTCAAGAGGTTAAAACAACCTTCGATCTCTGCAGGAGCTCAGACAAGATGACGCAGGAAAATAATAAGAGGAGGGGCATGTTTGGATGTGGTGAGGGGAGACACAGGTAGGCTCACCTACAGTTCTCTTTCAGTTAGTTCAGATTTTGAGAATTGAAAGTTGTACATTTTTTGTCAAAAATTCTTATATCCAATTCATACAGAATGTATATGAAATGACAGCTCTATTATTTTAACGTGAACTGCACTTTCGATTTACGTTTTGATTGGTTGTTAAATGAAAGAAAGGGCTTAACAGCTGCTTCTCACAATGGCAGAGACACAACCAGGACCGAAGCCAAGAGGACCAGGGTCAGTCCCAATACTGGGGGCAATAGAGCCAGAGCCAGGGCCGAGACTGGGGCCCACAGGGCCACGTTCCGGGCCAAAGCCAGCGAATATAGAGAATATACACATGCAGAACTTCTCGCCCAGTCGGAGTGATGGGATGGCTTTCTGCTCTCTGACCCACTCCGTCTTCCCCACTGAGTTTGACTACAACTCGCCCACCAACCGCAAACACAACTTTGAGCTGGTCTTTGGGGCCGCAGAGTAAGTGGCAGCAGTAATGCATTCATTATAATGACACATTTGTAGATATTGGCCTTTTATTAAAAATCAGATATGGAAAAAAAAAGAAATGGATTAATATTCAAATATTACCAGAGAAGGGGACTCAACCAACTTCTTCAACTCTCTCATATATGTACAGTACATACTCACACACACAATAACACACTAACACACATACAGCAACACTATTGGAATCACTGGTCCTGGTCCGTGCCATATACAGTGTCGAAGCCACTGAAGCAGGGATTTGTGAGCCCTTTGCTGCAGAGTATCTTCATGTAATGTGGAGTCTGATCCAGGTCTATATCTGAATAGCAGCCCTCCCTAGAGTAGTCTGGCCTATCCCTCTCTCTTCCCATGCTTTCATATCTCCAGGTGAGATGTGAAATGTGTTTTCATTTGTGGATCACAAAACATTTCTTTGTAGACCACCTGACATTTATATTTATTTGTAGATTTTTGTCCAATTTGTCCTTGCAGCAGATTTGTGTTCCACCTACGTATAACCTTTTGAGCATGGTGCTCTAGAGAACCTTTCTAAAGGGTTCTTGACAGCACCAAAAAGGCTTCAACTATGGTACAAGCTTAAAGAACCATTTCCTGGTACTATATAAAACAGTGGGGAACCACCATGGTCCTCTAGAGTAGAAGCAGGGACAGAAAAGCCTCATTTCTATTCTTCTGTGCCTGTATATATTGTGTTATGTGTTTGACACAACGTGAAGCAATTGAGCTGTATATATTGTTATTTGTCACAAAGTACTTGGCAATTAAATATTTACAGTGGAGCACCTTATATATAGTATTATTTAATAATTAATTTAAGAAAGTGTGTGGGTGCCCCCCCAACCGGTCAGCTACCACCACAAATAGAATCTAATTCTGTGGGAAACACTGTGTACACCATGTGTTGTTGAAGTTATCTGGTTCATTGTGAAGTGTCTAAATAAATAAACAATAATTATTATGAGGTGAGTCATTTTTCCCCTGCTGCACCGCTACACCGGATCTTAGGGTTCCCCCACCTGCCAAATCCCACTTTAACCCCTGGTTGTGTACATTTTCATGTTTGTGAAAAGGTGACGTTAAATTTTCTTTTTTAAACTTCAGAAACATGCACAAATAGGCATTGACCTATATACTAATTATTATTGATTTCTATTAAAATGTGGGAGATTGTATTATGACTGAGTGTTCAAAATAAATATTTTATGGTTGCAACCATTTATTTTAAAACAGAGTGGATTGTTATTGTTATTATTATTATGCCTTTTATTAAAATGTTGGAGGCCCAGGTGACTTGATGTTCTCTGAAGGGAGGCTCACTGTCTTACACTTTGAAAACCCCTGCTATAGGATAATCTACAGACATTGTTCCATTATGCCAAATAAAATTACAGTTTAGTTGCATTAAGAATCAAACTTTCTATCCTCATCAGCATGAAAAGCTTCATCACAATGAGGAGGAGGAGGAGTAAAATAAAAATCAGAATATGAATCTATGGTAAGGGAGATAGGAAGTTGAAAGTCATCCATACCAATGTCATTATGGTAACAGTATTATTATGGTATGTGAAATACAGTGTCATGAGAAGTGTACCACAACCCCACATACAAGAACAGTATTGTTAAATGTACTATTGCCTAGAAACAAGTGATTAGGCAGAGTAGAGTAGCGGCTAAAACAAAAGGATGCTATGGCTACGGAGGCAGGGGAGATGCTAAATGCTGGTGGGAGCAAGGTGAAAAGGGCATTATGGGCTCACTGCCAACAGCAGGTTTTGGAGGCAAGTCCTGCATATACAATCCAGTATGATTGGTATATGTGCAGTTCAATTTTCGGGGGGCAGCAGCAGGAAAACGAACACCTGCAGATGCACCTCCATGTCTGTTGACAGATGAAGAGAAAAAGGGACCGTCCTACTACCTCAGTAACATTGAAGGGCCATGGGGAGTGTGGGGAATATGAGCACACACAAGACAGTTTGTCTTGTTGACAGTCATAGCATGGGAGTGCAGGAGCTGGTAAAAAGTGTTATGAGTTGCAAGGTCTTCAGGGTTTGTTCGGTATTGCTGAAGGAAACGTGATCTGAAGAAAGGGGGTGTAGATGAGTGAGGTCATCAGTATGTTCCATGTGGTCTGGATCTCCGTTGAGGGCTGGTAGGGTCAACTAGACAACTAGGCACCGGCACAGGAGAACGAGGAGAAGACCTTTCATCTCAAGTTTGGAGCTGAAGCGGCCTTGCAGTGGGATGCATGGACCCCTACCCTGTGCTGGGCTGCAGTATGAGTGGTCAGGAGCACCTGGAAGTGACCCTTCCACCTAGGAGACAAACTGCTCTTTCGTTTAAACACTTTAATCAGCACATAATTACCTTGTTGGAAGGGATGACAGGGCTCCGTGGCAGGCTGTGGTTGAGCCTGTCTGACCTGTTGGTTTAAGAGTTTAAACACTTTGCACAAACCCCCCTTACAATACTGCATCCATTTGCCAGCAGGAGATCCAACTGGAGAGAGAAGGAAGAGGGGTTAGTGGGTTAGGTTAGTTTAGTAGGCATCACCAGTACATTTTCATATCGACATGAGTTAGTCATCTGAATCAAATCTATTTGCACATTTACAAAAAGGGCCCCATGTGGGGAGGTGTGAAGCCAATATTGTTTTCTGTTGTTTCCCTACATTATGCTGTTGGCAAATAGGACATGTTATACAGTTACACAGTGGATTAAAAATTCACTACATGATGGAACACTGAAGCAGCTTGCTTACCATCGTTACCACATTACACTGATAAAACTGTACACCACATTATGGTTTGATATTTGACCTACCTCCTCTGCAGCACAACCCCATGCCTGCACACATTACATTCTGTTGTGGTGCATCAAGCCATAACATTGCATTTAATACTTTCAGTTTCTAGTCTAGTTTAATTTATAGTTGCAGGACTTCACTCAACACCTTTTGGAAAAAAGAGACAGCCCTGTTGCACATTAGTCCCTTGCTGTTGGATCCTGACAACTACTATAAACACTTAAACACAAATCTGCTAACATTACATCACCCTGAGCCTCTCAGATTATTTTGCACATCTTCCTATTGTTGGAAGTGGTAGTGAGGAGTCTTTTTGTCTATGTCTTTTTTAAGAAAAACATGGTCGCAAATCCAATATCAGAAGGAGGAAACTCGACATATCTAGGAGTTGGGCACATATACCCATGAACTAGACTTCCTAGTATGGTCTAAGAAAGGATCGGAGTTAGTTGATAGTTTGCTTCCGCACCCCCACTTCAAACATCCAGTCATGCTTGATAGTTTGTGAAGCCCTTGTGCAATTATAGAATTTTTTTTACCATTTCATCAAAATTAGCCTTTTAACTGAAATAAAGGCTCTATATTTACTAATTTCATATGGGAAATTAAATGTGCAGTAACATGAAATGAAAGTGAAAAAAAATAAGTGAACCTCCTCTTGCATTAGTTAAATCAAGTAGGAATGGGTGGCTAAATAATTGGGTATGAAGTCAACCATTCCAGAAACCTGGTTAGTTGTTACCATGAAGGTGAAAGGAAAACACTATGCTGTGATCTAAGGAGACCTCAGAGGACCTCAGGAAGAGAGGAGTGAGTGAATCAGTCTGGGGAAGGTTAGAAAGACATATCAAAACGATTTTGTCACGCAGTGAAGAGAGAGGATCAGGCTGAATCAAGCTATTATATTGGAATAGAGACGCTAATGGGACCAGTCTATCGACTGATTTATTTATTTATTTTCTCTCCAATGTGCATGGTTGCTTTAGGACAAGCACTGATAGTCGTAGAACGGGCTGCCTCCATGAGACATCTTAATTATAGCAAAGTAGGTGTCAGGCTCCTCTCTATGATGGGGAAACACTTCAGTTTCTCTAGACACCAAAGCCACCTTCATTTTTTATACGTACCTATTCTTATACGTGTTTATACATAGCTAATGTGTCTATTAACTTATACTGAATATGTATAGCAAGTATCTTTATGAATCTTAAGAACCATATACACACACACTTCTAAATGTACTTATACCAAGATGTACAACAAATGTTTCACATTTAGTAATCCACATTTTATCAGTCTGCTTAATTATTGGCAGCATGTTTCCATAACCCCAATGTAATATAAATGAACAGTATATAAATGTTTATATACTACTTTATTAAAAATATATAGTATCTTATAAATGTCTTTCTCTACTGAATCTTATTATCGCAGCTTTTATTTTTTTTCTAAACTAACATCAAATTCAGCACGTGTAAGGAATTTGGACAAACTGCAGTGGCTCTCCTTCACAATAACTGAGCCTCTTAGTGGAGTTGAAGTGGTGCATAAGAGAATCATCATAACGTTACCACAGTGACCGTCAATAATCTAAGTCATTACCTGGCAGGAGACAGGAACGGGATTCCAGTTGCATAGCCAATGGGTTGCGCTGTTGTTACCACCCTCAGCACTGTGAGTGTGGCCTGAAATGCAAGGAAAACGGATGCATGAATCTTCATTCAACAACATAAATAAGTATAAAATAAAGAAATAATCAATTTCATCCATAACAATGAAATCTATCTTTCAAATCATTATTTAACTCTTGTATATATGCACACATACATATATCCTAAATCACAATGTATTTACCTTTAAGTTAAGAGAAACACTTTTTTTTACATCTCAGCCTAATACATTACTAACAGGTCACATTTTCTATAAAATTCCCTAGAGGACGACACTGCTGTAACCCTGTAAAAGCTGGAGAACAAGAGTTTAATTTGAAGAAGATTTTGAATTTGCCGAACGGTTCATGTAGTAGTTTATCAAAGAAGCAAGTCTGATGTTTAGAATATAGATACTCTGGTCCACACTCCAGATCAGAAGGTGGCAGTAATGCACTTAATGTTGGTTGCCAACCACTGTTAAAATTAATGAAGAAGTAGTAGTAGTCATGGATCATGTGCATCACTACTCCCACTCAAAATTAAAGACAGAGTGTGATGTGAGCACTGAGCAGGTAGCTAGCTGTGTAACTAGCGTTACTTTGATTTCTGCAATGTTAAGTTTAGAAGTTTTGTAGTTTTGTTCAAGCAAATAGACAGATAGGTAGATAGAATCTGATCGTCTATCAGCCTGGAATCCTTTGAGGCTTGTTTGTGATAAAGGGCTATAGAAATAAACTTGACTTCAATTTGATCTTATTGATTTGAAGTTACTTAATCATATACATAAAACAAGCAAATGCACTTGGAATAGGCAAATACATTTTTCAGCAATGCTTTTCTTTATTTCCAGATAAACATTTTTAACAGCACAGAGACTTGGAAATGTAGACAGATGGTGTTTTTCTTATAAACACCGTCTCCGATATTCTCATGCAACATTGTGGAAAAAAATTAATGTCTGGAAACCTGATTTGTGTTACCATTGGTAGAGTTCTCACAGAGGCTGTCAGAGAAAAACAGCTGAGGAATAAAGAACAAAAGAAACATTCCAATTTTGGCCTTCTTCTCTCATTTTCTTTATTGTGGGGTGTGAAGTGTCATCCTTAAATTCCCCTAAAAAAAAAAAGAAAAATGTTTCTAAATTGTAGTTCTATACTCAGTATTTGCATCACCTCCAGCAAATAAACACTGCCAACCATGAACTGACACAATGTGAAACTGTTAGATGTAGTTCATGAAGTTTACAGGTGATTACTTCTTAAGTGATATTTGTAGTAACCAGTGACACATGTAGTAGGGACAGCAGTTCCAGAAAGCAACAGCTTGCTCTTGTGGCTCTGTCTGGCGCCTCTTCAGTGTGACGCTGCCATCACATTTACTTTCGCTCATCATCTGACCTGGACACAAAATATGAAATCAAGTATAGATGCAAGCCACCTTGAAGCTCAACATCTGAACAACATCTGAACAGATGTTGGAACCAAACATAACAGCCAAGAACACAAATCAAGGTGTGCTGAAGGTGTGCTCTCAACACACCTGTTTGAACTTCCAAATAGAAGAACACATGAAACAGTCCTCATTCAGTATCTAGGACTCAGTTTTCATCGTGTAGATGATATGTGCCGCACTATATAATATATTATTATATTATATTTTGAAACATTTAAGCAATAATCCACGACAGGCTGTGGTATATGGAATTTATATCAGTGAAGGTGCGTTATCTATCTAGTAAACTTGTTCAATAGCCACTTCCGTGAACACTGAGCCATAGAATAAGAGGGAAAATTGTGGTATAAAACACAACCGCCACGGTACTAAAACAACTACCATGTTTTTGTTTTTTTTACGCTATAAAGTTGAATATTTTGACGTGGCTTTCATCTCTGAAAGAGATGAATCAGAGAATCTAGATATAAAATCTCCCTGTCCTGTGGTTTCATCATCTGCAAAATGTGTAAAAAAGAAATAGTTAACAAAGAGTTTCTGCAGAGATTTTCTTCCTGTCATAATTTATAATCATAATTCAAATCACCTACTTACCTGACTAAAACGCAGTAGAAATATACATGAATACAAAAATGAATGCACCAAAATGAAAACCCAAGATCTTCTTCGGTGTCAAAGAATGCTCTTGACAGCGGTGGCTGATCAATCAAACGAATGTGTAGCCCCGCCCCATCCGGCTCAGCTGACCAATAAAACGTAAAGAATGGGTTTGTCAGCGGTAGCTGACCAATCAAAAAAATAATAGCCCCGTCCCGTTCTGCAGTGGCTGACCAATGAAAGCACTCTTAGGGAGGGGCTACAACGTAGTCCCGGCCTAATGTTTTTTGGCTACGCGTCTTAAGAACAGGAGGCAGCGGGTTCGAGCCCCGCAACAGCCAATATGTCCATGAGTAAGACACTTTATCACCACCGTTGTTAATTACCCCATTCCCCCATTCTTACTATTATTATGATTAGCTATGTTTTTGTGTGACAGGTAGGACTTGTTTTGTGTGTGTTTTGTTATGGTCGTTGTATGGTCGTCATTTCTCCCGGGGTGGATCTGCGTCTTGAGCCAATTCTATTATTGTACTTATTAGTCCCAGGGAGAAGTTATTCGTTACATTACTTTTTCTACCTTCAAAATAGCTCACCAAACACTACCAGCTGTCGTTTATAACTGACATTAATATTTCTGAACAAAATCAAAGTGATGTGATTCAATTTACTGAATGTATGATATAAAGGAGTAATAGTAAAAGTAACGTAACGATTTATTAATCTCACTGATAATTGGAATATTATTACGGGAATTAAAATACTAAATAAACATATGTTTTATGTTCAATATACAGTATAAATTGATTTATTTCAATCACATTTTATTTTTAGGGAAAAATCAAAACAATTGAGTTAAAATTGTTTATATTGTGAATAGAGAAAAATAATTAATTAATTAATTCAAACAGTATGGATGTGCGAAAAAATTTGGGGTCGGTATAGGAGATGCAAACGCCACTCGGTCCTGCCAGCGTATACACATCTTTAACAACTGAGGGACGACCTATACGTATATGCAAATGCTGTACAGTATATACGAGGATGTACTGTGCAGCAGATGCAAACGTCCCCCGCTCTTGTGGTTGTATACATTCATATAAAGCCGAGCGACGTGCACCTGTTATACTAACCCAAAAAAAGCATAGAACCAGTTGGTATTTAAAGGACTCTAAAACGATATGATATTCAATCATGGTGTTCACACAAAAAAATAGTTCATTTTTAGCTTATCAGATGAAGAATTGCAAAAAGGCTTTTCTTTTCTGTGCTATTTTTTAAATGTATGTTTTTTTATTACAAATTCAAGACGAACAAATGCATGATGGGATAACTGCCCCTGCGTCAACGGCGAACGTTCCATTGAGGAAGATGCCGAGCGGAAAAATATAATGATAATTATGATTTTGCCATTAGAGTAAAAGAAAAACTATCAAATGAGCTCTAGACATTTCGAAAGTTACACTAAGTTCATGTGCTAACTAGCAGACTGGGCTTCACCACCCACATCAGTGTTTTTATTGACATATTGATGACATATTGATGGTGTTGGCTAGCCAAATGGACTCTAACTGAACGGTTGGCTAACGTTACTGGCTGGATTCCCATTTGTGTAGCCAGGTAGGTGTATTTCATCTAAATCAGCGAATACAATTTTAACTTTGAAATGGAGACATACAAAATAAAAACTGGCCTATAGATTACTACTAAAAAGATTAGACTACTACTCCATTGGGTGATTTTACAGACTTGGTATCCCGAGTTGGGTAACGTTAGGCCATGCTAGAGTAGTCATGATTTATTTACCGTCGTTGTGTATTTAAAGCAAGATAGCTTTAAAGACAGACCTGCTTCATTTGGTCCACCTTAAGAGGAAGCCTCACTTGAATCTAGGTCATGCCTAATCAAGAGGGGCAGGTTTTTCTCCCCTATCAAACCTGAGCACTTTGTGTAGTTTGGGTAGTTTGTGTGACTCTCTAGGCTTGTTGTTGTGCAGGTGATAGGCTTTACCATTTTGTTTAAGTTGGTCCAGTCATAGGGTAGCACTCATCCAAAATGCGTTATTGCTAGGCATACTGTGCTCCCAAGTCCTGCACTACCAGCTGAGGTGACAGCTGATAAAGTAGGCCGGTGAAATGGGTTGCTGCTGCAGCCAGGGGTGGGATTGTGGTCCCGGAGTGACATCCTTCTTTGTATAATCCATGAAAGGTGAAATATAGTTTAGGTAAGGGTAGTCATTATAACTATCCTGTACTCCATGCTGTAACTATGTGGCCCACTTACTTCCTTCTCTCTTATTCTCTTTTAGCGGCGGCTGCTGTTTTGCCTACTTGTCTTTTATTGTAATTGTAAGTATTGCTCTATCTATCTATGTGTGTGTTTGTGTGTGTTGCTAATTTTCTATTATCTGCTTGATAGATTCCAAGTCCTGCCCAGGAACTGTATTTCCTCACCCAGGCTGGCCAGGCTCTGCTTAGGGAGATTAAAAAAATGTGGTAAATATTGAGTTCCCATCATTGAACTTGTACGATTGAATTTGGGGTTGAAGAAACTCATGTTATTTTTCACAGTTAGAATCAATGCAAAAGGTGCTTCCTGCTGTATGATAATACTCTGCTGTGGTATGTCTACCATGAGAACATGATTTGTTCATGGAAGTGAGGATTGTGTTGTGTGTTGGAAATGCAAGAGATGTAGAAAGTTAGTTTTCAACACACTGACCATTGCAGTCCTCATTGAAATGATGACTTTGCCTTCCTAATGTTTCAGCATTCGGAATAGCAATAGCATTTTTAAAGCCATTAATCACAGTTACAGTCTCAAAATATGACCCCCCCCAACCTTAGAGCCTCATTGTGTACAAGGAAAAACACCCACAAAAACCTGATTAGGAAACAAAATGGAAGAAACCTTGGGATGGTCTACTAGAGAGGGATCCCCTACCAGGAGTAGTGTACCCTGCTAGTCTCAATAACTGGTTTTATCAAAGTTGTTATTATGACTAGTCCATGCTTTTATAATGAATGTATGAATATATGTGTAGTAAATGTAGCACCAGCTATGCTCCAACTGCACTCTTGTTACTTAAGGCACCATGGAGAAAGGTGCCAGAACAATGATTAGATGTTGATGTTAATGTAAACACCTGCTGTTCTCTGGATCTACTTTCTGTATCTGTATTTATCTTTCATTAGTAATTCTCAAGACTTGATCGCTGTAGATAAAACATGAAGTGGTGCTCTGGCTGTGGTCCTCTAACTGATGACTTATCTAATATTAACATCCTTTGTTGTAATGGGTCTTTTGTTCCTTTAACTTATCATCAACCATCGGATGTTGTGCTTGGTTTGCAGTACGAGAATTCCCAGTTTTCCACCCCAAAATCTTCCTCTCATGGTCAGGCGGTGGGCGCATGGACTTAGAGGTCGTGAAAGGTTCAGGAGTCGTCTGTCCATCTGTCTTCAAATACTGATGTGAACATTCATGCAGTCGCCTGCAAGTCTGTCACCTCTGACTGCAATGTCTATTTGTATAATGTATATTTGACTAGACCCATTGGGTGGTTTTGACCTGAACTTCTGGTTTGCAGGGTGTCAGCGGCGTCCTCATCTCCGTGGTAACCGTCACGCAGTCGCAGTGGACAGGTAAACACACGTACGTGTTGGTCTGGACCAGTCGACGTCAGGAGGGCCGTTGTGGAGTGCGGTCCGGGGGCCGTTGTTCGTCAGAGTCGTCGTGCCAACAGTTCACCTCAGTGGATATAGAGGGATAGGTCGATGTGTTGACTCACGTCGTTCAGGAAGCAGAGTAGAGTAGCGGCTGGCTTCTGGCGTCGTTTCGTAGTCTTCTGGATCAGTTTGAGTGAACTCAATCGGAACTCAATACTCACTCTGGTCTGGTACTTGAGCTGAGAGAAGAGCTTTGAGCCAGGTTCAAACTTAGTTACAGGACGGGCTGCGGGACGGGCTGCAGGACGGTTGAGTTGAGTTTCTTGATGTTCCTTGATGTTTCTTGATGTCTTTCCGCCTGAGTTTTTGCCCGTCCGCCCGTTGCAGGAGTTGTCCTCCTTTGTTCGTTCGAGTTTGTGAGATTTCGTGTGTGTGCTGAGCCCAGCCCAAGGGTCAAGGGCTGACAGGCTTTTATGGTATGTCAGGAGTGGTAGGTGTTTCCCTCATTTGCATGCATCAGATTTACAACTTGATGACCGGTGATCACCATCCCCTAAAACTGCATTTCCAGCACAGGTTTGGAAAACATCATTTTTCTTGATCCTTTGGGTATGCAACTGACATATTTAATCACCTAACAACAAATGGGTTTGTATGACACCAAACATCACTGTCTTACCACAAAATATTGGCGAGTAAACCAAAAGTCCTGATAACACATTCTGTGTGCTGTGAATAATCAAGATACTACATTGGGGAGTAGGGCACATCATCTGCCACAGGATGTGAAGTTCAAATCTAATAAAACATATACAGAAAGCACATTTTTGCAATACATTCCAGAGTTTCTTTGTTCACTCATTCTGTGTCTCCCTTGGAAGGCAGATTAGGTACATTTCCCCGGCCCTTATCATCGGTCCCATCTCCTAATGGCACCAGAGCGGGCTAGTCGAACCTGCAAAGTGTTACTTTTTGGCAGCTTTATGGGGGAAATCCACCTTTTGCTGCAAAGGGGGTTCCTTGGGTTCCTGGGAGCACAGCAGGGGTCTTGACCTCATAGGAAGACCCTGGGAGAGGAATGTGTTAGTCTTTGGGTGTTGCTGTGTATTTTGTATGGTCCGAAGAGGGGGGAGGCCGATGTCTCCTGCATACACAACGTGATCTCATAACCATTCGTAGGAAATCTTACCTAAAGTAATTTCACAGCACCCGTACATATCTTTACGTACATTATTTACGTATGTAGTCATTGTAACGTAAATATGTTTACGTATCTACACATTGCAAGACGTACGAATGCTTACTAATACCTTTCCTGGAACAAATCCACGCGTTTCGCGTTTTTTAGTTTTTATGGCAGGCTTTCATGGCACAAATCCACAAGTTTTGAAGTTTTTATGGTTGTTGTTACTGTAATTTTTTTTTGTGGAGCGGAGGGTGCAGCGGAACCAGCAGCGGCGACCGTCCCTGTTCCCGGAGGATGCAGCCGTGCAGACCTGGAAGAGCTGGCCAGTCGGGGTTGGAGCTGGTAAACTGCCTGTAAGCCTTGCGGACTAGGCCAGCTTTAGTGCTCCGGGGCTGACCTGCCGGGACGGGGCGGTGCGCTAGCCGAGCGCGACGGCGCTGAAAGAGCGGCCGTCAAGATCGGGCCGGTGAACTTATTGACTGTGTAAATAAAGTGGTCTGGTTGACCATTGACTCTCCTCCCTGCCTTGTCTCTGTCTGTCGCGGCCCCGGGAGTAGCGAGCATTGTTACATGGATATTGAAGGATTTATTGATTTTCTATCTTCTTATTTTTTGCAATTTGTTTATACTTGAAAATAGACTAAATAAATAGCAGGTTCTGAAAATAAATAGCTCGATTTCCAAACTAAATCCTCTGCTGAACATGAGTGAATCAGCACTAATACAGTAATCACACTAATGCATGATCAATGATAGTTTTGTTTTCACGTTTCCATGGTAAAGTGTTGTATTGTACTGTATGTATAGCCCATTTAAAATATCCCACTGATAAAAAAAAAAAATTCTCCCGATCTCCCGCTGATTGTTATTGCTTCTTATGGAGAAAGAAGCAACGGTGGTGGATCATACTAAACACCCCAGCCAGTATGTGTTTGTGTCTGTAAAATGCTAATCAAATCAAATCAAATTTATTTATAAAGCACATTTAATAACAGGGGTTACGAGCCCCTCTGTGATTGCTCAAACTGTGGTTATGTTTTTGTCATAATGCCCAAATGAGGTAAAAAAAATAATACAATAATTTTTCAAATTAAGTTTTAGAAACAACCGTTTACTGCAGTTTATGAAATAAACTATGAACTAACATTTTCTTTGACTTCATGCCCGTTCTCGACAACATACCTGCAGAAAATGTGCAACAGCAACCTCTGCGGTCACAGATTACGGTGTAACACCGGCTCCATACTTTTCCTATCACAATCAAGGTAAGGCTCTTTGCAATATGGTACATTTGCTATATATAGTACAGCTAATTAATGTGATTCGACATACTTTAGACTAGAGTATGTTCGGTTTGTAGTTTTCAATTAGCTGCCCATGCCAATCACCAGTTTTGTCATTGTATTAATTATTTATTCAGGCTAATCAACGCAACTAGCTAAAAGCTAGTTTAGCTATGAAGTTAATGTGCATTTTGCATTAAATTCGCTCAGAGGTCATGACTAGCTAGATATTCCTAATAATGGGGGATTTAACGTTTCAACGTTACATATAACTGTTGTGAATAATATACTTTGTACTAAGCAATGATATGCTTTATAATAAGCATTATAATCCAGAGTGTGTGTGTGTTATGATAAATCTACATAAATATAGAATATGTTTGATTAAGCATGTAACCTAAAAGATCATAAAGTAATCATAAAGTTTCAATAAAGCTTCAAAAACATAGTCTAACGGTTTCCCTACAGTAATCATAAAGTTTAAAAAAATACAGTCTGAGGCCCTTCTGCACTAAGGGTGTCCAAGGTCAGGCGGCAGAGGCCTTAAAAAAAACCAGGCGGAGCAGGCGCAGACAGGAGAAGTCCAGGTGGCCATAACGTAATGGTGAAATGGGAAAGTCCCTAAGATTCCCAGTTGACGGTTACGTAATGGTGTAAAACGGGAAAACGAGACCGCCTACATGCCCACAAAGACCCCCCCATAGGACCAAATTTGGCGTTTAGACACCATTATTTTCTTGCTGACAAAGCTAAGATTAATGAAAAATGGGCGTAGAATCAGTATTCTCCACCCAGTTTTTAGGGATTATAAGATCATGCACAGACAGTTGTACGTCGGTCTGGTTCCGGAGCCAACCCGGGTTTTGTTTCTGTTATAATAAAACTCTATGCATCGAACTCTGATCATCTCCAGTGAATTCTTTGAACCTGTTGTGAGACTCCAGTAATGACTGAATTATGAAGAAGATTAAGTGTTGGCGGGGAGGTCCAGTCCTTATCACTGGCCCTGACCGGGACTCTTCCTCCCCCCACATCATAACTAGCAGTAATAACTTTTTTGGTTAAACAATATGTCGCCCCCCCATTTGTTAAACAAATAAAATGTACTCTTACTGTGTATGGTGCTACCGCAAAGTCATATGGATTTGCCTGCCTGAGGCTGTATTTGAACCCTACATACATTTACATTTTATTCATTTATCAGACGCTTTTATTCAAAGCGACATAGAATTAGTGCATGTAGTAAGTACAGCAAGTAATCAAGGATCAGAAGTGCACAGTCCTACCAAGATTTCAGTGATTAGTACTGAGGAACAGTCTGTGTTTTAACCAGACACAGTGCAAGAATAGCATGAATAGATGACAACATAATTCAGATAATAGGACAGTGTAGCATGACACCAACATCGTATCTCAAGTGCAGCACAACAACATCGTATCTTAAGTGCAGTATTGTAAGAAAAATACAATATAATCTGCTTTACTTGAACTAAAGTTACACCTACATTTGCGGTCCTCAATCACCTTTTTTACATGACCTCTTTATGTACAGTTATGTCCTTTTAATAAGCTTATAATCATGTCTAACACATTTTTTTCATATGTGATAACAGATGCACAAATTATCTGCAATGGGGAAGTATCCCCTCCTTCTGCTGGGAAAGAAGAGTGTGTCTGGCACATTTACTGCGGACATTATTTCTGATTTTCCATTTTTAACGGAGAAAGAGAAGGCTACCCTGGAAACCTTAAAGCAAATATATTCCAGTCTCCTAAAAGGTTTGTACTGTATGCATTAGTGGTTGCAATTAGTCACAGTAGTAATGTCGAATAGTAATGTCAACAAACCTTGCTGTATTTATTTTTTACAGTGGCCGACTGTGTGAAGGGCCACCACCGTGACACCACCGACCCCCCAGAAGAGGAGGACCTCAGCACCCACCCTGGAGAGGAGGACCTCAGCGCCCACCCTGGAGAGGAGGAAACAATTACCCTATTCCTCACCCCCATTGATCCCCCAATGAAACCCCTTGCCACCCTGCAACCCCCCTCTAAAAAGTGTAGAATTCAAAAGACATCAGGTACAGTAATTCATTATCATGTTTATAGATGATAACCGTGGCAGTTTAACCTTGGCGGATATAAACAAACTGATTCATACTGTAATGGTGAAATGTCCGCTGCTGTATAGACCTTTGGCCATTGCAGTTCACTTATGTAGCTGTGCCATTAGGCCCCTACCGCCGTGGCCAAGGCACCTTCCGCCGTGGCCAAGACCCCTACCGCCGTGCAGACCCCTACCGCCGTGGTCAAGACCCCTACCGCCGTGCAGACCCCTACCGCCGTGGCCAAGGCCCCTACCGCCGTGGCCAAGGCCCCTTCCGCCGTGGCTAAGACCCGGCTCTGGGTCTACAAGAGGGAGGGTAAGACCCAACAGTGGCCTACACTGTGTAATACAGTATATGTTACAAAATGTACTGGGACTGCCAAAGTCCATATAAACAAAACTACATGCCCTTTTTATTTTATTTTTGTATTAGACTGCCCAATTCACCAGGAACAGGACAACTACCCCTATGAAAAAACATTGGGTGATCGAATATCTAAAGAGGTATGTTAAAATTGAATATATATCTTTCTCCAGCTAATCCATATATTATCAGTTTCTTTTGTGTGACACACAATAATGTGATAATAATGATAATAAAACTGTCAAATATTTTATGTCATTGTATTTGAATTAAATTCCAGGGCATAAGAGAGACAAAGGTGCGCTGGCTTCCATGTACTGGATGGTATGTATTGCTTTACTAATGCATTTTTAACAGGCAAAACCATAGATTGTATCAGAAGCCAGGAAGTGGTTGTGAGAATGGCTTTAAAGGCTTCTTGACCTTCACAACTTAGTGAAATCTCTAATCCTTATCCAGAAGTATGTAATTTCCATCATCTATTTCTAAGTAATGTGTGTCTCCCCCGGCCCTGCATGAACATCCTTATGCCTACAGTACTTATTTCTGAGACAATCATCTTGGCTCATAAATGTGACAAATGTCCAACTTGTGAAAACTCAACTTTTTAACCTTGAGGCAGTCAGACGGGTTAAGATGCTTCCGTGAATTACTGTAGTCAGTGATCCTGTTTTGCACCCCATGTTGCCCTCAGAACAACTTCACTTTGTCAGGACATGGACTAGAAGGTGTAAACATCTCGTTCCATAATCATCGACATTAATATAGAGTTGGTCCCCCCCTTTGCTTCCGAGAAAGCTTTCCGCTACATGTTGGAACATTGCTGCAGGGGGTTGCTTCCGTTCAGCCACCAGAACATGTGTGTGGTCCGGCATTGATGTTACGCATTACAATTAATCCCAAAGGTGTTCAATGGGGTTGAGGTCATGGCTCTGTGCAGGCCAGGCAAGTTCAGGCAGTAAAGGGTGTCGGAGGAAGAAGTCCAAGTCTCAGGCCAGTGATGATGACCGGACCCCCACGCCAACACTTAATACTTCTTCACGATTCTGTAGATGCTGTAGTTACTGGAGTCTCAAACAGGTTCAAAGAAGTCACTGGAGATGATCAGAGTTCGTTGCAATAGAGCTTTATTCTTCAAAAGAGACAAAACCCGAGTTGGTCCCGGAACCAGACTGACGTACAACTGTCTGTGCATGCTCTTATAAACCCTAAAAACTGGGTGGAGAATACTGATTTCTACGCCCATTTTTCATTATTTTTAGCTTTGTCAGCAAGAAAATAATGGTGTCCGAACACCAAATTTGGTCCTATGGGGGGGTCTTTGTGGGCATGTAGGCGGTCTCGTTTTCCCGTTTTACACCATTACGTAGCCGTTAACTGGGAATCTTCGGGACTTTCCATTTCACCATTACGTTATGGCCACCTGGACTTCTCTTGTCTGCGCATGCCCCACCTGGGTTTTTTTTAAGGCCTCTGCCGCCTGACCTTGGACACCCTTAGTACAGAAGGGCCTCAGACTGTATTTTTTAAAAACCTTTATGATTACTGTAGGGAGACCGTTAGACTATGTTTTTGAAGCTTTATTGAAACTTTGATTACTTTATGATCTTTTAGGTTACATGCTTAATCAAACATATTCTATATTTATGTAGATTTATCATAACACCCACACTCTAGATTATATTGCTTATTATAAAGCATATCATTGTTTAGTACAAAGTATATTATTCACAACAAGGGCCTGACCCAAACCGTTGCCACAAAGTTTGAAGCGAGAATGTCATCCAGAATGTATCCTGCAGCATTAAGATTTCCCTTCAGTGTAACTAAAGGACTTAGCCCGAACCATAAAAAAGTATTAGGTGTCAACATATTTTTGGCTACAAAGTGTATGTTTACATTTTCTCAGTCATTGTGCTTCTGTGATATATCATTAAATTCCTTTTCTCTTTCAGTGGGGCCAAGTGGAAAGACACCTGGGAGCCGTATGAGCTGTTTCATTCGTATTGATTTCATTCAGATTTTAGCCCTTATAAAAATGTAATGAATTCAAACACATTGTTCAGTGCAATACATTTTTATTCAGAAATTGAAAGTCTTCTTTGTTCTTCTCAGAAATTAGCAGCAAAGGCTTGCGGACAGGTCAAAGACTAACCCTAGTAGAACCATTGTAGACGCTGAAGACATACAACTGTTGAAACATTTTCTAATATACTCTATACCTACTCTGTGTTCTGAGATCCTCTGTAATGTTTGTGATCTGGTCCCTCAAAACCCCAGCATCTCCCATCAGCTGATGCCAATGCTGCTTCATCTCCTGCACAAGAATGCTGTCCTGCTCCTTCAGTCTGGCAAAGAGGGTTAGGGTTAGCCTAACCCTAACCCTAACCCTGTATATGCCCTGACAACATTACAGCAAAAACAAGATACAAAAACATACTGAGAGCAGTCATCAAAAGTTGGAAGTCAGAAACAATTAATTATACGTCACAAGATATTGAGGAGCACTGTTTTACCCCTTCATATTCCTTGAGGAGACACTCACCATTCATGTTGACAAAGGCAATTGACCGTCCTACGCCAACACTATACTTTAGCTCTCTACACTGGCAGACGGAATCTGGTAGTGCCATTGGTAAGAGACGAGCTATAATTAAAACATGAAATAAAAATTATAACTACTAAGATTCGTATGCATAACAAAAATAATATATTGACAGACTTAACTAACCCACTACTTTTCTTTGTCGTCAAAACCATTGAGAAAACGTGTAGCCCAAGTATGACGAACAATTTTGATGTTATCGTTTAGTAATCCAACTATTCCATTTGGCAGTATGTGGAACCCAAAAGGTTTATCAAAGGATTCCCCTAATAAGTAAACATTGTTGTTTAAGAGCACACAGGCTATAATTTACAAACACAACAACAACAACAAATACCATGATGATGATGGACGTATCGTCCATCTTTGCCTTGCTTCACCACTGTAGTGGGGGCCAGAGACTCGAGGAACCCCGCAATCATGGAGCTTCTGTTGTGGAGCACATGTGTCCCATGCACAGCAAGGTCACACTCCATACAGGTATATTGCTTTGGCAGGCAATCTTTGCACCTCACCACTGCCTCCCTTGCCTTGCAATGCTGACAAATCTGGGGTCTGACATCCTCTGTTGCCAGCATGTTGGAGATTGAATATGGTCTAGCCTCTCTCCACCTCTCTGACTAACACTTGTTCCTGGTGCCCCAATCCTGCGATGCTGTAGTTTTCAGATTAGTTTCAAATGCGGGACTTTCACCAGAAGATGACAGAAGGTCTTGCAGTTCTTGAAGAAGTATTTCTGTCAACACAACAATATAAGTTTACAAGGTGTAAAACACTGACTAAAAAGGTGTACTGTTATAGACACACTTCAAGACACATCATGCCTGCATTCTAAAACGTGGCTCAGGTAAACATGAAATGTAGGTCTATTTTGCCATCTCACCTACATAAGCTAACTTACCAAGACAAATTCCTTGTATGTGTAAACATACTTGTCAAATACACCGAATTCTGATTCTGATGTTGTAACATAACCTCATTAGGGGAGTGTTGAAAAATAGTTACACCATCTGATTCAAGATTCAAGAAGTTTAATTGTCACATACACACACGAGGTGTGTAGTGAAATGCAAAGTGGCAATGCTTAGCAGAAATGTGCAAAATAACAGGTTCACACTATTTACAATAACCAACACAATATTTACAATGTCACAGTTTTTAAGAGCTCTATATAAAAAACAACACAATATTTACAATAAGAGCACTTTATAAAAAAATATAGTAAAAAAAGGGGAAAATTGTATGTATAATATAATATAAATTATAAATTATGTGTAGTCTTTACCTAAGTGTGTGTGTGTGTGCATAAGAGGGGCAGTGTGTGTGTCTTGGTGGGGGCCCTGGTGAGGTCAGAGTTCACAGTCCTGATGGCCTGAGGAAAGAAACTCCGTCTCAGTCTCTCTGTTTTGGCAGCGTGACTACGGAGGCGCTTGCCTGACCGCAGCAGCTGAAACAGTCCGTTGTTGGGGTGGTGAGGATCCTTCATGATCCTGCAGGCTCTGGTTCTGCACCTCCTGGTGTACAAGTCCTGCAGGGTGGGGAGTGTAGTTCCAATAGTGCGCTCAGGCCGAACGCACTACTCTCTGCAGAGCCTTCCTGTCCTGAGCGGAGCTGCTGCCAAACCAGGCAGTGATGCTTCCTGTCAGGATGCTCTCCACAGCTCCAGAGTAGAAGGACTGAAGGATCCTCCGGGAGACTTTAAATTTCCTCAGTTGCCTGAGGTGGTAAAGGCGCTGCCTCGCCTTTCTCACCAGAGTGTCAGTGTGTGTGGACCATGTCAGATCTTCGGTGATGTGGACTCCCAGGTATTTATACCTGCTCACCCTCTCCACAGTATTCCCATTAATCCCCAGTGGTGAGTACGTCCTCTGTTGTTGTGTCCTCCTAAAGTCCACAATCAGCTCCTTAGTTTTGGTGACATTCAGGAGGAGGCTGTTGTCCTGGCACCAGAGTGACAGATCAGCAACTTCCTCCAGGTAGGCCTTCTCGTCGTTGTTGGAGATCAGGCCCACCACCACTGTGTCATCCGCAAACTTAATGATGGTGTTGGAGCTGAACCTGGCCACACAGTCATGTGTGTACAGGGAGTACAGTAGGGGGCTGAGGACGCAACCCTGGGGGGATCCTGTGTTCAGGGTGAGGGGGTTGGAGGTGTGTCTACCCACCCTGACCACCTGGGGCCTGGCGGTCAGGAAGTCCAGGATCCAGGCACACAGGGGGGTGTTCAGTCCCAGCTCAATCAACTTGCCAGCCAGTCTGGTGGGGACTATGGTATTGAAAGCTGAACTATAGTCAATGAACAGCAGTCTCACATAGCCCCCCTTCCGGCTGTCCAGATGAGAGAGTGTGGTGTGCAGTACCTGGGAGACAGCATCATCCGTGGATCTGTTGGGACGATAAGCAAACTGCAGCGGGTCCATGGAGCAAGGGAGGAAGGCGCAGATGTAGTCCTTAATCAGCCTCTCGAAGCATTTCATGACCACCGAGGTGAGGGCCACCGGTCGGTAGTCATTCAAGCATGCTGGAGAAGCATTCTTGGGCACAGGGACAATAGTGGATCTCTTGAAGCAGGCGGGGACCACAGACTCAGCCAGGGAGATGTTGAATATAGTGGTGAACACTGGAGCTAGCTGATTAGCACAGGTCTTCAGTACTCGTCCAGATATGCCATCTGGACCAGCAGCTTTCCTGGTGTTCACCCTCGTCAGAGCCCTCCTCACACTGTGCTCGGTCACAGAGAGTGTGTTCATCCCCAGCGGTAGAACTCACTCCGGTTGCGCTAACGGTGATGTTGTTAGCCGGCGAGCTAGCGCTGTTGTTGCTAGCCTCAAACCGTGCATAGAATGAGTTCAGGTCCTCCGCTAGGGATGCGTCGGCACTCACAATTGCGGGGGGTCTGCCCTGGTAGTCCGTTATAGTCCGTAGCCCCTGCCATAGGCGTCTGGTGTCGCGCTGCTCCATCTGCGACTCCACTCTGTCCCTATACCTCCTCTTGGCCTCCTTCACCACCCTTCTCAGTCCATAGGACGCTGCCTTGTGCTCGTCCATGTTGCCGGATACAAGACCGGAGTTATAGGCAGCAGTGCGGGCGTTCAAAGCGTCGCGGATGGATTTATCAACCCACGGTTTTTGGTTAGGAAAGGACCTAACTTTCACCGTAGGGACGATGGTGTCCACTAGCATTGCTATGAAGCTCGTTACTACTTCCGTAAACTCGCTGACGTCCCTGGAACTGGATTGGAACATGTCCCAGTCGACGTCACGCAGAGCGTCCTGTAGCTCAGCCTCTGATTGGTCAGACCACCGCTTTACGTCCCTCGTCACTACCGCTTCCCGTGCTATCCTTTGTTTATACTCCGGTAGCAGGAAAATGGCGGCATGGTCTGATTTGCCGAACGGAGGGAGAGAGACAGCCTTGTAGCCTCTCTTGAACGGCGTATAGCAGTGGTCCAACGTTCTTTCCCCTCTGGTAGCACACGTAATGTGCTGATGAAAGTTCGGCATGACTTTTTTTAGGTTCGCCCTATTAAAGTCCCCAGCCACCACCATAGCCGCGTCGGGATGCTTGTTCTGATGCCGACATAACACATCATGTAGGTCCGATAGTGCTACGTCGGTGTCCGCTTGTGGTGGTATGTAGACGGCTGTGGTGATGACCGAGCTGAACTCCCGGGGAAGGTAGAATGGACGGCATGAGATAGTCAGATGTTCCAGGTTCGACGAGCAGGAACGAGAAAGAGTCTTGATGTCCTTGGGGTTGCACCACTTGTTGTTGGTCATGAAGCAAACCCCTCCACCCTTAGATTTGCCAGACTCTTCCGTTCTATCCGCACGGAAAACAGAGAAGGACTCGGTTGGGCATATGGCTCGATCCGGCACCAGCGGGGTCAGCCATGTTTCCGTCAGACAAAAGACGTTACAATCCCTCATGTCCCGTTGGAATCTAATCCTCGCCCTAACATCATCCAACTTATTATCCAGAGACTGGACGTTAGCAAGAAGGATGCTGGGCAGAGGTGGACGGTGGGCTTGAACTCTCAGTCTGTTCCGAATTCCGCTCCGTTTTCCCCGATGTTTCCTCCTTCGTCTCCCCGTAGGTGAGTCTCCACTGTTGTTGTGGCTCGCTCGTACTATCTCTGCCGGCCACGCTGGGTCGATGGGAAAAGTGGACAAAAACCTTTGTTTTGCGCAAAAGTTTATGTCCAAAAGTGTGCTGCGTTCGTAGGATGTTAGTGCCGATGTGTTTGGAGCAAAAAAATATATTAAAAACAAACACAAAAACTAAAAAAACGCACAATCTCCGCGGAGCTACCACGACGGCGTCTAGACACGGCCGCGCCATCTTGTCTCCAGTTTCCTCTTCAGTGTCTTTAATATGATGCTTCACTTGGGTAGAACATTTCAAGCAAACACACCTCCATCCAACCGTCCAGCAGCAGTCTACGTCCAACATCAGCTGCCCTGGGATCCACTGTTCCTACTTATCCACTTCTGAGTATTGATAATGAAATACATGATTCTCAAAAAAATATCACCCAGGACCGAAATAAAATTAGTTATTTTGCCTCATTTGCAGATGTCGATATTTTTTCAATGTGAATGATAGTGGATCATTCATTCAGTGCTATAGAAGTATTTGTGCTAAACAATGATAATCTACAAAAAGTGAAATATGTCTTTTAACCCTATTTACACTGTCCCGGTAGGAATCTAATGTCTAGTTTCTCTTATCACCAGTAGAGGGAAGCAATACATTAAACACCAGAACATTGGTCTGCCCACTGAGGCTCACCTGGGAATGTCCATCCAAATCGATTTTAACACCGCCCACCAAAAAATAAAATAAAAAATAAAAGTATACATTTGTGAACAGTTCGTGAATTCAAAATAGACTATAACCTGCAAATAAATCACAGCGAATAAGGCATGTTACGTGATGACTTCAAGTTGGGCGGAGTTACTACCTGAGCACGTATTATGTATGTATTATGGTGTAATTTATGTGGAAGATATTCCTTTTATCAGTACTAGTGAAGTGCATTTTGTTCCTGGCATTCTACGGTTGATCAACTCGACAGTATTCACTTAAAATAACGTGATAGTGCAAAGACTAAATCACATGAATGCAACTCGTTTAACGTTTAAATGGCCGGACACCAACTGAACCACATGTTCAATTCGTTAATAAGCCCAATTGAACTGCCAACAAAGATGTTACTGACGAGAGTGGGAAAAGCTCTTGTATGAGAAGTTGTGTGGCTCTTAAAAGAGCCGTTTTGGGGTTGTGTTA
>JAXDDX010000025.1:0-352500 GCA_034670405.1 Hoplostethus atlanticus
CTGCAACAACGACTTCAGTAAGAACCTGGAAATGTGAATGAATCCGGGTTTTTAAGGAAAAAGCTGTATAGCATGTACAGTTACATCATCCAGTACATCACACATACAGGGTAGGAAAATTAATACCAGCCACCAGCCACATTTCTGGCTATGCTGGTATGTTTTTTTCTATTCTACCAGACATTGTTAGGAGACTTGTTTCTATGTACTGGGCAGCTGAAACTGAAACCTCCATCAGTTACTGGGGCTAGTGACTGATTCCCAAGATTCCTAATTACTTTATGGGAATCATCAGCAGAGCTGGAACACCTTTGCTTACCTCCGTTCCTCTTTTGCTCTCAGAAACTTCTCCTCTAGGTGGGCGACTTCGTCACAGAGGGCTGCATTCTCCTGTGGGTAAATCATCATCAAGACACTGAAGACTCCTTTTTGGCATGTGCAAAAAAAGAGCTGGGTATAGAAAAACACACTGATTTTTTTGGTAACAATATAGATTGCAAGGTATTAAATGGTATAAAAAAATGTCAAACTGATCTGATTTTCTTGTAGTTTTACTGAGGAATCCGTTGCAAATGATCTGACTAGAAAATCAAATGGCTTGTGCAAATGCTTATCAGAAAGAAATGTACTTAACCAGCATTAAATATCATGATATCATTCCATGATACTACACAGTAGTATTTATGAATAAAACCAATTCGAAACAGAACCTAACTAGTCAGAGTCAAAGCAATTTTCCAACAGTTTACTCACAAATATCATGGCACGTGCTGCTTTGCGCAGCCTTAGGTACTTGAGCCGGTACTTTTCGTTCTGGTTCTTGCGTGGGCCTCTCTTCATCTTAGCCTTATGCTCTGAGGAACTGGTGGGGGATGGGAAGGCAGGCACCGAGGCCGCTGAGCCAGAGCTAGAGATGGTAGTCTGGGGAGGGGAGCCCAGGAAAGACTGGGTGCTAAAGGCCTGTAGGGCCTGCTGCCGCTCCTCATCGGTCTGTGACAGAACGGGGGAGAGATCTGTCTTTGTGCAACAGGACTGCCTGAGGCTTGTGCTGGTTTTGCCTTCAGGATTATGTATGAAAATACAGATATGGATGATAAAACAATAACTGATGTAGTTTATCTTTAACTGTAGCATGACAAATAATGAAAATTATCACAAAAAAATGGACATGGCTATTCAAAACTAAAATAATTCTTCTTTCCATGCCGATTCTACTCTGACTCTCTCTCTGCCCAGTCTCTCTTGATGTCCCGAGATGACTCTAAGGAGGTTTTCCCTCTTAGGATCCCATATAACTCACCAACAATGCAAAGACTCCATTTCTGTTCTCAATCCTCTTGAATCTCCTGCTGCCTTTTTGTGTCTGAAACATAGTGGGACACTGAGGCCAAGGCATGGGGCTGGAAAATCCTAACTTGATTCCCAAAAGGTGAGGTTGAACTAAACCCCCGAGTCCATTCATACTTCATCAGTGTTAGATAAACTTCAAGGCTTGTGCATCTGAGCACAAAGCATCCACTATTCTGATTATAGTGCATTAACGTCTGCCTCTCTTTCAAAAAGGGATGCAAGGTAAAAGAAGCAGCATGAGAAAACATGAAGAAAGAAAAGGAAATCGATAAAAATACAGATGAAGCATGTATTAACTGAACTAACGGAAACGCAGAATGGAAGTGCAATATATTCTACTTAACAGCAGAGGTTGCTGTCAGACAGTGTCTCAATCATTCCTCTTACCTCACGGTACATAACAGCCTCCAGGCTCGATTTTGCGCTGCCAAGGAGAGAACACAAAAGATAAAGCAGAGTTTAAATGCACTTTCAGCTTTCGAATGAGTATCCTCAGCACTGCACACCAGATAGGATGAGCCATCTTCACGTTTACCTTACGCCTTCAACCACTCACACAATATCTGGACCATTTTCACGTCCTCCAATCACACTGGATTCATTCTCCCATGTCATTTGAGCTGTCACAGCCCCGATTCCAAACTATAATCTGTTTTCTCTCATCCCACCACCGCCCTAATCTCCCTCCAGGCTTATGATTCACCAAAAGGCAGGGGGATATCACGCACAAACTCGTCTCGATTAACTTGGGCTGACGCCGTCCTACTGCATACCGCCTCAGCTTTTTTCAGGCGATAATGAGAAGCCGGATCGTGTGAAATTCTAATCATCAAACTCCAAAATACTTAGTAAACCGAGCCAAACTTTAGGCTTAAATTATCAAAAGCGCAAGCAGAATAACTAAAAGAGCCTGAGTCACTGTTTCTCTTTTAACTTTGACTTTTAAATACACGGGAGATATTCACATGAGAATACAGACAAGCTGTTAATAGTAAATTGATAGGATTGCTGTACTTGGATTGAACGAGTCCCCTGTCGATGATTCTCTGTTTAATCTCCTTTATATGCATGGGACGTCCAGCTTCCTCCAAGACAATCTGCATGAGAGAAGGGAAATAAACCACTGGTTACCAAAAAAAACAAAAAAACAAACAAACATGAACAGCAGAGACTGATAGCAGACCTTTTCAATTTCACTGAGATTAAATATTACTGAAATGTAACACTAAATGAGGAAATGGGATCTACCTGTGCAGCATCAAGCCACGTGAGGTTAGGCTTCTCTGCAATATCATTGGGTGGTTCACTGTTTATAGAAAGAGATTAGCAACATTTAGTGTAACAGACAAATCCTACTCTGAAACAACGCCTCCACATATAAAAGTAAAACTGACTCTGAGATATTATTTAAGTTCTTGTCCATGTGAAGATCTCGGCTTATAAAATAGCAACACTTTAGAGCACGTAGAGCATGTTCATATGTGTTTTAGGAAATACTAAGCAATAAACATAAGATGAAAATGTTTAAACGTCTCAATAGTAACATCGCTTTTTGGAATCAAACTAGTTATCAACAACCTTTCAAGAGTTTCAGACGTCCCTGACAGACTGGCAATGCTGTCTAAGGCAGGGAAGAGAGAATAGTTCCCCTGTCCATCAGCCTCCATCTCAGATTCAAATGTGTTGAGTGACTCCATAGGAGACAGGGACGTGCCTCTGCCCTGGCTGCTGCTGCTTGTAGAGGGCTGGAATAGAAACCAGAGATTAAATAGCCAGCCATCTCTCTCTCTCTCACTCACACTCACACACACACACACACAGAATTACTTTACTATTAGTAATAAAACATGCAAGTTCTAGGTGGAGATTACAAAACACACACTCCAGTCAGACTCTTGCATATTCTGTTATTACTTTGACACTAAGGTAACTTACTTACTAGTAGTAACAAAATATGAGTCTCAGGGTTACATGTTAGAGGTAAAACACACACACACCTCCATTCAGACTCTAATAGGCCTTGCATATTCTGCTATTACGTTAAGGAAGTATTACTTACTGGTATTAACAGAATACCAAAGTCTTTGGGTTAGGATTAAGAGGTAACACACACAGCTAGATAAAACTGCATCAAAGCCTACCCCACTTCTTTCGGTTCGTGTCCTGGATTGCTCTTTCCCATGTATCATCGGGGAGCCTTCACTTGTGTCCATCGCATTGTTTACATACGGTGTGGCTAAACGCTAACGCTAACGAGCTAACAAATGCCTCCGTCGCGCATGAATATTGTAGATATTCAAGTCAAATTAGTCAAATCAAATCTTCAAATCGTCTTCACTATTCCTACAACAATATACCTTAAAAAGCGAGTGCTGACGGCAGAAAAAGCGCTCGGTCGCAAAAGGTGAATGTTACAGGAACTACAACTGTTTAGTTGGTTTGACCGGACATATTTCTGAGAGCACTTTCCGGATATCCTTTTCAGTTGATTATCGGCGGGTAGGGAAATGTAGTGTTTTTATTAAACAGACTAACCTGTTTTATCCTGTTTATTGCCGTTTACAAAGAACACATAACCTTTAACTGTTAGCGTCTATCAGCAGGATAGGGAAGAGATGAATGGTGGTAGAGGTCAGGGAGTTAAAATGCTTCTTTCAAAGTATTTTTTTATACAAGGTTATAGGGGCCTTCTAATGAAGCTAGGCTGTTGGCAAAAAATCAACCTAGACCAGCTCAAGCTGGTAGGGCAGGGCTAATCTTTTGCTGGCCTTGGCTGGACAGAGATGGTCTGATGCTGGTAGATGCGGTAAATGAAAACACTGATGCTGACACCAGCAGCATGAAAGTCCCTAAAATATATAACTACTAAGCAGGTCACCGGCTAAACCAGTATTTATGGTAAGAGCACGATCAGCCGAAATTGTCCACCAGCATAGTCAGCTTTGCTGGTCTTGGCTGTTCTTTTTAAGCAGGGATATCTCAAATGGTGAATATCTCATTCAGGAACATGACGCACAAAATCTTCCTGATTATTGCTTGAAGGTAACTAAGTACTTGAATACTCTCAGAAACCCATAGGAAAGCAAAATCTAAGAAGAGATCATGTATTTATAGCTTATGACAAAAATTAGCTCTGTTTAAGACTAAGATGATACTAAAGGCATTTTTTTCCTATTTCTTAAATTCAGCTCAGGAGAAACAACCATATAAAAGCTCATGTTGATCTCACTCTCTGTTGTCCCCTCATTGCTCCTAAAGGGGTTTTAGGAGAAACGTTTCAGATGAAAGTAATCTCAAAAATTGAGATCTCCCCTATTTCGTAGGAGATGAAGAAAATACGACGGAGCAAAAGATTTTTCCTCTGGGAAGTTACTATTTTACTTTTCTACATAGGTTTTTTTAGTCACGTGCTCTTAAGTAAAATGTAGCAGTTAGCTGAGTCAGTGTTTTCAATGTCTATTCCTCTTCAGATAGCTGGCTTCTGGCCACTTTATCCTAAACTGTGCTAGTTCTCCTGGGAAATTGGTTAAGATAACTCCCAAAAATACTTTTCTGCATCATTCTTTCTACTGTGATGTGCTACTCTAGCTGACACCTTTAAATGGGAACACTATTATCTCTTTGACAGTGTGCTACAAACTAAATCATTTTTCTGATGTGTTATGACAACACATTTTCAAAATCACATGAAATCACTCTTTCCAAATCACATCTTTCCCCATCCTTCATCGTTGCAAAATGACTTGTGTGGCGCAGACTTAAATACTTGCGTGGTTATTTTTATCTACAGTGAACAACAGTCAGATTACAGGGACATCTTGCAGAGCATAAATATGCCACACCTAGAGCCAATAAGGACTATCCCATGGTCGAACAAAACAAACCTGAGTCCCTTAAAGCAAGCCATGATGTCGATGTCAGAAATCGAGACAGGTTGAACCAATTTTCTGTGTGACTCGGTTGCCGCGAGAAATAAAGTCTTCACATTTAAAAGGCCATACTAGCATTATTGCCTATTTTCTAGACCCCACTCCCCACTATTCCTGGTGGCATCTGCTGTCTGACACTTGGCTGGAGGTAACAGGGTTAGTTTTGCCTAAAACCCAAGGGAGCTATTTATTGTCATTCTTTCCTTAAGGTCCCCAAATATCCAGGATTAAATAAAATGTTAATCCTCCCCAGTTGATCAGCTCCATGTCCTGTTTTTGTTCTGTTGACAGATGCTATACTACACTATACCATACTATAGTATACTAAACTTTATATATGTAATATATGTATTTATATATGTGTGTGCTTGAAAATAGTTCAATAATAAATGTTTTGTAGTTTCTCAAACTGAGACCATAATACTGTGGTGACTCAGCTCTCCCTGAAGACTGCATCACCTCTTATGTGGCTTTTTTAGTTGAGCTAAAAAAAAAACTTGTTTGACTGGTCATAATTTCCAAATTGCAGCATCCAGGCGACAGTTGGAGTACATCCAAGTCAGATAGGAACATTTCACAACACAACAGTTCAGAGATGATCGAGGGGGAAAAGTGGCTCATCAGTCTCACTCTCCCCCACTGTGTCTTAGTGAACAAGACAAGATACTGTATTCAAATAAAAATAGACGGCAAGTTGGGCCCCGCTCTTGCTGGAGGGCACCGTAAAAATGGCTCTTGCGTAATTCAGTTCTGAAATTGATTTGGTGCCCTGGGCTATGTTCAGAGGACTTGACAATGGGGACCGAACAATCTAAATAACCGATTACACCTCACATTACAGCGCCAATTGTGCAATTTGACATCGCTGGTAGTAAATCAAATTAGCCAAACCTCTAGGCAACTGAACCACGTTCACCATCAGTACATTCCTTTGCAGTTTCAACACAGAAACAAAGACAAAAACATTTCACAACAGGGCAGAGATTATTTACAGAATTGATAGAATGAACTACTGATTGATCGCTGCCTCAGCTGGAGTACAGCACAGTATTTTTTCTATTTCTTATAAATCAACAGCCTACAAAACATGACCTGTCTCAGAAAGGTTTATCGTATAAAGCCCTAGATCTTAGCACCTCTTATGCAACTCAATGGTTTGTGCATGTAGTCCTAAGACAAATTACATTTTGGACATATTAGATGGGAAGTGTTGTCGTGTGCATGAGTCCTCAGTAACAGTTGAGCCAGCCGTAGTTGAGGAGAACGCGTATCACTCTCTTGTATGCAAGGTAGTACTCACTCTGCCTCGGGCCATCTGAGAAATAAAGGTATCCTATAGGGGGAATATTCAGTTCACATATTATTAATATTATTCAGTATACATGATTATGTAACAGACTAACTTATGTGGCATGGGTGCATTTGTTTTCATCCTCGCGTAACAAAAACATGGATCTTGACTCTTGTATGGAGTGGGTGTGAATGATTTCTCACCAAAATTCTCAAAGGCTGCGTCTACTTTGGAGCCAATGCCAGGGAAATCTCGAGTGATGGATCTTGGGTATCCACGGCTCCATTTCGTTTCTGCTCTCATCATAGCTGGAATGTGCACATCAATTAACTCATGTTTTAAAATGGCAAAGGCTAACTACATCCCACAAATGTCTGAGTGGCTCGTGTGTATCTATACAATGTTTTTATCCAGTGAAGGCAAACAGGCACATGCCATAATAGTAATACAATAACAATGTGATCACGACTTTGGAACTCCCACCTCCAATACTGGCTATTCACAAAGATGAGTGTTTTCCCAGTGGTCCGGCACATAGACTGCTGCATCCACCTTATTCACTGAGGAGGGGAGACCGAGGTTGGTGATGGACTTTGGATAGCCGGGCATTATTGTCTTTCCATAAGCCCTTATGCCCCAGTACTGGCGACCTGTGGAAACAGGAGGTTTAATTCCATGTAAACACCTAGCTTTACAGTGGGTGGATGGATCAAAACCGTGATGATTTATCTTCACTCAGCTCATGCATGTTTGAGCACATTCAACCCGTATGAAAAGTACCTTCAAAAAGATACATGACATTCTTGTATGGGACTTCATAGGCAGCATCAACAGAGTTAATCTGTCGCCAGCTTGTGCTCACTTTAGTCAAGCGGATTCCTTGGAAAGATGTACTCTTCCTCCAATAGTAACTATTAAGAAATAGAAAAGGGTCTTTGAATAAGATCTTGATTTATCAGAAAAAGGATGTATAGTTAAATTCCAGCACAACATAGCGCACAAATGTACAGCAGATCCTCCCAGAGAAACAAAGAAACATTCAAAATGTACCCATTTTTGAAGAAGTACAGGTCTCCCCTCATGGAGGTGGCAGCGTCAAACACGAGGTCTCGGCTGCACTGCTCATCTCGGGGGTTGGGCTGAGGGTCCGGTCTGGGATCCTCTGTTGGTTCCTCGGGTTCTGGTTCAGGCGATGGTTCAGGAGGTGGTTTGGGTTTTGGCCCCGCCGTGGGCTGAACTATACGGCTGCCTGTAAGCAGCGATGCAGTCGTAAATTTAAAGATTGCCAAACCATGTTCTCCAGTCAGTGATAATCTTGAGGCAAACCACCACCAATTTAAACAAACATCAGTTGTATTTTCAGAAACGTATTAAGTTACGCTTTTATTCTTTAAAATGCTATGTTTCTACATCATCAGGAGGGTAAACTGAGTTAAGGAGTGTTTACCCTCCACTACCAAACACAATCAGCCAATCAGGCACCACAAGTATATCAGTCAATACTGAGGCTCTGGTATAGTCAGTATTGATGATTCTAGGGCCAGAACATATATGCCGGGTGTACAGTATAAAACATCAGGAACGCCTGCCGCGTCAATCCAGATGAAAGCTTTCACTCCTCATTGATTTCACCTTTTAAATCTGCTTCAGTCAAGGATTTTAAAGCCTTTACACACTTGAGACATGGAATGTACAAAAGGGGATGCAACTCAATATAGCAAAGCTGACTCTAACATCCTATTAGAGATGGCTGGCAGCAATAAAATGCCTATTAAAGCAAGAGCCTATAGCTTTATATGACAGGAGAGTTAAAAACTGAGTATTGTCATTACAATAATGGATCTGACTCGCCCAGCATCATTGCAAGACAGCTGACAATTGTGAATCCTTTGGTTAAATGAATCATCACAAGGGATCTAATGGCTTTCATTACCATAGAGGGCTTGGACCCCGCGCCTGTCATCATCGGGCAGCTTGTATCCATTTGTGTTGACAAATTTATAGGTGGGGAACATCAGCGCACTTCTGTCCCTGGAGTGATCCAGGCCCAGGGCGTGGCCAAACTCATGGGCTGCCACCAACAGCAGATTCACACCTGATCACAACAATGGCAATGATGGTAAGTACACTTGAGACTCAAAGGATGCCATTCACCTTTCATTTAAAACACATCAGCTCCCTATTCTATACCTGTGTGCTATCAAACTTCATTATGACTTACACACAATGTACAAGAAAAGGAAGGAACATTTCTATTATTGTGAAAATTTAACTTTAATGAATCGTAATAGATTAGCTGTATTTTTTTATTTTATTTTATTTTTTTACAAAACTCCCATAATCCTCTTCTCATATTCAGATGGAACTGTACATTACCAGAAATAGAGGGGATTGTGCAGAATCTGTACTTGGTTTTTTTTGGGGGTTTTTTCACAAAAAGATTTGGACTAATTTCGGTCAGGGCAGCTCCAGCTTTGCTAGAACGACGTGGTAGAAGACCCTTACCTCTTTGTGTTAGAGTCCAAGTTTCATCATCATCAAAGTGTGTGTCCCCTCCTTGCCGCCGTCCGGGCGAGTTAGCGTGGGCCAAGACTCCACTAGGGCCGTCAAAAGGGTAAAAGTCCCCATGATCTGTATTAGGACAAAGGGGATAACGTAATCTCTACTTTATTTGCAGAGAAGAGTGTCTGAACACAAATGGAAGACGTGGAAGTAATTCTCCTCTCTCACTATTTAGCACAACAGGTCGGTGTAGCCAAGCAATCTGTTTGGCCTGGCATGTCCCAACCATGCTGCTAATTCCCATAAATCAGGAGTACAGCTGGCATCGCTGATGTAACCATAATCACAATAAATAACGCCCTCTAAGGTATTATTACTCTAACAAAACTATGAATTTTGTTCTTTGTTCTGCATGTTTTAGACTCACATCCGCCCTTGAAGAGGATCATGATGTCCGCAGTACCGCTGTAGATCTGCTTGAAGTCCAGCGGGATGATGTCGCTGTACAGCTGGAAGGCCTGAGCTATGGTTGCATCCACTTGACTCTGGCTCAGATCTCGAGTGTATTGGGTGATCCTGTTCAAATCAGGTTATGACCTTTTGGTGCATTTACACTTACATTACACTGTACATTTACACTGACAGCTGAAATGTCACTATGCAAGTGCATTTATGCAACATATTAAGACATACAACAACATCATCGTGTTACACTTTTCTAGGTTACAGTACCTGTAGGTAATCAGCCTCTTCTGCCATTTGGGTTTTCCAGCAAAGTGTCCATATCGGCTGATGTCTGACACGCCACACCTGGGCGCCTTCATCACCTCCACAGTTTCGTTATCCAACACGCCAGTCACCTGGTGGTCATGGGTGGCAGATGATGTGAGATACCCACCGCATAGAGATTTGTCTTTTTTATTGGCTTGTGTAGTTGAAAAAGTCATCTTAAAATGAGATGTCCACTATTTGAAAAAACATGACACCTAATCTGACAAAGCATTACTAGTTATTTGCTATTATGACCCCTTTGTTTACAAAATAGTATTATCTTAGAGGATGAAATTACTTGTGTGTTTTTTTTTTTTAAATATTGTGGAATGAATATCAGGTAACCTTTTGCATTTTGGAGTGAAACCCTACAAATGGCACTCTCTCGTGAAATGAGATGCAACTGCTTGTGATACAAAACTATTTTCAGAGAAACTTGATATTGACATATTATCTCAGTTCATCTCATATCAGCTTACCAAAGTGATATGAGAACCTTTAAAAGTGCAAAATCGTATTACCTCCAGGCCAAAGAAAGCCTGCATGGCCTGTAGACTCTGGTTGAATGAGGTCTTGACGATCCTCCTCGCTGAGGAGTTGGTCATCCCAACATCAGAGTAGAACTGAGAAAGGTATTCCTGAGATCGGGAGAAGGAGAATGATTGTATAAAAAGTGATTTAATCTGATCATGGTTATGTTTATTGTCTGACCATTCACCAATTCAGATTCAGATAAAGATGAAATATTTGTATGATTTCTGGTTGCATGAGATGGGGTGTTATTTCTTAACTTGATAGAAGGTTGTTTTTTGCAAATCATGTATAAACTGTATTGTACAAAATATGAAAAACACTTTCCTTACATTGCACACTCTTTCACACAGTACATGTCTCAGTTAACCTTAAGGTTTAAAAATGGCTGAAGCAGTTTTAAGGTGGACCTAAAGGATCAAAATGGCTTGGATTCACCTTGTCAGTCTATTTCATTGAAAGTTCCTAATATTTGCTCAGAGTACATTGCGTTACCTCGGCCAGTGATTCCTCTTCTGGTGAAGTTTTGAGCTCTGGGACAGCGGTCGGTGCCGCATGACACAGGGCTAGACAGGCCAGCAGCACGGCCCCAAAAGCAGGGAATGACCCCATCTTAAAAACAACTTCTATGGCCTAGATTACAAATCTTCTCTTCTCATTGTCTCTATCCAGCCTCTTATATAGCCTGCCTTGACTGCCTGAGGTGTGTACGGTCCTGGTGCGTTCCACTAAGCGTTAGGACAAACCCCTGTGCTGTTGGGGGAAGGGATATAAAGAGTGGCCCCTCTGATAGCAAAGTGGGAGGAGATGTTATAACAGCATTGGAACACTTGTGAACAGGTTCAGTTGTGTTTTGTAGTCAAATAGATTTATTTTTTTAAAGTTTTAATAATCTCATCTACACAAATTTGTTGCCTCTTCTTTCTGTATCATTTATATGTGCAAGTTAATAAACTAATTTAAAGCTGTGTGGGATCCTGGAGAGCAAAAATGAAACAGTGTAGTACAAGAAACAGTAGAAATATAATCAGTGTTACATGCGTTTGTGGTGTGTTTGTTCTGTATTTTGTCAGCTTCACAGGTTTCCCTGTCATGGACTGTGTTTTCCCCAGTTGCACCGTCCAATCAGCCGACGTCTGCCACCAGTTTCCTGTGTGGGCGGTTCCATGCTGATTCAGATATCACAGTCATCCATTAGGAGTCACCACCTGCCTACATTATTGAGAGAGGGCTCTTTTCTCTTTTGGTGGCATCCTATGTGACTGTGTGGTAGTGTATACTTGGCGGGAGGGCTAGGTAAGTTTGGGGTACCCTGTACATTTTCCCAGTTCTGTTAAACATACTAGGTTCGAGGTGAGTGCCACCCACTGTACTCTGTTTAGTAGATAGTATAGGTAGGCTTTTGTTTGATTCTTTAGATTAGCAGCCTATCCTTGGTTTGTTCTGTTGTGTTGCAGATTTGGCACCACCTTTAGTCCTTTGACCCTTACCTTTCCAAACTCTGTTTATGGTTTACTTTGTGTAAACATTGCCTGTACATCTCCTTCAATATCAGTGTCCCTGTGGACCCGTCTGTAAATAAAGCCCCCACAGTTGATTCAGTTGTCCTTGGTTGGTCATTTGTGTTCCTCAGGTCTCATCGCCTATCCTGGTCGTGTGTTATTTCCCCCTAGACGGCCAGTAGGGTTGCAACAATCAGGAAATTCAATTTTATTGATATTAAATTTTACATGCATGCTATTTATACATACTCAGGCTTACAATATCGTCAAGGTTATGTGTACAATAACTTCATGTAGTCATTTGTAAGTGGTATTTAGTGAGATGTAGAATCTGGACGCAGCAGATAAGAGTACAACAAGTTAATCCATTCCCCCAATCTGGAAAAACATTATAAGTACTAAATACACACATGAGCACATGAGATGTACTATCACCATCGTACCCAAAGAGTACGGGCATGTATTCAAGTGATTGAAGAAGGAGCTGGTAAACATTTGCACAGGCATGAGTAACATTGCAACATCTCTAATCTCTAATTTTAAAGTTAATTTTCTCTTTCAAAGTTGTTCTTTACTATATGAAATACAGTAAAGGTACATTTTCAATAACATCATTTAACATGATTTAACCCTGCTGCCCCACCAGTGCCGCTGATTGCATCAACAGCCCAGCCAAGCATTCACTGGAATTGTATTCATCACTTGGTTTCGTCTAAGGTCATAGTGGTATGATCTGGTCCCACTGAAGAGGTAGACACTACCTGTAAATAAGAAATCGTACAAAAAATGAGTGTTTGCACAATCACAAGAATATACAGAGACATGAAGTACGTGCTGAAATATGAAGTGTGTGTTATCTTATGGGATGAATGGTATTGTTAGTATAATAGTGTTGTAAACTGTAGCGGGTGTCGCTTTCTTACCATGTAACTGAAACCCAGCATCAACCCTCCTCATGCCAGTCCAGTCCAGTTGAATGAGTCTGGGAAAGCCTGGGTCCATTCTTCTTCTGTGCTCATCATACCTGGAGATCAGATAATACAAACACAAGAATAATCAGCGTCTGAGAGATATGATGCTGTCAAAGCTGATGTTATTTCGAATTTTTTTTCAGTTTCTGTTTAGTTTCACTTAGTTTGCTGATTTTAATTTTGTTATTGTTTATCATCAATCTTGATTTGATTTTGAATTTTACTTTTAGTCAGTTTTAGTCATTTAACTGTCATAATTGTATGGAGAGTGTTAGTAGTACCTCTCTTTGGATGGGTATAGCAGGCATGTATTGATAATATATTGAAACATTGGTTGAAATGACCAATTCATTACGAGAGGATTCTCCTGCCACTTAACTTACAGTATGACAATGGTCAAAAGACTAAAACTGAATCACCTGGCATCAAAAAATCACTAGGTGGCAGCCTTTAACTATTTGGTGCTGGAATACTGTCTGTTTACTTAGGGTGGGCTCACTGTACGGCTATGGGGCATCTTCTCCGATTGGCTACGAGAAGAGGGAGGCTTTATTGAAATTCTACCGAGGATATAAACAAAACACAGCAGAGAATCCTTCTGTTTTGATGATGCATTCAAGTTACGTTGGTGTGGACCATATTTACCTGTAGTAAACCTCTCCTATGAAGAAGAAGGTTTTCCCGTATTCACTCACGTGCACGGCAGCGTCAACGCGCTTGACTCTGGAGGAGAAGCCGTATTCATAGATGGAGCCAGCGCGGCTTTTCATCTTAAGCTGTTGAACCACCCAGTACTTATAACCTGGAAAAACATAGCCGTGTCACTGCATTTCGGGACACTATGAAAAACAGCAACATACCACAATGGCTGGCAAACTCAATGAGGCTCTTGCATGAAGTGCAACACTTAAGTTGCACAAGGCTGTAATTTGAGCGCGACATTGTGTTCTCCGACTGGAAATCCAGCCTTGTCATGCTGAAGACTAAGTGATGCTTTGCAGACTGCCCATTACTCTACCAGTGAATATGTATGCCACGCCTTTGGCAGGGATGTCATAAGCGGCATCTACATGAGAGTTGATGCTTGGTAAATACGTGCTGCTGTGGCCCTCTCTCAGGCGGTTCCAATAGGTCGTCCATGTTGTTGTCATCCACATGTACCTGGGGTCAAAGGAGTTAACACGCGTCAGGTTTTACCGACTAAGTGCATGTGAATCGAGACTAAATTGTCATATTCAAACACGCCATTCATACACCTTTAAAACGTACCTGTCCTTAAAGAAAACAATCTCATTTCCAATCACTGCCGCTGCGTCGACAGAGAAGTTGGGATCACACTTTTTGGGGATAGTTTGCGTTTCCTCTTTTCTAGTGGGCTTTCCTAGGAAACAATGCAATACAGACTCATACATCATGATATAGCATCGAGCAAGTAATCATTTCACTTTTTCAACTTGTTACTCACCATACAGTGTTTGGATCCCAAGCACATCGTCTTTTGGTAGCGCGTAGTGTACACTGTTGTAATACTTGTAATTGGGGTACATGAGAGCAGAGGGGTCTTTAGAGTGAGATAAACCCAGCGAGTGGCCCAGCTCATGGGCCGCAACAGTGAACAGGCTGTAACCTGAAATAACAGACAACAGTTTCATCGCGTGCATTTAAAGATTCTTTCCTTTCCTTCCTTGAAAGCAACTATTCGTGGTGATCAACGAGAAATTGTAATGAAAAAGACTTGACTCACTGCAACAAGTTTCATAGTCATGGCTTAGACTTATCCTCCATATTTAATTTGCTATCCAAACAGCCCAAGGGCTCATAGCATAATATTGAAAGCATGTTTTCACTATGCCAAACCTTGCTTTTGCTTCCCCGTCGTCCATGTTTCATCCTCGTCGAAGTGCACATCCCCTCCCACCCCCTCTCCTGGCCCAAAGGCATGGGCCAGCACACCCCTGGGCCCATCAAAGGGAAAGAAATCTCCATGAGCTACAGGGGGCAGAAAATACCCAGACAGTGAGTGAGTCAGGGCTTACCTATAGGAATGTCTGATGTGCATTGCGTGTGTAAAACATACCATTACCATAATCTTTTATGGCATAAATAAACATAACAGGGTACTGAGTGTATAGCAAACTAAAAAACAACTTATCAAAAGTGCCTTGAAGACATACTTCTTCGGGCGAAGGAGAGGACAATATCAGCTTTGCCGTGGTTGACTTTGACGAAGTTCAGCGGTGCCGCGTCGCTCCAGATCTTCATGGCCAAACGAAAGGAGTTTTCCACATCCTCTTTCTTCATGTCTGGTGTGTACTGTGCAATCCTGCATGCCAATGACAAAGGTGTGCACACAAACATGAGGCATCTGGAGCAATGAGCAGAGAGCTGGTGGTACAGTAACAGCATTGATGCAATAGATACATAATTGAAAAGAAATCTACCACTGCATGTTCCTATGACCCCTTTACAGCATCTCTCCATACAGATGAGGCAAAAACAGGACATTAATGACATTATCTGACAGCTGACACAAACCATCCCACCTGTATGTAATGGTGGGGTTCTTCCATTTGGGCTTTCGAGGGTTCAAGCTGTAGTTCTCCACGTCTGGAACCCCACACCTCGCCTCCCTCATCACAGCCAGCATGTGAGGGTCCAGGCGGCTTGTCTCTTTCAGACCAAAGAAGTTTTGCATCTCCCTGATCCTCTCCTCCACGGCCGAGGTGGACCGGGCCCTTCTCCCCGGCGCTCTGCTTTTGGGGCTCAGGTTGTAGAACCTCCTGAGGTAGCCCTGTTATTGAAAGGGGTTTAGGACCGGAAGATGTTAAAAAGGACTTTCCCTCTCACCGATTGAAGTTTTCTGATTTCTCATGAAACGTTGCTTGAAAGTGATCTGAAACAGGTGTTTTGTGTCTTATGTTATATATATGATGTAAGGTTTATGCTGTTGGCTTTTACACGTGCATCAGCCTGGTTTCCACTGCAGCACCGAACAGGACTTTCTAGAGCTTGCAAGTCCTTTTCCCCAAATTTAAAATAGTACCATCAACTCCAACTGACACTACTGTTGAGACCGAGCTACAATTTGACCATTAAGATGTTGTTTTATCATGTCCTGGACTATTTTCAATGAGTTCAAATTCTGCAGGTGCTTGTCAATGTGAACGGGGATTAGAGCTCTGTAAATTAAATCCTAGATAAATGCTGCTGACATGGGGCCAAAACAGACACGATACTAGTTGATATTGTGGTTTTATTTTCATTGGCTGGCAATAAATCACCTCATTTGCTGTTAATTAAGTTAAAACCAAAATGTGTTATAAAACAAAATGTGTTATAGTAATTGGCTACATTTAATTTAAATGCAGGCAATTACTTATCTGTGACTGTATCTTTACACTTGAACAATCAGCATTTGTGTCTAAATGGTTTTTACTTTAAAGCATCTTTAGTGGATTCTCACAGCAAAAAAATCAGATTGATGAAACTGTAATGAAGCTATATTATCGATAACATTTCAACAGGATATCTATTTATGTTTTTTTCTGTATGATTCCTGTATAAAGTGTACAAGTGAGTCTTCCATACACAAACCTCAGCCAGCTCCATGTCCTCAGGCCTCAGCCACTGATCCTGACCAATGGGTAAAGTCCACGAGATATCCACAAACATCAGTGAGCCCAACACTAGTATCCATGACCAGAACAACTGCATCTTTTAAGTGAACGTCACGGCAAGCTCATTTTCATCTGGATTCAGATTTTATATATGGGAGCAGTCTTGAGGTTGTTGGGCAATCGCATAGCCCCAAAGCCCTCAATCCTATCGTTCCTACTGCAGTCTACCTGAGCAAATTTTCTGGATGCTTTGTGGTTACAACCACCTGGAATGTCTACTCTGTATGTCTGGGCGTACCGTGTCTCTAAGGGTGAAATAGACGATTCCTCGAGTGTATAGTGTCTTTTATAGTAGAACAACCAGTTGCAAAAAGCGATGTACATCATTTGTTTGTAGATTGTTCTTGCAAGATATACATTCTCAGTATGGCATAATATTTGCTTATCAGTCTCCACCACAGGCGATTTGATGAAAGGATTTCATATCAACTCACCACAGAAGTTACACTGGAAGCATTTCAATGTGGTGTAAACACTAAAACCACACACACATATGTCTTTTAAATCTTTTAAATCTTTATTTTGACAAAATATGACCTAGATTTTATTGATAAATAAAACTCCACTCAAAACTGAAAACGCACAGTGTTGTATCCCATTATCTCATGTAATTCATTAAAGGTTATCCAGTAATGTCTTCACTGCCCCCATGGAGTTAGGAGTATTTCAACATCCGAGCCAGGTATTTGCTTTCTCAACTCCAACAACATGCTTCTGGGTGTAGTCGTACTTGTAGACTTGCACTCCGACAAAGAAGTAGATGAAACCTGTTTTGCAAGAGGAATACAACATGTTGTATGTATTTCACCTTCTTCGTGTTGTTGTTGTCGTTGGTGGTGAGATGATGATATTGATGGTGAGAAACCTTAGAACAACCTTAGTAGCGCTCCACTGATGCATTCCTGTGCCACTAACCTGAACCTCACCCAGTCTGCCGGCTCGTGTACATTATCTAGTTTGTAGATGACATCTTTTGGTATTTTCTTCTCTATCACTAGTTATGCTGTCTGCTATCTACACATCAAATTCTGTAAATAACTACATTGCTCACCCTCTTTATGAATGGCTGCACTTATTGTTGTGTTGAGTCCAGGGAAGTCTTCAGTGATGTACTTTGGGTAACCAATATCCATAACTCTTCTTTTTTCATTGTAACTGGAAATATATAAACAATGTGTATCAGAGGTAATTACTCGTAATCGTCTCATCATCTTTCTAAGCTACATTTGTTCATAGTTGCTATCAGTGTGGTCACGTCGTCAAACCTCAAGTCCAAATTGAAGCCTGAGCTCTGTGTGTCCAAGACCAAATCACAGGGGAAATGTTTCAGTCAGGTCTGAGTCAACTCTCTCAATGTTCAAGTCCAATTTGAGTGCCTTCTTTATCTAACAATGTTTGCTGGTTTGACAGTGCACTTATAAAGAGTAATATTAGACTTTAGTGCACAGTTAATTTAATTTCATTCAGACTGATATTGTGCTTGTATTTTTAAGTGCCTACTTATACAAGTGACAAGTACTATTAGTTCTAAAAGATAACAGTAAGAAATACATTATTTAACTCATTATAGCTGATGAATTCATGTTTATTTGTTCTCTTACCTCCAATAAATATCATGGATAAAGAAGAGGGTGCGTCCTCTTTTCTTTATATGAACTGCAGCATCAATGTCCTGGACCCAGGCAGGAAAGCCAAAGTGGCTGAGCGGTTTAGGCTTGCCTTTCACAAGGGAGCCTTTCACTGTCCAGAACATGGATTCTGTCAAAATATATGAAAATATTGACATCCAGAAAATAGATTTATTTTCCTAAAATGAGATATCCATCATTTGAAGTGATACATGCTCTCTCAAAATGATGAATAATTATAATTAATTATAGAAATCTAAATGAGCCTTTTCTTAACTAAAAAAAAGGATCTATATTTACCAAGTTCATGTTTTAGAGGAAATAGTGCATTTAGTAAAATGAAAATACTTTAAAGGGCCTTCAGGTATGTAAATAAATGGGCATGAAGTTAACCAATCAGAGGTCAGATCTTTGGGGAGGTGTTTGTGTGCGGCACCCATAAATCCAGCTGAGAAACCTGATCAGTTTGGTGTTACCATGCAGGTGAAAGAAAAACACCATGGAAGGTTATAAAGTCTTATCAAAAAGATTTGGGCTCCATCGGTCCACTGTGAGACAAATAATATACAAAGGACAACTTCTAAAATATCACCAGAGCCAAGAAAATATTAAAACTAGTAAAAAAACAACCCAACATTAACATCCAGAGATCTGCAAGTCTCCATTGCTGCATCTGACATCATTGAGCATCCATCAGCAACAAGAAGATCACAGAATAAAAATGTCATTCATGCAAGGGAAGCCAGGAAGAACCTCTACTGTCTAAATAGAACAAAGATGCCCATCTTCAGTTTGCCAGAGAAAACCTGGACAAACCTGAAGATTTCTGGATAGATGACCTTCTCCCTACGGTCAAGCATGGTGGTGGGAGTGTCAGGAAGAAAACGTCTAGCATTTTCGATTGGCCAAGTCAAAGTCCTGACGTAAATTCAACTGAGATGCTGTCAGGACCTGAAGTGGTTGTGAGACCTCAAACCTCACTGAGTTGGCTGAGTTCTGTAAGGAGGAGTGGGAGAAAATCCCTTAACGAAGATGCAAGAGACTTATCAGTGAGTCTGGGAGGGAAGTCATCACTGCTAAAGGAGGAGCCAAGTTATTGATGAGGAGTTCACATATTTCTGCACACAGGGATATCTGAATTCTTGTTAAATAGACCAGCTTTGTTATACAAACAATAAAACTCTGTCACATTTGTTAAGATTTGAGGTTTAAATAAGGATTAGGTTATTTATGAAATAATGACCACCCACTGTAGGGTTCATAAACTTTCAAACATGACTGTAGATACTGATATGTAAAGATTTCAATTACAACCAATTACATCAAATTATGGTGCTTGATTAAATGATGATTACATCTTTACAGACTGAATCTGATTGAATGCTGAACTTCAGGTAATGATGTTTTTCCTTTTTCATAAAGAATTGATATATAATAATGTTTCAGTTGTGGGCAGACTTTTAATATGGATAATCTATTTGATTGCTCATTTTGACCTTGACCTTAACCTTGACGTTATTAGGATGGAGCGAGATCAATGCAATGTACAATGCAGTTTACTTATTGAAAGCTATCGTAATGTTCAGTGATGGAGGCTAGTTACCATGGATGAGGTAAGCAGTGGATCTGCGTGGTACCCAGAAAGCAGCATCGATGTTGGTTTCAATCTTAGGCATAAAGTTGGTGATGGGACCTTCTTTGATGTCATATTGCTTGTTATGTTTAATCCAGAGATACCTTGAAAAAAAAAGTATGATCTAGGTGAAAATTTAAACATTGACCATTGTGTTATACAAACTACAATACTATCAGAATTTGTGATTGCGCTCTAGAGCGGCACAAACACATTTTAAATTGGGAGCTTCATTCCAAATAAGACTGTTTTTACTTTTATTATTATTATTTTTGATCACACAAAATTATAGTATGTTTAAAAAGACAAAAAGGTAACTAGCTAACTAGGACTACATCGACCTTTTCAGAAGTTGTCCTGTTGGTGAACTTACCCTTTATGTGACGAGAGGATTGACAGAAAAAAAAAGACAACTCAAGATTACTAAAAACTAAAGTCTTCTTACGTTAGCTAATGCTAGTTGCCTACAGGCATTAAATGTAATGTATGCTAACACATTAGCATGTGTACAGGACAGAGATATCTGCCATAAACACAAGAGAGGACTTTAGTGGTACTACTATCCTAACATTTACAGAATGATAACACTTTTACAGACTTGATATATGGCTTTTTGTAAATGAACTCTTCAAATAAAACAAGATGATCAACTTACCTTTCTCTGAAAAAGAAGGTGGCATCTCCAACGGTGGACACTGCGTCAAAAGTCAGGTCTGGGGCGCATTTGTTCTGCATTAGTCGGGGAAACTGGAACCCTGTCAGCCAAGGGTTGTACTGAGAACTCCAGCCAAACCTTGAAAAGTAATGTGGACGACCAAATGGACCTAATGCACATCAGCGGACACTTAGGGTTGTTGTTGGGTTCCACTTGACTGTGTTTCAAAATGCTGCAAAGTCAAAATTCTTCCCGTAGTCATAGTAATCAATTCAATAGATAGATCGATCTCATATCAAATAGCATGATCCATGTCACTGAAACCAGTCTATCAGCATCCAATAATAAGAATTTATGAAGTACTTGTTTACCATAAAGTGCATTGATATTTGCTACATCCTCTCTGGATAGTAAGTTGAGTGGACGGTGAGATCTGTAAGTGGGATACATCAGTGATTCTGGGTTTCTGGAGTGCTTCAAGCCCAGAGCATGACCAAATTCATGCGCAGCTACTACATACAGGTTGAAACCTGCAATAGCACAAGGAAAACAAAGTAAATTGTAAAAAGTACATTTCATATCATGGATTTTTTGAATGATACTGTACTGTATGTTGTGTGGAGCAACCCAACAAGTCTAAATCCTTCAGTACAAGTACTTGGAGAATAAGTGCGATTCAGTTTAGTACCTTCTTCTCCCGTTGTCCAGTGCTCGTTGTCGTCAAAGTGTGTGTCCCCTCCGATGCCCTCTCCTGGACCAAAAGCATGTGCCAGTGTGCCTCTGGGTCCATCAAATGGATACAAGTCACCATGTTCTTCATGATACAATCCAGCCAAAATAGAAAATAGAAAACCACAGAGGAAACCTTTTACTGTTAAGACTCTTATCAATACTGTTAAACTGTTTGATGCAGTTTTTCATGAAATGCATCTGCCACAAGCTCTGCTGTCTACGTCCCATTTTGAACAAAGGGGGGATGCCTACCATAGGTCACGAACTCCACCATGATGTCAGCATTACGTGTGTGCAACCTGACAAAAGTGAGGCTGCTGGCTCTGGCCCACACACTGAGAGCCGACTCAACCAGGGAGTCTACGGTGCTGGGAGGCAAATCTGTAGTGTACCTACCAATGCTGCAACAATAACAGGTAAATGTCATGTTATGCCGATGATATATCATTCAAAAAGGAAATATCTACTCCATTATACTTTTCTTCTCTACAGCACACTGTGTGTGTTATCCAGCCTGGGTCAGATAGATAAATATCAGTGGGTTTTTTTTTACCCTGCATTGAGTCCCTGGAGGCAATGTAGTATAATAATAGTGTTAAGATACGGTGCTGAATACAGAACTGCATACTGAATTGACTTTCAAATACTTTGTCTCAACTCATTGTAATTGTCCTTTGTGGGAAACTCCTCACAATGAAGAGACTAAAACAACTCACAAAAAAAATCCAGGTCTGCCCATAGTGATTTTGTTTCCAGTCCCTTCCCTGCTGTTTTATACCTGTTTTTGCTGCCTGTAAATGTTGCCTGTGTATCACCTCCTTAAGACCTAAGCCACCCCTCAGCTGAAATAAGCTCAAATCCTTTCAATACATTTGAGTGTTTGATTTAGTCTTTCTGACGTCTTCCTGTCAAAGATTGCATTTTTGGAACAACTCAATTGGTTTGTTTGTGCAAGACAAGATCATCTAAGAAATACATCTGAGTTTCAATTAAGAATTCAACCTTGCTCCGAAGAGTAAAAGAGAGCAATAGTATCGTCAGTATTTTGAGTAAACACTAATTGAACCATAATTGAAAACCATCTTCAGCTCTCTGAACGGTTATATGTTTTTAAAATAGGAGCAGGATGCAGAGAAATGAAATGAGCACTACACTCAATTAACATTCTTACATATCAATCAAGGGAAAAAAAATGGAATGGAAAAAATAGTACAACGCTTTATTCATTCATTCATTGTGAATACATAAACCTGGCCTCTTTGTTTTGGTTTCCAAGAGAGGAATCAGTGGATACCTGTAGGTGATGATGTCCTTGTTCCACCGTGCTCCCTGGCTGTGACTGTAGTCCTCCACATCTGGAATGCCACAGCGAGGGCTCTTCATCACCTCCAGGGTCTCTGAGTCCAGGACACCCGTTGTGTTGAGTCCAAAGAACATCTGCATGTCTTTCACCTTGGAGGTGAGCGAGGGCCAGCTCCGCTTCCTGCGCCCGAAAGGTTGTTTTTTCAGGTTGTAGTACTGCTGAAGGTATTCCTGGCGGCAGATTCAACACCCATTATCATATTTGTCATATTGTACTGAGGGGATCAATGAAGACTCGAGTGGGTCCTGTACAGCTCAGTGAGTAGTGAGTGACCAACACAGGCAGAGTTAAGGGTTTGATTCCTCTTGGAGCCACACATGCTAAAAATGTTTGGGTTCCTGGTACTGTGGATAAAAACATCTGTCATGGAAATGTCTGATTTTCTCATAAATGTGTTATAACATTTTGATGAGCTTAGACTTAAACAACCTACTGTTATATTTTTCATTCTAATAACATTTAAAAAATCATTTGCTTAAATTTAACATTGGCGTGCAACATTCATGTGAAACTCCCATACATTGCCTGTCATAACCATTCCTATCACCAAAGTAAAATAGGGATGAATAAAATGACATAGAATCTGTAAAACTGTAAAACAGCATAATTGCTACCGAGACTCAGAGGGCAGTGCATTTATTTACCTCCGCCCCCCACCCACACAAAAAAAGAAATAGATAAAAAGACTATTCAGTATCTCACACACAGGAGAGTGTGGCAGCAAAGATCCTTACAAATACGTGTCCCCTTCATTCAATATAAGTAGTTTCAAAGTAGCATGTTTTGGAATCGTACAACAGACACACTCACATGCAGTCAATCTCAAATATCTGTAATGCAGCTCGTTCAATTAAACACTTACTGTGGCAAGCTTCAAGTCACTCTGTGGTTCTGTGGAAGGGGACCTCTCTCCCTCCGGAATAGATGCGGGAGCCGTGAAACATGGACCAGGCATGACCAAGACCAGGGCACAGAAGCAGGAGAGCAACATGACATGCATTTCAAAGACTTAACACTACGGGAATTGTAGCGGCCTAGTTTACACATGGACCTGCAAGTTCTGGTTAATGAGAAAGCCTTTTAAATGGTTATTGTGACTCATACCACGCCAAACCCAAGGGAAGCCTCAGACAGTACTATGGAATTAGGGAGGGGTTTGCTCAGAGCCAAAGACAGCAAAACGGGAAAAAAAGAAGAAAAAAAACAAAAAGGAAGCAATGAAAATTTTATGTCACATGATATGTTTGCTCCTTTGACCATTTAAATGGATCTAATATTCAATTTTTAATTCCAATTTCATCACTTTCATTTCAATTTCAATATAAATTTAAGGCTGAAATAATTTTTCTCCCATCCAACTTTGCTAATGACTGAAGTTGTCATGTGCATAAGACCTTAAGACTCAAGAGTTTTTGCTGGCAGTTTTTAGCAAGCAAGTTGCTGACTCACAGATAATCCCAGAGAAATGGTGAAACTGCAACATGAGGGGAGAGAAAAAGATTCGCTCAGCATGATACTACTCATTACTGTCACTATGAATGTGGTCAGCAGAAATGTGTTGATATTCCCACAGTCAAAAACCAAGCAGCTGTGATATTTCAATAAATTATTTCCTTTGCACATTATTTCCTTTCTGTAGACGAAAGCTACCTCAACGAAACTCCATCCAGACTGATGCAACACAATGAACTGGGCTGCGCTGCTTCAGTCCCACGCATTCTAGAAGTCCTCCCAAAATAACACCATCAAAGCCCATTCTTGTCCCGTTTTAGCAAATGCATGTAAGTCCTTTCAATGAGAGAGGTCTTGAAAAGGAACTGAAACTGACTCTAATTGCAGGGATGGATTTGGGCCCTTCGAAAATGAAAATGGCCAGCCAGCCAGAACGCCTGGAGTGGCAAGGGCGGTGCCTTGATAAATTCAGGGTACAATTAGGGTTGATTGGGCGTTGTGGAGCTTTATGGGACCAACAGCATTCCTTTGCAAGGGGATCATGAGGCGACTTTTTCCAGGATACGCTGTGCTCTTTCGCAGAATGATTTAAAGAATTATTTTTGCTCTGGTTTTTATGGTCGGACAGACGAAGTAATGAAGTCATTTTAGGCGCTACTGATCTAGAGAGCGTAGTTTAGATTTGCAAGCAGGGAGAGACCATTCCAACCGCCATGGTAATTAAAGCAGCAGAAGCCTTGCTGCTTTGGCCCAAACATACACTTTTACACTCAGAAGGTGCCAGAACTGTTACATATCTTTTTAGAGCAAGTAACTAAGGTAAACAATATCTGTCTGTGTGCAAGCAAATAAAGTGAAGCATCTTTTTTGTGTAGAAAGATGATTTCTTCAAAGTACGCAACAAGCTTTCTCTATGTTTTTCTACTTGGTGCATTACTTTGAGATGCATCATAAATGACAAAAAAAGAGTAAAGAAGAGCTGGAATAGTCTAAGTGATTACTTTTTAAAACTCAAATGAAGAAATCAATGCCTATTAGTCCAGCAAAACTCAGCAGATGTGTATGTTGTGAGGGTCAGTGTAAGAACACAGCCAGACAATCACACTCAGTAAGGAAATACCATGATCCGTGTAAGTGTAATACTCCACGACAGATTTGTTGACAATATCAATAATACACCCACACACTCCACTCAGGGCAGCAAAGTCAAACCTGACCTCCATCATAACTTGCAAATTCATCCTGTCATGTCATGTCACGTCTCTCCCTGGTGAGCCACACCTGTCTTAAGAAAAACAAACAAAAACAGTGTTGAACTTTTCTCCCCCGGCTCCAAGACGTTATTCTTTCTTATCCAAATTCAATGTTTGGATGCTCATTTATATGTTGGCGGATTTTCATGACCCTTGTTCAAATCCCGTTTCAGGAATTCATGAGCTTCAATGAGAAAATAAGCATTTGAATAGTTTTATTTTTAAGTCCACCATTTGAAAAAACACCTACACCTACTCTTACAAAATGATCAATAGTACAAAATTAAGACAAGTTATGGTGCCTTTTAAAGGACAACTAACTCTTGTCCTTAGTTTATGAAATGATAACACATCTACAGGCTCTCTTATTATATGAAGGTTTGGTACATAATTCTTCATTGTTGTTCTGAATTCCTCAAAAGGTTACTTTTGGACACCTGTGTTTCTGTGTTTGAATGTCATGGCAGGCTACGGAAATGGCATGACATGACTATGACGTTATGCTATTGTTATGAATGAATATTGCTGTTGTAATGGTCATGGCCGATTACTGAGGAGCCTCATTGGTTCTCCACTATAACTGCAATAATATTTTGTTCCTTTCAGACGTTTCACAATTGGTAGCCTGAGGCCGCTGAGCCAAAGAGGGCATGCAATGCTGCCTACTGTGCATGCACATCATTGCACAATCCTCACCAAAGTCAGATTGCTTTTAACCGCATGCCCTGACAGCAAACAACACCAAAAAGTGTTCATACAAAATGTCTCCACTTCAATTTAATGCTCCAAAAGCAACAGATACGCCAAATGACAGGGAACCAAATTAGATGGCAAACTAGTTTCATCCTAACCTCAATTACACAACCCACAGAAACAATTAGAAGGTTAGAATTGTAAAGTCTTATTCTTAAATAATCTTGGCCCTTTGTAAGAGGCAACAGGTCTGTGAGAGAGACTGGACACTTCAGTGCTTTCCATTGTATGATGGGGATTTGTTTTGTGCCGATGACATTTCTGGTATTGCGGCCTCAAGAAATGCAAGAATGTCCACAACTCCTTAAAAGACTGAAATGTGCTTTTATAGACAGCAGTTCATTCAACTCTCTCACTCTTTGCCACATTAATTTTGGTTTGTCCCAGAAATAGCAAAACAATTTTGCTCTCTATTCATATTTTTTTATTTCAACCTCTCTTGACTTTCAACATTTCAACATTAAGTTACATATAACACAAATTGAACACAGGAAAGCCCACTAACCTAGCATCAGCAAGATGGGAGATGCCTGGGAGCAACACCACAAGGCCTGTATGCTGGGGCCTGTTCCAAGAAGCGGGTTTAGTGAAAACTCTGAGTTTGTTAACCCTGAGATGAGGGAAACTCTGGGTTTTCCGTTCCAGAAAGAGAGGTAACTCAAACTCTGAGTTAATTACCATGGTAACTGACTCTGTGAACCTCTGTTTTCTTGAACAAACCCTGACTTTCTCCTTATCTCCTCCCCTCTGAAGCAGCTGTCGGACATGGCGTGTCCTTTCCTCGGTAACCCGATCGATATTCAAGCGGAAGTAATTCGCATAGCCTTATGTCGGGAGAGGATTTTGAGACCCCGATTAGATGTTCTATGTCCAGGATGGAAGAGCTGTCCGAGATATAATATGCCGTTTACAGTTCACGGATTAAGCTACCACCACCCCGAGCAGTCAAATAAAGACACCTTTCATTTGGTCTTCTTTATTTCCTACAAATACAAAAGCAACAGTTAGTATTTTTATATTGTTCCAACAACACATTTCACCTGTGACCATGCACCCACCTCTAACTTATGTTCCAGTAATTACATTTCTAGATCTGCCTTTCTAATTTGCCGCCCCAAGTACACCATCTGAAGTATGTCTGGTCCAGACAGCTCAGTTGGTAAAGCAGGAGACTCTCAGTCTCAGGGTTGTGGCGTTCGATCCCCACATAGTGTTAACTATCACCTTTGTAAGTCGCTTTGGATAAAAGCGTCTGCTAAATGACTGTAATGTTTTTATATTTCATTTTCAGCTGCTGCCAAGAGCGCTTTGTGCCCGTGGGATTGCACCTAAATGAAAAGATTTTTTTTCCAATACCATTCCACCACTTTCTCACATGTAGGTAATATTATAAGAAAGTGTGGTTAAATGTTAAATGAATACACTACTGCATTCAAACGTACGCATTGACTCGGGCAGCGATTCTCTCCCACGCCAATTCCTTTACGACCCTTCTGCTTGCTGGTTGCCATGGTGAATCGTAGTATCGGACCTCCATTGATGATGGCTTTTTATTGTCGTCGCGCACGCGCTTAACTCAAGGTGAACATACTCAAAATTGATTGAACTAACTCAAATCAGCCGTTCTGGAACCGAAAACTCAGACTTGGCCATCTCGGAATGAATCAGCTCAGAGTGCAGGGTTAGACTCAGAGTTTGCTGAACCTGCTTCTTGGAACGGGCCCCTGGTCTTACTCTTCCAGAGTCTCTGCTGCTCTCTCGTGGTGCCTCTTGGTACCAGCATGATGTCTGAATTTTGTTGAATGATGTTGTTGTTGTTGTTAATGTTAATGTTGTTGAAACTAATGCTGTCGGGAGAGGGCTTTATAGTCAATAAACTGAGAAAGTAATCACATAGAAAATTATTGGTAGAATATAGAAAAAGGATCCTTGTGACTTGTTTCACCTGTTGGTAAGTTAATATATTGAGATAAACACAGAAGAAAACACATTAGACGACACTTCCACTTCCTCCAAGAGAATCCCAACATTATTTCTCTCTTACCTCTCAGTAGCCAGTTTGACTGTATCTGCAAACTCCTGCCCTTCCTAAGTACCCGGATGTTGCCACAATCTGAAAACTTTTCAGGAGTCCAATTTGAAATCGTTACATGGAAAGATTGATGTAAATTCAAATGGTGGTGTCTGTAAGAGGCACACATTCCTGGAACAAGTTACCAGTACACGTCAGGGACTGCGACAACTATTTAACATTTAAAAAAAATCTCAAACATTGGTTAAAAACAAACCAGTTATGTACCCACACATAATATCTGTTTCCTCCTCTGGTGCCCGTTCCCGGGGGCTTTCGGTTCATTGTGCACTTTTTACTGTATGTAACTTTTTATTGTAATACTGTTTGTAATTTGTCTTTTGTAATTGTGAGGTTTGTTTCGTGTTTTTGTGAGTACCTGCCTTGGGTAATTTGTCTTTTGTAATTGTGAGGTTTGTTTCGTGTTTTTGTGAGTACCTGCCTTGGGACTACGGATGAAATTTAGCAATTGTGCTAATTCCGGCACATTTACATTGATGTGTAATGCTGATATGTTGATTAATGTGCACTGTCCCAATTCAATAAATACATTTTTTTTTTAAAGATTTGTTCCACATTTCACTGATCACATACAACTTCAGAACACATAATTCAATTTCAGTTTTCTGGTGGTACAGATCTTAAATTGCAGTCTAGAATTTGATGTCTTTTACCTTGAGTCTGGATAATCTGTGTGTCCATGTACGTGTGGATAATTGTGTAGATCATGTGCTTGTCGGTAGCCTCTGACTGCGTGGTAAGACAGTTGCCAAACCCAAATGGAAGTTCCTCCGTTGTTGCACCAATCCACAATAAGTTAACTGTTATTAACAACAAGTTAGCAAACCAAAAGTCAACAACACTAAAGATTTCTTGGATCTCAGAATTACAGAAGCCATTAATTAAGTATTGAAAAGTTTAGACCCAAAATCAGTCGACATTTCACAACTCATTTTCACACTCCTTTGTTTCCCATTAAAGCTTTTTGATAGAGACTGTACTAGAATGCAGGCCGACAGGTTCAATCAATGTCCATTTGATTATGCTGACTGTTTCTAGTTTGGGGGCTTGTCTAAAATGTTGAAACAGAAGATAAAGTTATCCCAGAACAAACTAGTCTAATCATAGTGGTGCTTGGTTCAGATTGGAAAGCTCATTCAGGCAGGGGATACTTGTTTAAACTGCAGGGGAAACCCATCGAGGCGAGAGCAGTGCAACTCCAGGTCAACATGGTCCACAAGCTCATTTACAGTGGCTGAAAGCACCGACTGTATTACTTTATCAGTGATGCACCTAATGCAATCTAAGGGATTAGTGATGTAATCTAATCCCTTACTCTGACCGTTATACCATTAGGGACCGTTATACACCAGGGGCGGACTTAGTGATCTGGGGGCCTAGGCGAAGGCAACCAAAGGGCCCCCTGAATCCCGACCCCCATCCTTCCTTTTCAATCCATCCCTTTCGGTTCTTTCTGAAGATCTTGATGATTCCTGCGTAAAACAGCGCCATCCTCTGTCTGTATGTTGTATGATCTTAGTTGCACTTGCTTTAGCGCTGTTCCTTTTTGTGTCCGCATGTCTGTTCTGTCTTTGAACCTTACTCCAGCGTTGAGCTCAGGTAGATTTCTTGTTCTTGTTTCATAATAGAGGAAAAGTCCCTTCTGCAGAAAAATAAAATCACACCCCGAATAAAAAATAAATAACAAATGCACTCAAAATGAATCAAAAATAATATCAGAGCTCTCTTCAGTTCAGTGCAAGTTTCAAGTTTCAAACATAAAAAGAGTTTTATTTTGGTTATCTGAAAATCCATGCAAAGAATAGAGCAACATCCACGGAAAAGTCACGTGTCGTCTTCATGCAGCCGTATCGCGATCGCTGGTTCGCTTCGTCTTCACGTGCACGGTCCAAATCAACTTTCAAGTTCAAGTTCAACTTTATTGTCACATGCACTCCAAGGTACAGTGTACAATAAAATGTAAGGAGTGCCCTGGCTCTGTCAGACAGTTAATTGAATAATAACATCATAGTCAATAAATAAAACAATAATGAGCAATATGATAAATACAACAAAACTAAATAACACAGGACATGGCAACAGACATGCAAGCTGATGATGTAATCATCGTGTGTGTGCCACAGTCTGTCTGCCTGTCCCAGAGGCGACTGGTATGCACCGATGCTCTGATAATGTTTTCCTGATGGAAGTGGTAAAAACAGCTCATGTGCTGGATGGTTGTTGTCCTTGATGATGCTTAAGGCCTTAAATAGTTCTGCAGCAGTTAGTGTCTCTCTTCCTCAGAACCATGCATAAAAAAACCCAACCTGCTTGAATCAATTGTATGTGGAACTGATGTATTTTTGCATGTGAATTAAAATATTTTCACGCCACAACTGCTCTTGGACAGTCCGATGCGCTGCGTTGAAAACACTGGACAGAACACCTTTATTGTATTCTACATGCCACGTTCATTTCATTTGAATTAGGTTACTTTTTCATGTTTTGCCATATATGCCTTTGAGTATTCCATCACTAATTACTATCTCCGAAAAACAACTTTGGAATCTTGTTTTTCCGAGATATGGATGAGTGAGTGGATGTGACCCAGAAAGAGGTTAAGAGAGACACAGCAGGCAGGAGGCCAGGAGAGAGGAACAGGACAGCACTGACTGCCAAGGTTAGACACTTACAGAGTCTTCCAGAATATCTAAAGCCACTTTTCAATTGTTTGCAGTCAGATTGAATCAGTTATTATATAGTCGCATGCGCTTTGATCGCTATTTATCACATACTTTATTGACAAAAGAAAAACACCTCAAGCTAGTGTAAAAACGTTTTGCCATGTTGTGGTGTTTCCTTCCAGCCAGTGCATGCTGGGATAGGATCCAGCCCCCTGTGACCCTGAATAGGAATAAGTCGGGATGGATGGATTGTTTTTTATTCTTCTGGTTTAAAATAGAAATAAAATCTTGACTACATGTATAAGTTTGACCTTGGTTTTTATTTATTTATTCTTTAATGCATCTACGTTTTTGTTTTGTTTTCTAACTTTAAGCCAAAACAAAACCCTTTCTCCTCCCTTCTCTCCCTCCTCTCGTTCTGATTCTCTATCTGCAGTACCTGGAGATAAAACCCTAATGCTTTATTTGACCAAAAGAAGAAAACACTACTCAGTGGTATCTATGCTTCTATTTTGTTTGTCTGTGTTTGTCCGTGACCATCCTAAAATAACAACAAAAATCCCCCTAACTACCAACTTCCCGTCGCATGACTCAGGAGCACCGTCTCAACCACCGTCTAAACAATGATGTTACTCCAGAGATATTTTGCTGTGGGCCATTTGTGGCGCAATGATTCTACACATTATTACACATCATATTGGTCTAGGAATTTACTGGAACATTATAGTTTTGCTGTGATAATTCCTTGTAACACTAACCCTAGTGTATTATAGATATAATATATTTATTTTAGTCTGTAATCGTGATGTGACCAAAGGGTAGTCGATGTTTCACACAAGGGCTACCAGACCGTGACAGATATTGAGAATGTAACCGCTGTTTCTTCCTAACAAAGTGGCACCAGCTGGTTGTAAGATGAACTTCCATCGTGTATTTTTCGTGCCAGCATAGCAACAATTGTTTGGCGCCCACACCTAGCGGGCTCAACACAGTGTTATGTCTTTGACGAGAGATGTCATTAAAGACATCTGGATTTATTCTGTTAATAATGACTGGGATGCTGACCCTGTGAAATCATACAATGTTTTTATTGGCTCTTACAGACCGCATTCATAGTATCCATAGCAGCACTAGCAGTCCTGAATCGCAAATGTGTCCATATCACTGGAAAATCACCCTGGCTACTGACGCGAAAAGGTCCCAGAGTTGCTGAATGAAAAGACAAATTTGAATTCTGTGCATCAACGTGCATTCAGCTTTTTCAAGGTGTTTCCTGTGACCTTCTGGTGGTCACACACTGAAGTCTCAGGCCACGTAGAGGTGGAGGAATTCAGTTGTTGTAGCAATTGGTAACAATTACATACCTTAGTCACACAGAGACAGACGTAGAAGAAAACACAGCAACAGACAGCATGTCTTGACCTGCCTTGTAAACACAAAGAGGTTTTCCCCAATGCTGCAGTAGAACCCAGAAAACCCAAACTTTTTACACTAATGTATATAAACTAATGACAGTCCTGTCACTTCCAGAAAATGTGTCCTGCTGGGTTCTGTGGCCTTGACATTTTAACATCACAAGGACTTCAGTGAACGTTTTGATATCCTCAGTGGTTTTATTTGTACTTACAATATTATTAATACCTTATTTGTTTCTTTGTTTGCACCCACCTATGTCACACATATGTGTCATCACAAAAAACAAATCAATTTAAAATAAATCTGTGTATTTTTGGGACAACTTACTCCTTGCTCCGGGAGAGAGTAGTGAATGTTCACAAATACAAACAAAACTATGAAAATGGTGAGGAATGGCGTATTTCAAACTGATATTGGGTAATACATACACAAGTTAGTACCCCACTATGAATTGGTTGGAAAAGCATTACTTTACAGTGCTAATAATGTGCAAGAAACCCACTTGCATTATATTTATAGTTCTATAGAGGAAAAACTAGTCCATGGTGTGATAATGAATTATTCATAATTTCAACACATTATGTGGTAGTTATTTTTTAATTCCCCTTTATGAATAAAGGACGACTGTGTTGGTATCCAAGGTTTTCTCTGATGGAAAACCTCCTGCAGATCCTCATAATTTAGTTGAGCGATAAAATTCTTGACTTTATTCAACTGATCTTTCTAATGCTGCATAATTCTTACTGGAAGCTCTGAATCAGATATCAAGTGAGCACGCAAGAACACTTGAAGGAGGGAGCACATGTTATTTTAATTATGAACAGACACAAAATCATGCTGGGAAGGCTTGCATGGAACCAGTTCATTAGTTTTCAAATTAAAAGTGGCCGACGTTAAGTCAAATACACAATCCAATTCAAATGTAATATATCATAAAGCACATTTTAATGATGTTTTTTTCTTTATTAAGTGTGACTGGCTTGTGTTAGTCACTTCTGATGTCTTATCCTAAAATAACAAGAAGCAGAATGACTATCATGGGACAAGCGCCTGAATAACGCAAAGAATACGCAAAACTGCTTCTATTTTGTATAGTGGGGCGTTTTTTTTTTTCTTCAATGTGAAGGGGGTGCTTTTAATAGATAACCATGATTCTTATTAGTAAGAAAAAAAGAGAGACGTTACGGTATCTTCCTTTAAAAGCCACAGGGGATGCCCTGAATCTTTCTGCCAACAACAGTCATCGCCTCTAAATCTACTAGCAGTATAAGATCAGAATGGTCTAATTCTGTGTAATACTCCTTTGTTAAAAAGTGATATGTTCCCATACACACAGTAGATGCGTTGAGTCCATTGAGAAACCCCTTAAGTCATGGCTATTTGGCAAAAAAAATGTTATATTGTGGCATTTTAGGTTCAAAGCAGTACACTCAAACCATAAGCACTCTAGTTTTGGAGAAACAAGCACTTTTTAAAAGGAGGAAGTGGCTAGGTGCTTTCACATGAATCACTAGGACCCTTAGAAAAAATGGACCTCCAACACTATAAATACCCCTAAGAGCTCCTCGACCCCAATGACTGGCTTGGACGACTCAGAGTCAACAGCAATGACGGCTTTACTGCTCCTGCTGATGGTTGCTCAGTCCTTTGCTCTGCCTCTGCCTACTGAGGAGACAGACAAGTTGCTATTAGCAGAGGTAAGAGCTGGGATCTCTATTTCTTCTTCTTTTAAATAGAAATAAGCATCAAAAGTCTCCAAAGGATAATAATATAACACTAGCACCTTTACCTGTTTTGAAGATAATTCTAGCTAATTGGTTTAGCTGTTACTCAGTCTTGTAAGATTTGATTTGCTGTGTGACCTTGAATTTATTGATCTTCAGACTCCACAGAGTGTTAGAATTGTTCCACCAATGCAATCCTTGTTTTTCAAAACGTTACATATGTCACACAATTGACATGCTTTTGTTCTCTCTTGAAATGCAGCGATACCTTCGCCGGCTCTATGACCTCCCAGCCGGTCTCCTGGGATCCCAGAAGTCTTCAGACACCATGCGGACCAAGATCAAGGAGATGCAGACTTTCTTCAAACTGAAGGTGACCAGAAGTGGAAAGTAGCTAGTTACACACTGTAGTTACTGCAATTGAGCAGATGTTTAGAGTAACGCTACATTTGTTAATGTTTTTGAAAGTATCCATTTTCTTCTACTTGAGTATTTTTTAAGGAACTAGTCTTATTTTTTGCTTGAGTAAGCTGTATTCATGGACAAAAGAATGAGATGTATTTTAGATAAAGAGCTTAAACACTTTAACCTGAGATCATTGAACATCAAACGCCCTCACCCAGGCGACCCAGCTAGGGTTGATCAATTCCCAGCTTGCATCTAAGTAGCTCTTGATCCACAACCGTCTTGAGGTCCTCTCTGTAGGTCCTCCTCTTGTGCATACTTGTGATTCCAAGGATATTGCACATCACATTACAGGTTACAGTAGAATTGTATTTTTCTGCTATGGGAGGTAGATTTGTTGGGAAGGAAGGGGCAAAATCTTAATGATTTTACCTCAAAAGTACTATCTTTTTTTTTTATTAAAGTACACTTCAATTCACTTCACTGAACAAGTACTCTCTTTACTTGAGTAAAAATACTGGACTGTTTTTACTGGACTGTAAAAACTGCTATAGCAGCACATCTACTTACTCAATGCTCTTTTTGAAGGTGACGGGGAATCTCGACGACAACACTTTGGAGCTGATGAAGTTGGCCAGATGTGGCGTCCCAGATGTTGGGGAATACAACCACTTCCCTAGAAACCTCAAATGGAAAAGTTACAACATCTCCTTCAGGTGTGCATCGATATAATACATGTGAATCTCATTTGAAATCAAATCGACAAAAAATATGCCTGCAATGAATCCCATTGTCATGAATAGACCATCATCATACATGTATTCCTTCTCAATGACATCTCTTCTATCCCCTGATGTTGCAGGATAGTGAACTATACTCCAGATCTGAAGAAGGCTGATGTTGACAGAGCCATCCGCAACGCGCTGAACATATGGGCTGATGTCACCCCTCTGACCTTCAAGAAACTGCACAAGGGCAAAGCCGACATCATGATAAGCTTCGGAACAAAAGGTACGATAAACCTGCAAGATACGTTCTGATATTTATGGTGGGGAAGCCACACTGCTTTAAGAATGTCTTGAAAAATTGACTTGTCATTCAGAGTGGTGTGCTAAGGTTCATGTGGGGAAATAGATTGAATGGACGCAGAAACTAACATATGAGTCTTGGTGGGTCGACATTTGTTTGGCTAAAAAGCGTCATGTGCCCGGACATTATAGTAATGCATGTTCAGCGCTCCATATTTCAAGTTCCTCCTGTGTTCTCTAGAGCATGGAGACTACAACCCTTTCGATGGGCCTGATGGACTTCTGGCTCATGCCTATCCGCCTGGCAGGGACATCGGAGGAGACACCCACTTCGATGAGGACGAACACTGGTCCAAAGATTCAAGTGGCAAGTAGTTTACATGGCGGCATATCACCATCGTAGTCATAGCCAAGGCCTAATTGTTTACCCTAAAGGGAGTAAGGTTCAAATCATGAGGATGATAATAACCATACTTTCTTTTGCAACAGCGTACAACCTGTTTCTAGTGGCGACCCATGAGTTTGGCCACGCCCTTGGTTTGTCCCACTCCTCAGACCCAGGAGCCCTGATGTACCCAGTCTACACTTATGCTAGAGGATACCCACTGACTGAAGATGACATAGAGGGCATTCAAGATCTCTATGGTGGGTAGTTACAGGAAGCAAAATGCACAGGGTTACCTAGGAAGGAAAATCTGGTGTCATGGAATTCCAGAGTTGTGCTTATCCAGGCCTGGAAAAGTTGTGGAAAATGGAACGTGAATATAGTTTATAGAATATAGTTATTTATTTGTTGTTGATCCACTTATCATTGAGGAAACCCTATAAAAAACCATAAAAGGAAACCCATAAAACCCTTAAGTGTTACGTTGTACAGAGCCAGAAATAACACCTGCGACATTCAGATGAGGTAGAAATGTAACATTTACAACACATTGGTCTTGGAAAAGTCTTGGAAAAAGTGTAGGAACCCTGACAACAGTATAGACGGGATCAATCAACTTCACAATGAAATAAAATGTATTTATAAAATGCTATCATTAAGTACAACAAATATGTCATTCCATAGAGATTACCACAATATGGACAGTAGTTAAAGACAGTGTTCATTGAAATATCACAATGAATTCATTGTGCCTTTCAATGCCCAATCGCAGGCCCGAACCCAAACGGGAAGAAAGTGAAGCCAAAGCCTGACGCCCCAAACAAGTGTGACCCCATGTTAAGTTTTGATGCTGTCACAGAGCTCAGAGGGGAAACCATCATCTTCAAAGACAGGTGCAGTAAACAGCCAGTGCTTATAGTTTAGTCATATTGTAGTATAGTAGTATTGTATTCACTATGCATCTGTTAAAATGTAGTGCCTTGTTGCAGGTTCTACTGGCGTCTCCATGCCCAGATGCCAGAGCCTGAGCAGACACTGATCAAGTCTACCTGGCCCTCGATCCCCAATAAGGTGGACGCAGCTTACGAGAATCCAGAGAAGGATCTAGTCTTCATATTTAGTGGTGGGTTGTTCAGAATCACTTTAACGTGTGGGATAAACATACAGGTACTGGTGTTGTTGACAGTGGTACACAATAGACCATAGATACCATTCAGCATTTCTTTCTCTCTCTCATAATTTGCACTCACAAGCACAAACCTTTTTCTTCAGTTGTATTCACAAATAAGACATCTAATCAAGAGTTGTACAAAATATGAATCCCACCTTCCCTCTGTTGAGTTGCACCCCATTCTGCACAATCGATGTCCACGATTGTCAAAGGTTTTTTTTTTGTTTTTGACGTCTCCTCCCCTTCATCTTCGTCTCCCCTTCATGACTGAAGTGGATTTAATAGGTGAAATCAATAAGCAATCAAAGCTTGGTGTATATCTATTTCACAGAAGAAAAAAAAAAAGATTAGCTGAAGCTCATTTGATGGCTCATAAATGCAGAGGAGCATGTTCATATTCTCACAGCCATGGACTGAAGTTACCAGCTACCCTTTAGAAACATTTGATTGCAATGTCCTTTTGTTTTTCCACAAAAATAGCATATGTCTGATTTTCGAACACAACTCTTCAAGCGCTGCGCTGTGTTTTCACAGGCATCCGAATGTGGGCTCTGAATGGATATAACCTTGTGGAAGGCTACCCGAAGTACATACACAAGCTCGGCCTTCCCAAGACCGTAAGGGAAGTTGATGCTGCCGTGTACATCAGCGACACGGGGAAAACACTTCTCTTCACCGAGGAGGACTATTGGAGGTACGTGTTGATGTGTATGAGTGCACAAAACATGAAGAGCACCTTTCGTATTGTGCTGCCTCTATGGTGGATATAAGTGGATTTCATCCTATGGGTTTATTTTGTTATATTCTCAGTGTCTTGTGTTGTATGCAATGTCAGCGAGCAGGACTACCAGTAGTATTTCTGTATTTCATCCATGTTGTATGCATGCATTCATCACCTACAGCTATGATGAAAACACTGGCACCATGGACAGCGGCTACCCACGATCCATCGAAGAAGATTTTCCTGGAATGGGAGAGGAGGTGGATGCGGCTGTTTATCACTACGGTATGACAAAATCTCCAATCTCCAGAAGCACGCAAAAGTAGGATTCTTTCAACAGGGCTGTCGTATTTCAGTCCCTAATAATTCACCCTCTCTCTATTCTCTCTTTCCAATGACAGGATACTTGTATTTCTTCCACGAGCACACGCAGTTTGAGTACAGCTACAACTCAAGGAAGGTCATGCGCATCCTGAGAACCAACTCCATGCTCAACTGCTGATGAAGCGGTCTGGATCCGTCACCCGTGGCTTGAAAAGTGCTTTTTGTTCAGTTCAGTCTCTTTATTATCCCAAATAGCAGTTTGGCTGCAACAAGGCATACTCAATGCATCCTGACAGCAAAACAAAATAAAACATAATGACACATTAAAAATGGGACAAAAAAAGCAGTGGATGGAGAGACATGGGGGACAGAGTCTATCTGTTACAATTAAGAAGGTTTATGGCATGTGCGATAAATGAGTGCTGGACACCTGTATGTCATATGATTTGACACAGAATGCTGGGAAATTCCACGTAAAAATGTATGTGATAGGTTTATAGCTATTTATTTCAGATCTCATTTTTTTACTGTGGACAACAAGATCCTTAGCAGGTTAAGTTTCTTGTCACTGGCAGTAAAGCAAGTGTGCTGGGTCTGATAACTCATAACAACTTGTTACAGTAATTGTTTTAATGAAGGGCTAAGCAATATTATACGTGTGTGTGTTTATTTGTAAATTGTCATAAATTGCAATAAAAGGCAGAAAAGAAATGATTTCTGGATTAATGCTGTCAGAGGTCAACAGCTGTGTGGGAATGACACTTAATGCAGGTTTAAAAAGTCTTATCATCATCCAATTAGTGATGTTTTGGGGCAATTACAATATTATGGGATATTTGCACTAAAAAAAAAAAAAAAAGTTTATCATTAAACTACAATAAAATGGCAAATGGACAAGCATTTTTGAGAGAACAGATACATTTTAAAATAAGTGTATCTAAGGCTGTCCTGTAAAATATCAGTATCGTACTTGAAGTAGAGCGTTTTACTCTACATACATAAGATATTAATATGTTTGCATATTGCTTATAAAACAGACAGTTTTTTAATTTCTCTTAGCACTGAGGCATCCTTGTGATTTATTTTTTCAGTGCTGCCACTCCAAGCCTGCATGGTTGCATGTAAGATGCTGGCCGTGTATAATCAGGAGACTCAACTGATGCTGGGAATAACTTTGCTCTTAACCCTTGTGTGGTGTTCGGGTCTGTGGGACCCGTTTTCAATGTTTACTAAAAAACAAATGATACAATTAATTATTTTTTCAACCTGAGACTCATTGGCCTTGGCTCATTTTCTGTGAAGAACATGTAAGAGAACAAATTTTCATTGAGTGCACACTGTGCACCCCCCCTACACATTTATATTACATATGTGGTGTTTGGGTAATAAAAGTGTGGAAATTCTAGGTAAAAACAAGTAAAAATAGGAAAAGTGTCCCTTCACTCTGTCTTCCTCCTACCTGGGCCTTAGTGAGTGAGTGAGTGTGTGTGTGTGTGTGTGTGTGTGTGTGTGTGTGTGTGTGTATGTGTGTGTGTGTGTGTGTGTGTGTGTGTGTGTGTGTGTGGTTGCGCTTTTAGATTTGCAGCATGTTTCATAGATTGAACAGGACTCTCTCCACTATTTTATAGGCATTATTGCCATATGTCCTAAGAATAGTTCCATCACCACGCCCCACACCCAGATCAACTCCACCAATACACCTGGCCCACACACACACACATACTCCCAGTCCATAAAGGTGAAATTGAATGGTCTTCTTGCCCAAGGAATGAGCCACCCCACATGGCTGCCAATGTGATAAGGATGCAACCAGGGCCGACACGGTTGGCGGTGTGCAGGACATAAGTCTTCTTTTGAACATATTGAACACAGAATGATTTTCTGGATGGTGTCTGGGATGACACCATCCAGAAAATCATTCTGGACTGCACTAATTTGGAGGGAAGGCATGCTTTTGGAGAGAGGTGGAAGAAGATGGACCAAACCCCATGACGTGCATACTTTGGGGTTCTTATCCTTGCTGGTGTTTTCAGATCCAATGGGGAATCCACAGAATCTCTGGGATGCAGAAACTGGCAGATAACCTTTCTGTGCCACAATGTCTCTGGAAAACTTCCACATTATTTCCAGCATTATCTACTTTGATAACCATACACCAGACCAGCTTGGTGGCAGACAGACCAGCTAGCTGCAATCAGGTCAGTGTAGGGCAAGTGGGGTTAGGGTTCCCCTGTAGGGACCGCCATCCCCTGTTTTACAACCCTGGGCCCAACATTACTGTTGATGAGCAGCTTACACCATTTAGGGGCCGCTGCCCTTTCAGGCAGTACATACTGTCTAAACCCGCAAAATACAGAATCAAGATCTGGGCTGCCTTTGATGCTGCCTCATCATATGCATGGATCTTGCAACTGTATACAGGGAAGCCAGATGAAGAATCCCCTGAGAAGAACCAAGGGATGCGGGTTGTCCTGGACATCACATGCGCTAACTTTTTTACTTTGCAGTTTAATTTATATTTGTTTGAGATCAACATGATTTATTCCACCCATTTCTTGATTATAATTGTTTTTTTGTTTTTTTTTGCAAAAATCACATTTTATCACAAAAAACGAATAGCACTTTTATTGATAAATATGATGTAGCAGGGGTAAATGGCAAATATTAATCAAATATACTGTCTATATTGCTTGTAATTGAGATAAAGTCAACATCTGTTAAGTGTTTTTACATAAATTGTTATGGCTGTATTGTTTTAAAAACCCAATAATGTTGTGGGTGCACCAGACCCGCGAACATTGAGTGAGTAACAGAAACACGAACACCACACAAGGGTTAATCCTCTTTCACGCATTTGTAATGTTTGGGCTAGCGATGCATGTAACCTTACAGGTAGCTATTGGGTGAGAATGGTACAAAGAATAGATGTCCGTCGTGTACATATAAGACCCTGGCAAGACTCTACTGTTCACTAGTGATGACTGGAGGTACTAATCTTCTTGCTTTCAATGTTCAACAGACAAATGGCTTCCAAGACTTGATATCTTAATATCAAAGCGAAATTACTCAAATAGAAGTTTGTTGTGCCTCAGCCCATCCACATCTAGTATACCATGAGTAGGGCAGTTATGAAGGTCCGGCAGTGACTTCATACAGACTTAACTCTAATTAAACCATTGCTAAGGTTTAACCAGGTGCCATTTAACAACGTAATCTTGGAAACACTTATCATAGAATTTTTATTTCATTGTGTGTTTAGTGTATTCTCAGGAGTTTGTAATTTTTTTCTGTCTGTATTCCTTAGCTGCAAACTCCAATTCTGAGACCTGTGTCATGTAGTTTCCTCTGTACCCCACTAGAGGGCACTCTTATCAACAATTTGAATGCATAAAGGCCTCTTCAAAGTATTGCTGATTTGAGGCCAGTCCTAAAGGTAATAATGTGACATCTTAGGTGAGATATAAAGTGAAATGTAACATACGTGTATATAAGACAGTATTCTAAACACAGCTTTGCATTTCAGTCTCTACACTGTGAAGTGCCTGTTCCATGCCTGCGTTTGAATTCAAATAATTCAATGAAAATAAAAAAAGCGTGCTTCACTGGCAGGCGAAAAAGTTGGGGAAAATCTCTGATCCTAACCGTATTAGTTTGGAACATACCACACATCAAAAAGACTAAGCTCTAATCAAATTAAAAGAGGACCATTACACACAGTAAGTCCTCTTCATTCTCCAGCAGATCTTTAAGCCAATTATCCCCGTGGAAAGCATGAAAGTCTCAGATGTTTTTGTGATAATTGTGAATTCCCGTAACGTGAGCAGTCCCCTGGGCGGACCGAATTTGAAACTTCGGTAAAGTATCGGTGGTCTAAGTCTTGACACTTAGAGAGCGGTGAAGCTTGAGCCAAGCAGCTTAATCCACAGGCCCAATCATGTGGATGCAATTACAGTGCAGTGAAGCAGTCACCTCATTTGCTCATTTCCGAGGTTTTGAGCAGTGTAGGCTGCGTCACTGGCCCACAAATCCTCTCTGCGTTGTTCATCACTGGTGTCACACAAACTAAACAATCAAAAGTTCCCAGAAACCAGAAAAAGACAAATCACCTAAAAGAAAGATGCCTCTACATTTGGTGCTTAAGATGACAATTGTTGCATTGGGCCAGCAAAAAAAGAGGAAGGAAGACATCACTAAGGAGGCATTTAAACAAGAGAGCTCATTGTGTAACGTAAACGCCACAGGCTGAGAGAGGCTCAGGCCCCACTGGTGCTGTTCCTATTCTTCCGTGCTGGGAGAGTCTCCAGGGCTGCGCTCAAATCCTCCCGTTCCCTGTAACTTTACCTCGCTCTTTAGGCTAATGTCTGAAGAGGCAAGCTTGTGGCCAAAGAGCTGTTTAAAATCCCGACAGGCAAAACCAAGGCATGGGAAGTCCCCGAACAACTACTGCCGAGGTACCCTTGAGCAAGGCACTGAACCCTCTTGGGCCGCTGCTTAGTGGCCGACAGAAACGGAGTGAGTTTTGACAGCATCCCCCAATTTTAGCATCTCTATTGGTTACTAGATAGATATAAAATTGATACTGCAAACCTTTCAGTCCTCTCCTGACTGTCCCTCAGTCTAGACTCAAGACTAAAAGGTGATTTTACCATCAGGGTAAGATTAAGGAACGCCTTAAAAAACATTGTTCAAAAACATACTTTTATAGACTTGCTTTAATGTAATGTTTTTCAATTTTGTCCAGTTTGCCTTTTTTTAAACCTTCTTTTAACTGCAAAAAAAAGGTTGTTTGTGATCATCAAATCTTCCATGGGTTAATAAAAGTTTAAAATAAAAGATACATTCTGTGAAGTAGGTCAAGGGAAAATGGCAAGGGAAGGAAAAAAAAAAAAAGGTGGTATCTTTGGAGAAACACGTTACATAGGCCAGCCCAGCAGCTCCTGATGGAAACCAGATGTGAGAGAATGACAGAGAGAGCAACAATCTCAGGATATATCCCTTTCCCCCTGAGGAAACTCCCTCCTTCGACCACCAATATTGAGAAGGGTGATGCAAGTGAGTGTGACTAAGCACTGTTTTCTAGGAATGAGATTATGTCAGTGTGGATGGTTTAAAGACGGCGAAAAAAACAGAACACTAAATGTTTTTTTTATTTTAGCTCTTTTATGAGGATTAATTTGTAAAACGGAGCAGACAATCAGATTGTTTTTTTGTTTTCTTAGGGATTTATTTGCCCTACTGCACACTGTGTAATTCTTCACATACGCCTCTGAGACACACGTGCTTGTGCACATTTTCCCAGAGGGGTCAGAGAGCAGGGTCGGTAGGGGCCCTTGTTCAACCTAACTCCTGCAGGGACGGAAACGTTGGCCGCTGCAGAGTTTGAACCCGTGACCTTCTGGTTACAGAACCGTCTCAATACTGAAGGAATAATAATCTAGGATTGGGCAGGATCAGAGAATAGAATAGAATAGAATAGAATAGAATAGAATAGAATAGGTAAAAGCCGGTCATAGTGTGTTTTTTAAATGGACCATTATGAAAAAGCCTGATCTACTTCTGTCTTCTTTCTATATGCTGGAATGTGGATATGGCCTGGGGTCGGACATTGCTGTGTCGTAAAAGTGATCAGTGAAATGTTAAAACGGGCTGTAAAGCACCACAGGGACAGAGAAGCTGGGCTGGGTTCACATGGTTCTTATCTTTTGCAGCAGCATTTTGTCTCAGATGGAAGTTGCCACCAGAAGAGGGACGGTTGACGGGGGGCAGATTTAAAGACTTTGATTCCAAAAGGAGATCTTCACCATTTAAAAAAGTAAAATCTACAAAATAATTGATTGCTAAAAAAAAAAAAAAAAAAACTATTGGTACTTGGTATGAGTTCTTTGTTGAGAACAGTTTTTCATACTGGATCCTCTATCTTTTAGCTATCTTTTCCCATCATGGGTGACTTCCTCCAGATCTAGTAACACTGTAAGACGTTTTAGGCTACTTCATCTTAAAAACATTCCTTGCTGCCAGTAACATAAGTTTAAGCTTATTTGCTGTTTCAACTGACTGATTTCAGTAAAGTAATCAGTAATTATGACTAGACATTCTCCACCCTTTCAAATGAAACTTTCATGTTCCAACTCATGGATGTGAGTGATAAGAAGTGAATACCATTTTGTTTCAACCAATGATGTTATGTTTCTTTGCTGCCTTGACATATTGCATGAATTTAATTTAAAACACATCTTTGTTTTAACTCACGACACAAAGTCCCTTTGCTTCCGTATACTGTATATGGATTCAGCTCAAACTGTCACTCAACAATTCAGTCATCTGCTCAAATGACATTGCAAAATAGATTACATTATTAAAACAATAAGAAATATAGGTACTGAGGACACAACACCTTCAATTAGTGTGAACCCTTTAGCCCCACCACTCCAATACAACACATTAAAAACCAATCTTCCATTAACTGTTCTTTTCAGACTGCATTTTGCCTCCATCTAACTTTGCCCAAGCCAAATCTAAGTCTGATTCAATTTCTTGCAGCACGGTTCCTTGGTTAGCTGGTTAGATAATTCAAAAATTTGATCATGCAGTAACTTCTAACGTGTTGTTCCTATTTAAGACAATGACTGACATCTTCCAGGTAAAATGTGATGGCACAGTTGGGGAACTGTTAAGTCTTGGTGGAGGTTTGCACTGACCAAGTGCCAGTTGGTTAAGAATTGAAACTAATGAAATTGAGTTGAATTTCCAGAACTTATTGTGTTGAGTTAATACAAATATAAATATGGATACAAAAAAATAATAATAACTTTCATACATCCTGATGATCAGTGGGACTTCTAACTGAATGTTCAATAGGAGTGTAAAAATGTAAAGAGGGTTTTCATTCCAATACCATATATCCACTTCGGGGGGGAAATGAAAGTTTCAAAAAGACAGATCTTTCTTCTTCTTTTTTTGTAAATAAAGGGGGTTTTCATTCCAATACCATATATCCACTTCGGGGGGGAAATGAAAGTTTCAAAAAGACAGATCTTTCTTCTTCTTTTTTTGTAAATATAGGTCTTTAGATGACTCATGTGTTCTACTTTCACATGCACCAACAATTATTTTGTACGAGTCAGCATCGTTTTATTTTTAAATGGCTGTGTTCTCATTTTGTAAGGAAACTCATAAAGGCAACTACATAAAGGCAATTTGGAAAAAAGCCAATTGCTAGTGAGAGTAACAGGAACTAGGCTTAGTTCTTTGAGGGGCAAAGCTGACAACACAGAAACCTGTAGAACTGTTTCAACGAGGTCTTGGAGTAATATAGTCTAGTACCTATTGCACATGGTGGAATAATAAGAAGTAAATATTTTAAAACTGACCAGGAGCATGTTTTTTGTACTAACCGGGTGACAAATATTAGCCCAGCTCCATGCATGAGTCTGTCATCCTGGCCCTGTGTCACTCACTATTCCACTAACCACTGCCATTTGTAAAGAGTCCTACTTCTTCAGACCAGTTGAAGGAAAAATAAATTGTTATTATTAACAGTCATGGCTGAGTCAGACTCACATGGGTATTTAAAAAAAATAGGTACCAATCTGGAGGTGTCATGGGCCTAATTTAACAAAACATCTGTGATGGCACAAAGACAGTTACATCCTGCATTTTCCAGTTCATTTAATTGCCTTGTTTTATGTCTTTTACTGCTCTTATCTGTATTTTAGATATTGTTGTATTTTGTTTTATGTAGTGTAAAGCCCTTTGTAACACTTTATTTTGAAAGATGATATATTCTTATATCCCTCCATAAGGCCAATGGAAACATTTAATTACATAAAGACATTTATTTTAGGAAAAAGACAGGATTGGCTTGTAATTGGTTTGTAAACAGTCTGCATACCAGCCCTTTAGTAAACAATTGTTCCTTCCTGACTTTACGAAGCATGACCTGGGTTTCACATTGCTCTGGGAAACAGCAAGGGGACGCACGTCTAATGTAGACCTGCGAACAGCTTACAGTACACTGTTGCTGTAACATGAACTTCTGTGTTTGTGTTTCGTTTATTTACCAAGTCATTGTCCTGATGTTGAGGCCGTCAGCTTTGGACTTTGTGCCGTCAGCTTCATGCCCGGAAGTCAAATTCTACCTCGTGTGTGCACTGTGCAAATGTCCAGGGGTCTAACACAACAGATATGATGCCAAACCTAAACTGCTTAGACTAATGTCAAAGGTAAATGTCTCCTTTTACAAACAAAAGTTCAGCTCGTCTTTCTGCTCTGTCTGATGTAGCCGTGAGATTGACACCTGATGGAATGTGTTGTGCAGATGACCTAAAAGGTCATGAGAAAGCTCTGATGCGTAACATTAGGGAGTAGGGATACGTCTTAGCTGGTACTGTGATGAGCCTATAACCTTGAAGATGTCCAGAATAACGAGATCTCTAATCACACTTTTAAGTGGGTTCAAATAGTGTTCGCTGTGTTGGGATGAGGTCATTTTAAACCAATGTGAAGACTAGAAAATTGAAAACACGTATCTTTATGTAATCTTCACTATAACAAATGTATGAATTTGCCTTGTGAGTTCTGCAGTCCCGTTCAGCCAATCGAATGAACTGATGATCTGCCTGCCTGAGTTTTTCCTCAACAAGAGCCATGCACCATGACGCTTTCATTCAAGAGAATAAGTATACACATAGGTACATACATAGATATCCACATACAAGGAATTCGACTTGTTGGGCTGCTCCTGTAGGTCACAGTCAAAAAACACAAAATTATAAAATGTAGTATATAAAAAAATCACAATCTGAAGAACCTGTACAGTCCTGAACAAACAGATGAACAAACGTGCTTATAAAAGGCTCTCTCTGATTTCACTGCCCGCTTACAGAATGAAAAACCTTCCACTATTCATTGTTGAAGCAAAGTGAATTAGCTGCTTGCACAGCTTGATCCTCCAGAGGATCTGGCCAGGAAGGTCAAATTACATTTGTCTGATAGCCGTTCAAGCAAGCATGGTGCAGTTAATAAAGACACCCTGGTTCTGCTTGCCTGAAGTAATTATACACACTTCAAAGCCTTCTGCAGTGGAGTAATTACATTTCAGAGCCAGACCACTGCAGAGACTTAAATGATTACCTCTTGATTTCTTCGGTCCCATCCCAAACCAACTCTGAACGATAAGAGCGCAACTCATTCAAGTTATGCTTTTAAAACAAAGATGAATGTGGTTACACAATTACACCAACACAGGTGAAATGCATGCGCTCATTGTACTTTAAGGCATTTGAAAAAAGAATCCATCTAATGTCATATATTGTGTGTGTGTGTGTGTGTGTGTGTGTGTGTGTGTGTGTGTGTATGCTCGTCAACCCTGCTTCTATATTTTCCCCCCTGCTCAAATTCTCATTCTCTAACCTCCTTTTTTAATTCCCCTGTGTGCTTTTATTCAGCAAAAGGGGAGGCAAGACATACAATATGGGTAATCTATACCCACACACACACACACACACACACACACACACACACACACACACACACATACACACACCTTGCAATGTAAACCACAGATTACAGATTTGCAGGCTTTATTATCCAGTGCATGTATACACCTGCTATTTACTGCTATGGTGCTGGTACATTCGATCACACAACCTGGAGGCACATGTGAATCATCACAAGTGCCTCAACAGAAGAAAAGAACCAGCTCACAACAACACGACCACTGACTGTTAACTGTTAACTGGTTGACTGTTAACTGGTTATTTTCTGCTGAATGTTTTCAGAAGTTAAATGAGCTCAGGGAAAAAAATCTATGCTGTCTTTAATACTTTGACTGTTATGTCATACATTTCATATACTTTTATATTTATATATACTTTTTAGGGCTTTTTTTAAAAAAAAAAACACTAAATTGGAAGTGGCAGTAGTATTTTGTATTTCTTTTTCTTTATTTTTGAGCTTAAATGTCTGCTGTTTGCTGCTTCCATGTAGGAAAGACAGAGTATGAACAGTTGTTCACTTATTACTTATCACTTATTATTATTAGATGTTTCGAAACATATCGGCAAATTATCACTATGCCAGACACTATCAGGATATTATTTTTAGCCCATATCACCCTCCCCTACGCCGGCTACTAATCTATCCCAGCACTGCCAGAGCCTTGTCTCACCATGTTCCTTTTCTTTGGAAGAACCTCGCTGCTGTGATAAGAGAGGCAAATTCTGTCAATGTCTTTAAATCCAGACTTAAATCCAAAATCAACTCCCTTAAAACCAACTGGCTCGTCTTTTCGTAGAGTAAGGTTAGACTAGTTAGTTGGCACTAGTTCATGTTCCTGCCGACGGGGGTTTAGTTTTCTCCTGTTTTCCCGTCTGTGTGCACTTGTTCATTCATGTTGGTGTATCTGTCTGTGAGTGGGAGTAAGCCGATGAGTTTATCTGCTGTGCTTATGGGTGCGTCTCGGCTACGGCGGTATCGGTGTCCCTGTGTCCCTGGTGCTAGTTGTTGTCCACGGTGACGACGGTGGTGACCGAGTTGATGCCCCGATGGCAAATCTGGATGACGGCAACCTTTAATCTTTGTTTCGGCCCTTTTTATCCTGCGGTTTTCATGGGAGTTTTTCCTCATTTTCAGTGAGAGTTTAAGGTCTGGGGGGTGTCATTTCCATTTATTGTTTCACAATGTGGGTGTTGTGAAGCGGTGTTGAGACCATAACTGTGATTAAGGGTTGTACAAATAAACTTAAACTACAACTACTCGACACAACCACAACCAAACACAACGTCCTGGCTCTATTCTTCATAGGAAGGATTTTACCTGACTGTTGAATAGTAGAGTAAAGCGTAGTATAGTCAACAAATATGGAACGTATCTAGTTTGGGACAACTCACACATGTTACACACAGAACATGCAGTGTGTACCATACATTACAGATTAGCTGGCTGAGAAAACTGATATCCAGTGCATATATACACCCTGAAACGAAGTTTGCATGTGCAAATCCCATGATCCTTTACACTTCAAGTCCAGAGTGTGAACCTGAGCAGTCATGGACTGTATGTACTATAACACAGACAGTACTACTTGTTACTGTATGAATTTGATCTATTGTAGGCGCCACATGTAAGATATGCCTGCAGATAGTTTTCCTTGCCTGTGAGGACTTATCCATAGTGGTGGTGATCCCATCCCTCTCCAGCCGCCAGCTGTCTGGCTGAAAACAGGACTCATCCCACCACTCCTGGTCTCTGCTGACCCACTTTTCAACTCAAATGAAGGGCAACCTGAAAAAGGCCATATGTATCTCTGTCTCCTTGCTTATCGGCTAGCCCTAACCCTAACCCGTTTGGAAGGTATTTGTGTGATTACAATGGCATTGAAAACAAAAAGAACAAGACACTAATCTGTGATGTTATCAGGAGACAAACACAAACGTGACGCTGCTCCGCTGATAATGAATCGGAGACCGACTTTGCAGACTTGGACAATGTGTCTTTGTGTCTTTGCTTTTACTGGAAAATGAACTTTGTGTTATTGTAGCGCAAACAAGTATGGGAGCCTTATTCCTGTTAAATCATCCTGGCTGCTGTCACTGCGTGCACAAAGTCAATCTCCCACTCAGTCAATTTTGCAGGATTTGCAGGACATCGTCGTGGTTCTCTTGCTTCTAGCTTTGAGGCGAGACTGCTCAGGTTCACACTCTGGACTTGAAGTGTAAACGATCATGGGATTTGCACATGCAAACTTCGTTTCAGGGTGTATACATGCACTGGACATCAATTTTCTCAGCTAATCTGTAATTATGGTACACACTGCATGTTCTGTGTGTAACACGTGTGAGTTAGACTAGATGTATGGATGTGTTGAAAATATCTTGAATGAGTGTGAAATGTGAATAACATGACCTGACCCTTCATCTCAGATTAGTATACTCCTATTGTGAGACACTTTCTGATCTCAGTCATACCTCACATTCCTAAATGTATTATTTTACTTCAGAGGAGTAAACAGTACAGCCACCATAACACAAAAGTGACTTTATATATGAAGCTTTACAGGGGCTATAAGAGACAGAGTGAAATGGAAACGTCCCCCACTTTTGGTTTGTAACTTGATTTGTTGTGCCGTTGCATTCCACGGATGACTTTGCAATTTCACAGTGGTGCAGTGAGCGTCGATCCCAGCACAGAGTGAACGGAGCTGGGGTAGTTTCTGATGCACGGTTGGTTCCCTGGGTCTCAACATGCCAGCGCTTCAGGAGATGGACAAATAGCACAGACATCTGGAAGTGTTTTTGGCAATGGGGTCATCCACTGAGGGCCGAGGCTCCCAGACTTCCTCGCACCCACGGCACAGACATACATCACACACACACACACACACACACAAAAAGGAAATATCTACACTCGTGTACTCAATTGCACACAGCCATAGGCGCACACTAGCTTTTGGCTTTTTAAAAGACCTCCTAAGTTGAATTTGCTAATGAATTCTCTAACATTGCTGATGCTCGATCCTCTGCCCTTTTTTCAGAAGTACTGTAACACATACAACCCTGATGCAATCTGTGAAAACCCCTTTGTGTATAGTCAGCCCTTTTCTGGCTGTTTTTGGCATATGGGTGTCTTAGAATTTCAAAGGAGCTGTGCTTTGGCAGTGCCACAGAAGGCAAGAGGGCATAATGTGAATGCTTCTCTGTGTCCTGCAGGACAAACTTACAATGAAACACTTACTGCCAGGCACACAGAGGAGATCTGTAAGCTGACATTACTCAGACTCAGTTCTGTCGGGTCTCTCTCCCTCCCTCTCTTCTACTTGTCTCCTTCTGTCACCCCCTTTTTTTCTTTAGAGAGGCAGGCTAGCAGAGTATGGTAACCTGCCAAGGCCCAGTATGTCTGACCACTTGTGTGTTTCAAGGACCACTCAAGACCAGGAGTGTGTGTCTGTATCCATAGGCACTTTCAAGTAAATAAAGCAAAGAGCTTATACACAACATGTTGCTGGATTCTAAAAGTAAATAAAGTGCTGCGAGGGCGAACCACTAAGATCTACGCTTTCGTCTCGTACCGTAAGGAGAGACACACCCTGTGACTCAGTATTGAGCATGGTAATAGATCACAGACTGCTCTGAAAATACAGGATTTCGATGACATTGTGAAATACAGCGGGGACACCGACTGAATCAGTCCTGTGTGTGTTTTGTAGTTCAAAAGTGGAACTTTATATATTTTTCTTCACCGACACACCTAGCAACTGTTGCTAGGAGGGTTTCGGAGTAAGACTGTGACAGTCTTCAGGCTATTTTAACAAACTGTGTCAAACTGTGTAACATAACCAGCCATCCAAACTACAAGTGTGAGAATAGTCAATTTATTACATATGATTTTTATATAAAGTTATGTACAGTTACACAAATATAAATCTCTACACCAGGATTAGGGTAATTTGCCTTTCAATTCAACTAATTCAGAAGGTACACTTCCTTTATAATCCCACAGTTGAAACAGTCTTCTCTTTAAGAGGTTCACATATCCCACCTTGAATCAAATAAATATAACATTATCACCGAAGAGCAGTTTCACTTGACATTTTTAACTGATTCGAGTTGAAAGTGAATTGCCCCCAGCCCTTTTCTACACAGATTCAAAACCCCTCATCTGCAGTCTTGAGGCTGATCGTCTTCTTCGATCCATAGCAATACCACAGGAATGCCAAGGCAGGTTTACATACACATAACAGCACAGTGTAGCTGGGTGTTTAATCATAAACATATATTAGCAAATGTAACTCCACATTGCTAAAAATATGTCACGCAATACTTCACTGATTTGACGTGTTTTTGAAATAATTCTGTTACTGAATGGAAAACAGGGTTTGTTTACTCCTGTTGCGTAACACAGCAGTGAGTGAAAAGCTACATAAACACAATTTGTAAAAGGTGGTGGACCAACCTTACTGTCACTATTTATGGAGACAAATTGTCCAAACACAGTGGACATGCTCTCAGCTCTGCACTGGTACTGGTAAAGCCAAGTCAAGTCATTTTTATTTTTGTTCAACTTGGTTTCATTTCATTACGTTGTCCATCAATGAATGATGGACAACGACATCCTCGCTGTTGCTTCATGTTTCAACCACAGCACCACATTCAAAGTAAAAAGGAAATCCTTAGTGGTCAAAAGTTAGCATAGATATTTATCAATGCATGTTATCATAAGCAATGCACAGCAGATGTTGTATGACATTGCAAGACATTTTGGTCAAATGTGAGTGGATTAAATATCCCCCATCTAACTGGAATAAGTGCAATTACAAATAGTTCTATCACTTAATATGGTCCCAATTCAAATGAATGGTTCATAAACATTTTGTAACAATGCAAAACAAATGGTTCTGTGTGGGTAATGTACAATACTGTACAGTTGGCCAAGCCAAGCTAAGAAAATTGTGATTGCCTTTAAAAATACCCTATTTAGTTGTTTCTCTTGTCTAGTGTTTGAGACATATTGAAATCAAACGTTGGACCAGGGAACATATAAGAGAAATAAACAAGTGACAGGAATAACCAAAAAGTGTTTTGCATACTCGGAGGCCACAACAGGCACAGTTCTGGCACCAAAACAGAGGTCCATTTCCAAAGGTGCAGTCTCAGGACACGATGCCCTCAACATTGCAGCTCAGCACCTCGCTGTGTGTGACCTGCCCCAGCTGCCAGTGGAACTGTCCTTGTTTCTGGGTCCTCCAGCAGTGGATGCCCTGTCCCAGTGTAATACTCTTAATACTGGGCAGGTGGCTCAGCATGTTACTTGGCAAGGACGTCACCCCAGAGTTGGACAAATTCAGCTCTTGCAAGGACACTAGTCCACTGAAAACCGCAGGGCTCAGTGTCTTGAGCTTTGGGTTGTTGGACAGATCCAGAACCTGTAGGCTCTGCAGGCCCTTGAAGCTGTGAGGCTGGATTTCCCAAAGTTCATGGAGGCCACTGAGAGACAAGTGAACCAGATCTTTTAGCTGAGCAAAGGCTCCCTCCTCGATGCGGGTGATGGGGTTACCATCCAGGTTCAGGTACCTCAGCGGAACGCCTGCCAGCCTCGGGACGCTCGTCAGCCAGTTTGCTGCCAGACTTAATGTCTGGATGTTTAAGACTCCTCCGTGCAAACTCCTGGAGACAGATATCAGCTTGTTATGAGACAAATCCACGCTGACAGGTTCACCGTTGACTTTAGTAGCGAACGCGTCTATGTCGAACTCCTGGAAGCTGTTGTAGCTGAGGTCAACTTCGGCCAGAGGGAGGCCAGAGAAGAAGCTGGGGGGGAGGCTCTCCAGGGAGTTGTGGCTCAGATCCAGAGTCTCCAGGTAACGGAGCTTGGACAAGGCACTGGGGCTTACCTGGAAATCAGGGGGCAAGGAAGAGATGGATGAGGGGTAAAAGAAGGAGATATATTAAAATGGAAAGATGGAAAAGGGAGGAACACAGGAAGAAGTAGGAGGAGATGAAGAAACATCAGAAAGAAGAGGAGGAAGTGAAGAAAACAAAAGAAACAGAAACAAACAAAACAGAAAATGTGTCCACCTTGGTACTCAATTAAGTCAAACAATCTTGTGTGTGAGTTCCTCCTACTACTGACCTTGGTAATCTGGTTGCTGCTGAGGTCCAAGCTAACCAGGGTGGTGTAGCCCGGACCAGCCAGCATGGCGTCACTGAGCGGGCCAATGGTGTTGGAGGACAGGTCTAGGTGGGCAGTGTCCAGGGGGATGGGGATGGGCATGGTGGTGCCGGGGTCCAGCCCTCGGCAGTCCACCCTGGTCAGGCTGAAGCTGTCAAACAGGCCAAAGCTTTCCACCTCGCAGTGGCAACCAGGATGGCAGTTCTTCACAGCGCTGGAGTGGACAGCCACCAGCAGAGACAGGCCAAGCCACAGGAGGAGCGCCATTGTGCTCTGGGGGAAGAAAACAAATGTGTTATTTAACCTTTATACAACCACGATACTCCCACTGAGGTTAATGCCTAGTTCATGCTTTCTGTGTGGATAGAAGTGCGTGAGATGATGTCTTTGTTAAATGAAATACAGTAGGCAGCAGCATTGGTGACATCCTCATAAAAGATGTCGGGACTGGGCGGCAGACTGGATCGTAATCACAGGTTTGTGTCCATCGCTGATGACATGTCCCGGAGCAACACGATGCTCCTGGCCGTCCCTGCACTCATATAATTGTGTAACTGTCAGAGGGAAATGCAAAGAAGCAAATTCCTAATTGCACTGTAGCAAGCTGAACAATGCTGTAAAATTCCTAAAAAAAAATTGAAACTATTGCATGATAGCCACTCATGTCCAATCATGTTCATATCAGCTTCCAAGCCACAATCTCTCTGTGAAAACAGCACAACCTCCCTCAATCACCTGATCAACATTCCACTAACTAACCTTAATCTAAACTACTTCAGATCACATGTTGTTTTTTCGAAATTGGAGGAGTTTGAAATGCCACCTTGAGGGTCTTGGTTAAATTCTTCTGGAAAGACTTCAAGTTTGCTTCGTGTGACTTGAGCAGCCTTAATTTCCCCCCTTCTTAGCTTCCCAGCGGGTGTGACCTAATTTCCTTGATCAAAGAGTTCATTTACACTTTCTGAGTTTACACACTACAATGGGCACGCATGGCTGTAAAAATGAAAAAGCAGCGCATCGTAACTCAAGGCCCTTAAAATATCTTCGTTATATCTTCAGAAATTGAGCACAATGAGATAAAGTACTGACCCCGTTGGAGCCCTTGGCACATTCAGACAAAAAAGCAACAACTTCCCATTGTGGAAAAACAAACTGTCCTATGGCCTGGCTACCATGGGAGCACAATGGCAGCAGGAAAAAGGAAAAGGTTATGTGAGGAAAACAAAGACCACACATCAGATAATCACAACATGCATCCACATGCTCACTCAATCATTTCAGAGAATAAGATTCACTGAGAGTTCAGAAATAGTAAATACATAAACTAACCTAAAATCTATGCTTAGCTCCATTCAAAACCATAGAAGAACACAGCCTATCATACTTCTATTTACAATTGTCGCCAGATCCATCTATTAAAGGATCTGGGGATGACAGCTGAATAGGACTCACTCCATTCCACTGCACCAGGTAAATTATCTGTTCTTGAAGCATTAAACAGCCTTACAGCCCACATGGACAGTGCTCATTCTGCACGCAGTAAACACACACACACACGCACATGAAAATTGGACAGAGGTTAGAGTTGTGTAACAGGTAGGAAGAACACTTTCTGCTGTGACACAGCAGAAAGTTGCATGAGAACATTTATATCCACAAATTCACAGAAAATGCTCTTTTGACTTGGAATGGGGGTATATTAAATATGAGGAAGTATACTGGTGTATATGTTGGTATATTCTCGTAAAAATATGAAAAATAGCAGTGCATTCTTCTCTCATGAGTTCATTTGACCACTCCCATCTTGACATAAAGCCTTTCTTAGGGGTGGTATAGATGTACTCAAAACAAATCTCAGATTAGGCCTTTAAATTGTTATCAGGTATATCTCACTAGGGTTAGGGTTATTTATATTAGCTTATGTAACAGGATGAGGTTACAGGGTCAACATAATCGGCTGATTAAGAAGGGTCAAAGTCTACTAGAGAGAGCTGGTCTTTTTGTTAACTAACTCCCAACTAAGTGTTTCTCCTGTATGCAGGGCGTATTGTATTTTGATCTATTATATTGAGCAAGAGGTTCTGGCAAACAGTATCTCAAGGCATCTCACTTCCCCTGTGAGTGTATGTGCGCACGTCTTGTGTGTGTAATCATTCGAGGCCCAAGCCGGGGGGGTGGGTTGCAGTTTTTTGACCAAACAAGAACGGGCAAGTCTTTTTGACTGTCAAATTAAGCCGAGTAAACATTTACCTACCGAGCAAAAACTTAACAAGATATTTCTTGCTACTGTGCTTATGAAGCTAACGAGTCCCGCCTCATAACCGCCTCAGCAGAAGACGGGGATGAAGTCCTAGTCTTTCATGGAATGGAAAAAGTTGTGTTTCAAAATGAGATGTCCCCCGTTTGAAAATAGAAAAACATATTCTCACAAAACGACTGATAGTACAACATTTTTAAAAAGTGTGTCATGTCTTAAAGGACAGTAGGGAAAGTTGTCCCGCAATGGTAATAAATTAATCTTCTTCTTCTTCTTCTAAGCATCAAAGCATCAGCAGCGGAGTCACAAGGACTGATAAAAGTAAAGCATGGCAAGAAATTATTAACGCTGTCAATGCTGAGGTAAAAAATAAATGGTTCGACATGAAACTAGATTGCAAAAATGTATAAGGAGAAGTAGACGCGTATTATCAGCCACAGGAGGACGGCAGCGCACTGAGCCGATATCTGACATGGATCAGAGGATCAATCAATAATAGGAGAGACCTCACTGTCGGGGGTCCAGTCGGCATTGGAGTTGGACACGGATCAGATCCAGGCTGCATCTTCATCAGATGGTAGGACTATGTAATTGTATTTGTAAGGCGTCCAGTCCATGTGATCAACCCATTACAAGTTGGATAATCTTGTGTTGTTGCCATTTCAGCCTATTTTTCTACAAGGCCACAGAAACATCTTGTTGTTGTTGAGGTTTGGCACTACTGTAATGGGTTTTTCATAAAGAATAAGACGTTCTAAGAGCCTTCCCGCATGTTTCCAATCACACAAACACATTTCCACATGTTTCCAAGCACACGTAGGATACCAAACGAACAAATTCAGATAAGAACAAAATGATGAATCAGACTATGTTCGTAGAAACGTTTGTACGAACGCTTTACAATCAAATCTGATCGTACGCACGTTTCGTAAAATGAGGCCCATTGACTTTTGAACTTCAGCTATTTTTTCCCCAAACTCCATGTTTGTTGCGTTCAGTGTTTCAGAACTGAACTCTTCTGTTTTTATAACAAAGGCTGCACTCTCATTTTCCATGTAAGCATTGCCTCATTAGCTGTAATAAAAATAATGACTTGAACATCAAGGAAGGTCCTTGGGCGTCCTCCCATCCGACAGTTACAAGGTTGTCTCACCTCACACAAACCGCAAGCCTCAAAGTGATCTGCCTTGTTAGGGAGCCGCCGAGAAGCCGCCTGCAGACTAAACGTGGGAAACCGACGGTAAAACCAAGTGGTCATTAGGTTTATATGTCTACCACACTGCGAGCCCAGTCACCACCCCTTCTCCTCCATTCGGTTTTTGCAGCTACATCCATCCATCCCTCCCCGCATCCCTCGCTCCGTCTGTTCCTTTACTGGGGATCGTGAACTTTCTACGCCAGGTGTTCCTCTCAACCTTTCACCAATAAATCTCGGTTAACGGCGAACTGCTGTTAGCACCGGCTTCAAATCAGCCACATTCTAACTGCTGTAATTACCCACCGGCGACGGCACTTAAGAGCTGCGAACCCCCTTAGTGGACAATTGGCAGTGGCCTGTGAAATCACGCCCCAATACCATCTCACTTTCAGGACTCGTCTGACATCTTCATCCTGGGAATGCAGCATGCACACTTCAAAAGCATTTGCTGTACTCGAGGGCCCAACCAACACAGATCCTGGGGTCCCATAACAATAACTGGGGAATTAAATTACCAACGTCTAATGTATCTGCCAATGACTCATTTCATGATTCACCATTATAACAGCTCACCTCACTAGACTAGACCTTTTAAAAGACAGCAAATGTTTTAAACACAATTAAGTTCCAAAAAACTTTTGTTGTTTGACACAATCTCTTTTTGTGCTAATCCTGTTCAGTGGAAAACACATGACTTTCTCTGTCAAAGATCATATTGTTGACAGTGAAAGAAAGCACCTTCAATAAAACCTATAATGAAGAAGGTAGATGAGTGAATATACCGAGCACAATCTACTCGTCTGTTTACTCCTTATAACTGACCTTTTGGACACAAGCTGCCTATTTACTATCTCTACTGTCATCATGCGCCAGTGCTCTGAGGTACCCTTCACCATATCACTGAAACTACAGGCCCAATTTAATCTCCAACTTGAAGGCTGAAAACAATTTAATTAGAAGATGGAAGCCATACTAATCCTTTTAAGCCAAATTAATGCATGACACTGGGGGGAGGCAGGGACTTCAAATTAAATTGATGGTACTTAAGTGTTTTAAAAAAAATAAAAGAGGTGTCAATGAGAAACCCATAACCAAATAAACCTACAACCGTGAGGCTCTGAGACTGAGCTCACTGAATCCATCAAACTACACTTGGAAAAAAAAAACTTACCAAAGACTGATGAAAGATTAGTTGGAGGTGTAGTCAACTGAATGTCCATGAGTATAATTGATAATGATTATGGTTACAGTTTTAACTAACCCTGACCAAAACACCCTGGATGAACCCTCCTTTTTTCTGTGTCTCCTCCCGGACCAATTTGCCCAGCCTTTGTTTCCTGCAGACCCACCCCCTTCCTCCCTACCTTTTACCTAATTCTTGGACTAACTCTGACAAAAGGCACTCGCTGGCCTTTATGCATTAACTTGGCTTTCTGCATTAGTACAAAGTAAAGCACAGGGACCCCCGCTGTGTCCCTGGGAAGTTAGAGGCGGGCAAATACACATCGGGTACCTCTGCAGATCAAATTTCCTGCAGCCGTGGCAATCCGTGTAGAGCAGAGACTTCCACAGCAACCCTTTTTCTGGGCTGGGGAAGAGCATATAACCTACCATAATATAACCTCTTAGAAACGTTTATTCTGACTATATCTTGCGTAATGGCCAACCCCCCGCCCCTTTCTGCTGTCAATCACAACTCCACATGTCACTTCATTCAGCACGCATCATTCAGAAGAGTTTTTGCACACATAAAGGAGTTGTATTTCTTTAAATAACTTGTGGTAAAAAAAAAAAATAGCCCGACCATTCACTTAAGACATAAAAAAAATGACCGAGACGGTTTCGCGTAAACCCCAGCAAATGTGAAATATGATCTGACCAGAGGTCTGCTGCGCTGCTGCGCTGCGGTGTCCGAATCCGAAACTAGCGGGCGAGAGTAAAAGATTTCACAGGCTGCTAAACAGAAAAGAAGTGCAAAAAAAAAGATTACCCTACTGGTATTTTCTCAATTTCCTCCTCTGTTCCGACTTACCTCGACCATCAAGTAAGACCCTACAGCCGGACAATCCGCTTTTGGGCGACTTCACTTCACCGCTCCCATTTTCTTGTTTGCCCCCACAGCACTTCACTGTCTGAGTAGTTTAGTGTCTGTGTTTGACTGCATTAGGTCTCCGGATCCCTCGCCGTGTCTGCTTCACAACTAGAAGCTGTCAACAGCAGTAAAGTATGGTAACTACACTCCTCTGTTCCCATCCCACAAAGTCCTGCCTGGCTCGGTTTACCACTGTCAAGTCAGCCAGAGTGTGAAAGAAGAGCACTTCTGGTCAACAATTTTCGAAATAACACACTTTTTGTCAAACTTTTTTTTTTTTATTAATCTTATTACTATTTTTAATACGTCTAGTTTCCCTCCACGTAATGATTCTAGTCTTTTGATATGATTTTGTTTTTCTGTACTATCCAACGGTTATTTATTTTTTAGTTGCCATGGTAATGTTGACAGTGCTGTTTATGTCAGTGAGATAGTTCACTATCAAACATTAACAGAAATCACTTTTTTCATGTTCCTTTTGCTGCACTTCTAAACTTCTGTTTTGAAAACTGTTGTGTAAATAAAGTAAATTATATCATTATTATAAATAATGTCTTAATTTATGTTTTGGAGGGACTATATGGAATCTGAATCTGACCGCCCCCCCCGCCCCCCCCCCCCCCGCCACAAAGTGTGACAAATCATATGCTTTTATTTTGAAGGCCCGAACGACTAAGTTCCGGTCTTAGTCTGCTGTCTTTTTAGGAGTTGCTGGTTGGATTAGCACGATGCGCCGTCTAGTGGCGCTGAACTACAATATAGCAGCGTGTTGTTCTCGTTTTTGGCCATGGGTTCAGTGCGGAAATTTGAGAAAATATATTGCAAGAGGAAAGCCTCCCTTTTCCTGTTGTACTTTAGGAATAGTCCATAGGAAAAATAACACATAATAACACACAAAAAATGTATTATTGGAAATATCACAGCAAATCTCTACGTCCCTGTTGGAATATTATATATAATATTAGTAGTATATTAAGCAATAGCATAAGAGATTAAAAATATATACATGCAGAAACAGTACATGATAATTGCCAGGTCATGAAACTCTCTGACAAATCCTGCACATGCACATGCACATGTAACAGTGATTACCAGTATGGCCTGGAAGATAACTGAAGACAAGGAAACATCAACAGTATGTTATCACGCTGAAGATAAAAAAGTTGTTTAAAGTTGTTAGTTCCAGTGACTATTATATCATAGATAGTACAGGGACATTGTAGAAATATTGTGGTGATACAATAGGAGATACAAAAAATACCAAACAGCACGATAAAGTCACTATGAACTCACTATTGAGCACTGCAGACACGTTTTAAGACCCTACAGGAATATTATAGTGATTTTTATAGGGGAGCCAAACAAAATAATGTTACACTGTTGTAGGCTATAGCAAATCTATGGCGACATTAGGCCTACTGGATGAGGTAGTGGAAGAAATTCCCAAGAAGGAGGGTTAGAAACAGAAAGGTCAAGTGTGATGAGTTATGATTAACATCTGTTGCTGCTCAGACAATACGTGGGGCCGCCGCTCTCCATCTGGACTCTGCTCAACTGAAGTACCCATTGTTTTCCTCATGACAGCATAACTAAACCCCTGCACACACCCATACAGTACTACACACACATACACACTACACACAAGACACACATTTGTTCAAATTTAACAAAGGGGGTGTTAGGGGAGTAAGATATTGTTTTCTTTCAATTTTCGCCAAAAAAAAGGGGGGGGGGGGGGCGGGGTGCATGTCATAAGTGGGATCCCATCTTTGTAATTTATCTTCAAATCGCAACCTACACACACACATACACACACACACACACACACAAAGCCTCCCATCCTGCACAGGTTTATCTGCTCAAGAACATACTGTCCATTGAAACAAATGGAACCTAGAGGAGTTTGGGGAGGAGTTTGGGGCCTCCTGTATGTGTCAGGGTCTGGGAATCTTCAAGGCTGCAAAGATAAGATAGAGACCCAGACAGGCAGACTGCTATAGTATCAGCTTGTAGAGAGTATTGAGAGTATGCAGGGTTTCATTCCAACCAAACACCACAGCAAGTGATTTCACTGATTAGCACATCTTCAACCACAGCAGAGGAACTGATCAGTGATACCTGCATACTCTCAGCCCTCCATGGCACATGGTTGAATAGCCCTGCTGTACAGCCTAAAGCCAAAGATGACGCTTTCCTCTCAGACCCATTAAAGGAGCACTTCACCACAGACTAAAACTGATTTTTTTATACATCATCTCATGCATGGCAACATTCTGACACAACTTTGTTTCCAAGTTTCCAAGTTATGTAACCATTGAATGAACCATTGATTAAAGCTGAATTGAAACGTATAGATGAAAACAAGCCCAGCCCCAAGTCTCAGTGAAGGATCTACGGGTATGAAGTTGTTTTAAATACTTAATAATAATAATAATAATAAAAGGGACAAAAGAGACCTTTCATTAAGGATGATGATATGTGGTGTTTCGATTCTCTTTAGTTCCAAAATAAATGACCGTATGATGGTTGATATTGATGGGTTTGCATCAGTTGACAGCTGATTCAACTACAAATGCTTACAAAACAGAGCATTTCCTCTTTTTCCATTGATTGTGTGCTCATCTATAAAAAAAATATTGAATTCAATTGGAAAGAGCAGAGTAGTGTTTCAGATGTTTTGTGTCCATATTCATATTCATATAACAAACAATGTTAGACATTTTCCGCCAGATGGCGCCAGAGTTAGAAACATCCTTTTATTGAGAGCTGTCGGTGTTAAACCAGCCAACATGACGAAAAAGCACTATAATATTCCTATAGGGACCTATAGTTTTACTTTAATATTTGAAAAGTATCCTCCTCCATCATAGGATTATTATAGATGTCTTTTGAAAGGTATCCAATATTTGCAGCTGCCTATTTGTAGGAGCCCCATACACTGTGGCTAAAAATCTGCACAATCTCTTTGACAGAAACAACTCCCATTCATTTCTAATGGGGATTACATTCCTGTGTTTTTCAAAATGTAACATTCATTCAATGACACTAGATAACTAAAAGTTAATAATATGTATTATTATTATTATTATTATTATTATTATTATTATTATTATTATTATTAATAATAATAATAATAATAATAATAATAATAATAATAATAATTAATATTTAATGAAAAAGTACAAATAATAAACAGATATGACAGCAAAACAATAGATCCTTATAGGAATATAAGATTAACTAAATAAAATGTTAGGTCAGGTTAGGTCACCCTACTGAGTACCACACACCATCAGATTATTACAGTGACTTTTCATCAGGGATATGTGTGTTTTGATATGAGGCCCTGCTTCAGGAGCAGCACCTACTGGTTCACACTTCGCCGCCGTGATATTGCGCTGACTCGTCATTTCCCTCCTTTATTTCTGGATGCAGGACGTATCAAGGTGTTACGTTTAAGAGGCTCATCAGCTTATATGGGATATGGGTCAACAAAGGTGGAATCACTTTCCCAACCAGCCAGCCTCCTTCTCGTGTGCATATGCACGCTGTGCTCTATAATATTCCTATAATATTCCAATAATATAACTATAGGGAATTACAGTGTTGCCTGTGGTACTCATTGATGAGTTTAGTGACCTTACTTTTCTTCATGGTATGTTTTTATCTCCTGTGAATAGTTTACCCAGACACACACACACCCACACACACACACACACACACCACCACCCCCCCCCTCTTTCTTTGTCTGTCTGTCTGTCTCTCTCTCTCTCTCTCTCTCTCTCTCTCTCTCTCTCTCACACACACACACACACACACACAGACACACACACACAGTGCAGTGTCATAGCAGTAGCCTGATGTTGGATTATTTATTGTTGTTTTTGTTTAGTGGAGGTAAATGATTCATCATTATCATCACCCAACATGTAAAGACAATACTTTACTGTACTCCCTAACCCACACATGTAGCCCACAACTGAATTGAATACAGACCTATCTTTACACAATCGACTGAAAACATTTATCTCTGCTTTTTCTCCTTTTACTTGCTTTTGTTGTGACCTGTAGCATATAACCTCATATTGGCTCTATTGGCTGCAATTGGCTTCCAATCAATAACACCACGATGAGTAAACCCACCTAAACTCAGTTTGTCCACCTTTTCAGGCTGACATAAATCTTGATAAGGTAAATTCATAGTAAGTAGTATAAAACTGATGGACGTTATGTGAAGATAGGGTATTTTTTAGAAAAAGATCATAAATCCATGCTTCTCTGAAGTATCTAATTGATTTTTGTCATATTGGTGGCTGTGTGCCTTGTGATGCTTGCTCACTGCAGGTTTACATACTTGTATCATTTAGCAAACCACTGCCTGGTGTGATATGGTCCAGTTAGTAATTCACATTTCATCCAGTCCCCTTAATCACCCTTAAACCTGTCGCCTGGTCTGGAAAGTGGGTGCAGCATCCTGGAGGAAACTCATGGTTCTCAGTGCTAGACCATCGCAAAGCCAATCATCAGGCTTTTGTGGAGGAGGACAAGGACCTGATGGTGACTGCATGGGGCCTAAATGAGCAGAGAAAGCTCTGTTCAGAGGGTTGAACCATTTGCTCCTGTCCAGCTCCTTTTGATATCTAGAAGATCACAAACCTCAACAAGAACCTCTTTTTGTCAATGTGTACAATGTTCCTACTACTTCCTCCGGTCCTCCAGTGCTGACAAGTCCACGTCTGTCTCTGCCCCGTGGACAATGTCAGTGTGATGCACAACCTTTTGATATTGTGGAAAGGAGCCTGCTCTTGACTTGCTCGCCACCCCTTGCAGGCTGCCTCGATGGCGGCTCCTTCAGCCGAAAGGACTGACGCAGGCAAAAAGTGGGAGAGCTCAGGGGACCCACAGGGAGAGCCCTTCGTTATCTTTAATTACTCCCGTTCCACCAAGGTTCAAATTCATTTAAACTGTGGGACCTGCTGTACCATTGGCATATTAGACCAATTAAGGCACGGTTCAGGTGTCTTCATGCAATAAGGTGTCTCCATGGCAAGAAAATAAATAAAAAATAACCTCCAAAACTGCAGAAAGGACAAAAAAACATATACTATATGCAGGATATTTATGTTTAATATGTATCTCTAAACATATCCTGAGGTCTATGTGAAATGTGAAAAAGATTGAATGTGTGAATGTGAATTCAATATGGGCACTATTTTCTGTGCTGTTTTGTATTTATTATCATTTATTAGCTATCATCATGTCAAGTCCATCATCATGCCATCAATTTGTTTTCGAGAGAAAGTTTCCCTCCTGGTTGTCGATTTGTGTGATTTGAGATATTTCCAGTGCAGTGTTGCAGATGGGGATAGGCCTTGGTGCTTCTCCTTCCTAATAACAAGGCTTTCAGTGTAACGCCTGATGTCAATCCTCTTATATTGTGCCCCACAGAATATGGATTAGCAACACCCATGGACTCAGGTCACTTTGGAAGGACTTTGATTGAATGGGCCTGTAGCCGATGCTGGCCTTCTACATGCATATTGCACTAAATGCTTTTCTGTTTTTCTGAACCAAATAGCTCAAACATCTCAGATCTTCTTCAGGGGGATTTCTTTTTGCATTTTCACTTAAAATCACTTTGGATTTTTCTTTTTTTTTCTTTTTTAATAGAAATACTTTCAATTGCCAATGGATAAATGGTGATTCTTTTCACCCCCAACCTTGTGAGCTATGCTGCCAGTGAACAGGGCTGTTTGTGGAAAGGTAAAGGAGCCCTGTGGAGGTGCTGACTGCGGGGCGTAAGTAGCTCTCCAGGGTGCTGAAGTTGTCTCCAAACGCGACAGACACACAGCCGAGCCCTGCCTGTCACTTTCAGCGCGGGTCTAAAACAACGATGACTTGGTTGTTGTGTCTTCATCGGAGCGACGCCGTGAACTTTCAGAGTGAATGGGAGTGAATGGATGAAGTCTGGGATGGTTAGCTGAGGATTTATTTGGGGGGAAAAAGAAGGCGGGAGAGGACACTTGTACGACTGTCTCTTCGGACCTTGAAGTATCCAGAGGGGGTAAAATAAATGGTAAGTGATTCATTAGTTACCGTTTCAACCATTCCTCATTCAGTAATGAGATTTTTACATTTTTATTTCCTTTAATCGTTATCCAGAAACTTTTGTTTACTATGTTGTCAATATTGTTTACCTGTTTTGCAGGTGTCTTTGGTGTGATTGATAATGCTATAGTGAACATTAAGATTCACTACTTCGGATACTCTGGAAGGACAATGCAACATATTCCTCTAAATTTTAGAGGGGCGCTATGGGAGTCCAACCATCCATGCACGCCCATAATTAGAAGTAGACACACTCTTACGACACTGCCGTTTTATAACTTTCTCATATGGATCCTGCTCGGAGTTTTAGCGTTCCCGTGTTGTGTCCGGTGTTTGATATTCAAAGTGGGGGTCCTTGGCCCCTGGAACTGCGACCCCGTTTACTCCAGGGCCCTGCCGGCTGCGGCGGCCAGACTGGCCGTGGGCAGGATCAACGGAGACCTCAGTTTAGACTTGCGCTTGAACATGGACTTTATTATCCTCCAGGAGCCATGCGAGACCTCGAAGGCTCTCACCGCATTTGTTTACTATGAGAAAATGGCGGATGCCTTTGTGGGCCCCACCAACCCGGGCTACTGTAACGCGGCTTCCCTTCTGGGCAAGAACTGGGACAAGGCCATCCTCTCCTACGGCTGCATCAACTACGAGCTGGACCGCGTCAGGGGATACCCCACCTTTGCCAGGACACTGCCGTCCCCCACTCGGGTGCTGTTCACCGTGTTGAGATATTTCAGCTGGGCCAATATCGCCGTGGTCTCTTCCAATGAGGATATATGGATGGATGCCGCAGGTAAAGTGGCCAGTGCCCTGAGGAATAAGGGGCTTCCCGTTGGCCTGGTTACATCTGTTGGTATAAACGAGACTGAGGTGGAGAGGACGCTGAGGAGGATCCAGGCTGCAGGGGAGATAAAGGGTGAGTGCAGAAGTTGGTTTTAAAGCAATAACAAAAGAAAAACTAGATGAATCTAACAAGGATCTCATGCCAAATATCACAACAAAACTATAACTCCCTATAGGAATATCATAGGGAATATTATAGAGAAACCATAGGGGAAACAATCATAAAGCTCACTATAAACTCACTATTGACAGGAATAACTGATTTGTTAGGGTGTGCAGTGAAGCTGAATCAGATTGAGTGATGCCAGAAGAGCCTCTTGTAACATGAAACCATGGTATCACAGGCAAATACAGTCACTTATAGGCTAGCGATATATATATATATATTTTTTAAATCTGAGCCTGGCTACTAGGACAGTCTCGTCTCCCATCCCAGCTGCACACATCCTCTAGGTCTAGGCTTATTACTCACCTGACCAGGAAGCCATTTTGTCTTACAATATTCCACCTTGTGGCTGCAGTGAACAGAGACAGGGCCTCCATTGATCAACAGGGATGAAAGTAACTGTAGTCACTTAACCGGTGGCTTCTTGGTCTTGGGTTCAATCAGGGGACCAGATAAACTCTCCCATGAAGGAATCGCTGATGCCCTGTTACAGGCAACAAGAGCAATGGTGGCTGCAGGATATGTCACTTGATAGAGGGCAATTTGTTGTCGCTTCAGATCCAATGTCAATAGGCACAAGAGTAACTGCAGTACATTGGCAATTTTCCACATTAAACTGAGCAACATACAGTGCATTTGAGCAAATTCCCACTGCAGCTCTTCTCTGTGTGTTGCAGTCATCATCATGTGCATGCACTCCGTCCTGATTGGAGGGGAGCAGCAGGCCAACTTTCTCCTCAAGGCACAGGAAATGGGCCTGACCAGGGGGCAATACGTGTTCCTGCCCTACGACACTCTCCTCTACAGCCTGCCCTACGCCAACACCTCCTACGCCGCCCTGCGAAACAGCAGTCGGCTCAGGCAGGCCTACGACGCTGTGCTTACCATCACCGTGGCCTCGGAGCTCATGTCCTTCAACGAGGCTTTCAGCATGGCGAAGAGGACTGAGGAACTGAAGCTGGCTGTGGAGCCGGAGCAGGTGAGTTGACACTGACGCTTTGACAGTGAACTTGTTTTTGATCCAAAGTGGGGGTGGGTTTTTCCAAAAGCATCTTTGTTGCAATGGAGAGAAATCTTCAAGGTGTTTTTTTTACTTTCTTTTATGAAAAGCCAGTAGAGTTCAGCTTTTTATCTGTTATTGGGGTGTATTGGAGCTCTCTTATTGTTAGTGAAAACTGTTACATCCAAAGAGCCCCCAACATTTTGACCATGAAAACCTTGTAGCATTCCACCCTCCTCCACAGCATGAAGTTTGATCTAATGTTGATGATGATGAATCAACGATGTTGGAAAACCACTTGCCACATCCACGTGCTCCTTATCTTGCAGGTTAATCCGCTATTTGGGACTATCTACAACAGCATATACCTGCTGGCCAAGTCCATTGACAACGCCAGGAGAGCCGGCATGTGGCTGTCGGGCTCAAACCTGGCTTACTACACCAAGAACACGACGTTCGACGGCTTCAACCAGAAGATCAGGGTGGACACCGGAGGGGATGGCCAGACCAACTATGTCATCCTGGACTCTGACAGCAGGGGGAGCCAGCTGTACCGAGTCTACCTGGTGGATCTGACCTCCGACATGGTTAGTTTTGGTGGGAGGTCCATTAATTTTCCAGGAGGAACCCCTCCGGCCTCAGACCCCAGCTGCTGGTTCGACCCCAACTCTATCTGCACTGGAGGTAAAGGACTTGGTTTTGGTGTCAGGGTGTGTGTGTGTGTACTTAGGTGTGCATGTGTCATGTTTGCGTCGAAGGGTTTGCATGGATGTGTTTGCTCACGTCACATCTTGCCATTTTTGTTGTTGTTATTCATCCCTCATCCACATTTGCCACACCATCATGTTTCCTGTTGTCGCCCCCAGGTGTGGAGATCACCTTTGTCATAGTGGTATTTGCTGTCGTCTTCATTCTGGCTGCAGGAGGGCTCGGTCTAAGTCTTTATATAAGGTACAGCCTGTGAATAGGTTGCTATGTATAACATGAGAGAGAGAGATCTGGTATTAGAGAACATGCATTCACTCAACCCAATATGGTCTGGTAATAATAGATGGATGGACACTTCAGAAGAACAGCGGAGCAGCTTAGTTAACACAGAGATCATCTATGGAGTAAAGGTCAAGAGATGAAGAGAGAAAAGATGATCTAGTGGTAAGATCCTAACCAAGGCTCCTCTGAAAGCGTTCAAAGATTTTCACCCAGGTGAAACTGATAGAAGTCTCATACTCACATTGTGCAAAAGGGGATTCGAACTATTTTTCTCAAAATAGAATTCAGACAATACAATTATTTTCCACATGCTGTAGTAATAGTGAGGATAAACATTTTAAAAAGCACCGTTGAAGGAAATAACTCCAATCCCCACTGACTTGCCCTGGCATTGCTGGTAAATGCTATAAGGAGGCTACTGCCAGTTTTGAAAGAAAAAAAGAAAAACAAACCTGAAATGGTTAAATTGAAATGACATCAATTTATCTCACCACCTTACCACCACCTTACCACTGACTGACATCTGACATCAGTTCCTCACACAAGGATAATCTTTGCCGTGTTGCTTTTCTTTGCTCCATGGATTATCTCAGTGTTAACTAAGACAGTGTTGGGAAACCCTTTGTGGTTGTGGTTGGTTGTGGTGATTTCCTTTTCTTTTCTGAACCGTAATCTCATCGGCAGGAGGAGAATCCAACAAATCCAGCTGGTCAAGGGACCCAATCGGATCCTCCTGACCTCAGAGGATCTCACTTTTATCAACCCCCAGCTCAGCAAAAAGGTAAGGGCCCTCTACACCGTCCAGCGATCCACTTAAAGTACAGTTTGTGATCTTCTGTTGTCTATAGGTGATCTTTTTTGTCCGAAACCCTTGGGAGTTGAAACCATTCAGAGGACTGAAATGATTTGATAGCTTAAACACTTTAAACAACAATTCAAAAATACAATGACCAATTTATTTTAATACATTTTGTTTCTATTCATATGACAGAAATGAAAAAAAGGGAACATTCCTAGCCCACGATACCTCAATTTACAGATGCATTTTACAAACATTAAAATGTATCTAAAGTTCAATCCAATACATCCCGAGGTAAACAAACCCAGTAGTGCAGCACCACCCTGCAGTCGGATATCTGAAATTCAGATTGTGAGATTCTCCCGTGTGTTGTCAGTGCTTAGTCAAGATTAACCCTGATCTTTGCTGTCCCGCAGAAAATCACTTTAGATGACTTGTGCGAGTCTAAGAGTGCACTAGAGGAGAAATCTGGGGACAACTCGCACTCTGTGAACAGCATTCAAACAGCGACGCACGAGACCACCAACGTGGCTGTGTACGAGGTAGGTAAACCAGCCTGCCGTTACGTTCCAACACCGAAAACCAAATCAAAAGTGTGATTTCTCCGTCTAAATGGCGCGTTGTTTCCTCCAGGGTGACTGGGTGTGGCTGAAGAAATTCGAGGAGGGGCAGTTCAAGGAGGTGAAGCAGAGCACCACAAAGGTTTTTACAAAGGTAAAGCAACACTTCTTGACCCCCGTAATGTATTCTCCCTTAGATTAGATGGTTTGGAAAAGCTCTACTTTTCCTCACATACCATACATACTTATATATTAGCTCCTGTCTGGACCCCCTGCTACATCGTTTATTTATCATTCATCGTGAGCTGAGGAAATGGAAGAAATTGTATTATTTTTTCTCATTTCACATTTAAACATTTGAATCTGAAAATCGAAGTGTAACAAAGTCATATTCCTAAGTGTCCCTGTACAGTAGGCATCGCAGTTTACCCCCTTACCTTACTCTCCCTCCCCCCTACTATCTATCTGCTTTCCCCAGATGAAGGACCTGAGAAACGAGAACGTCAACCCGTTCGTTGGTTTCTTTTCGGAATGCTCCATGTTTGCAGTGGTGACGGAGCATTGCTCGCGGGGAAGTCTGCAGGACCTGCTGAGGAACGAGGACGTTAAATTAGATTGGATGTTCAAGTCCTCACTTTTGCTTGACCTCATTAAGGTAATCTGAAGGACTTAAAACACCAGCATACTGTAGTTGATGAAAAACTGACCTCGTTGTCATGGTTTTATAGGAAGAGAGAGTGTGTGTCCGTTGTGTTCTACCATATTGTTTGTCTCCCTAAGAAAAACTGAAATATCCAACAGTGTCATCACTATCCACAGTCTCTGCGTACATGAACGTCTCATATTTATTTGCGAGCAACATCGTTGATGTTTTTGTCCCACCAGGGTATGAAATACCTGCACCACAGAGAATTCCCCCATGGCAGACTTAATTCTCGTAACTGCGTGGTAGACGGACGTTTTGTCCTGAAGATAACAGACTATGGCTTCAATGAGTTGCTGGAGTCCCAGAAGGCTTCCAAAGAAGAGCCTCCACCTGAAGGTAATCTCCTGAACAAAAGGAGGGTTTCATGCCAAAATACTATGTATACACTTTGTGGGAAAAATGTTACCTGGTGTTCATTGCACAATATCTCCACAATTCAGATGATTATATTCTCCAAAATATCACTATTTTTAAGCAAAGGCGTCAAGATAACTTCCATAATATTCAACATAATAGAAGAGATTATGTATCTACTTTATCTACTGCCAAAAGTCTCCTGAACTTCCATCGCCTCTTCAGTTCTGAGCCAAGATTCCTGCCCTTCACTTCACCTCTAAGAAACTGAAATAGTGCGGCTGATCTGACACAGCTTACCTTTGAAGTCAAAAGTGATTTTACTCAGAATTCTGGGTCCCAGAATGCACTGTTTCATCAGAAGAAGAAATAGACATGATCCTGAAAGTCATGCTCATCATGTGTATTATGGCTGATGGTGGCTTGGGCCAATTTCCCGCCCTGATTCTAACCTTTTCTCCCCGTCAGATCTATTCTGGACTGCTCCAGAGTTCCTGCGGGACCCAGAGAGCTCACGTAAAGGGACCTATAAGGGAGATGTGTACGGCTTTGCCATCATACTGCAAGAGGTGGTGGTCCGAGGTCCACCGTACTGTATGTTGGGTCTAGCTCCAGAAGGTATATATGAGGGGCCAAAGATAGATGAATAGTTTTGCTATGAGATAGATACCATCATTGTAATGTGCTATAGGAACAGAGCTGCATCTCTTCTTCCTCCTCCCTTTCTTTGTGCTTTGGTGTTTTAATGAAACTTTTCCATGTCTGCCGTGCAACAGAGCTCAAACCCAGAGAGCGAGAACACATTCTAATTTTATACACAGGACTAACCTTTCCCATCTCCCCCCATCCCTTCAGAGATCATCCGTAAGGTGAAGAAGCCTCCTCCTATGTGCCGCCCCACCGTGGCCCCAGACCAGGCCCCGCTGGAATGCATCCAGCTGATGAAGCAGTGCTGGAGCGAGATGCCTGACCGCAGACCAAGCTTTGATGAGATCTTTAACCAGGTGAGTTTTGGAGGCTTTTAGCTTCGTGGATTTGAAGCTCAGCCGTCTCGTTCTAATCGACCAATTAAATGAACAGTGCTGCTGACAGTATGCTCTGAGGGGAAGGGGTTATGCTAGCGTGTCAAGTTATTATGTGAAAGGTTTTCTATGCTGCCCTCTTCTACCTTTATTCTAACGGAGAAAGAAGATGAAGAATCTCTGGTTTCCTCATCATCGTTGCTGTTTTGTGCCTCCTCCACATATTTTCAGGCTAATTGTGAACCATAAGTCTTAGTGTTATTAGTATAGGTACAGACTTCAAAGACATACATTGACTTCTTGGCAAATAATTTATTTTATGAACTTTTTTTTAGCAGTTTCACATTTATGTCAGTATTTATTTAGTGCTACAGAGCATGTTGTTGAGCACACTGTGTATGTGAAGGTGACTGTACGTTTCAGCTTAGTATCACCTAAAAAGCATTTGCCCTGTAGTTCACTAAATACTGAACAAACCGCTATCAATCCCCTCGTAAGATTTCCCCAAAAACTCAGACTATTCTTCTAAGGAAAAGTCCCCTTAATGGATTGTATTCTTTAATTTTTTGCTGCTAGTTCAAGATAATCAACAAGGGGAAGAAGACCAACATCATCGACTCCATGCTGAGGATGCTGGAGCAGTACAGCTCCAACCTGGAGGACCTTATCAGAGAGAGAACAGAGGAGCTGGAGGTGGAAAAACAGAGAACAGAGAAACTACTGGCCGAGATGCTCCCACCGTGAGTTAGCACACACACACACACACACACACACATTTGATTGTAGTGGGTTAACTACAAACACTTCGGTATTTACCCTCTGTCCTCCAGTTCGGTGGCGGAGGCTCTGAAGACCGGAGCCACAGTGGAGCCGGAGTACTTTGACCAGGTGACAATCTACTTCAGCGACATCGTGGGCTTCACTACCATCTCCTCGCTCAGCGATCCCATTGAGGTGGTCGACCTCCTCAACGACCTCTACAGTCTGTTTGACGCCGTGCTCAGCAACCACGATGTCTACAAGGTCAGGCTGCACGCTCGCTGGTCATAGTAAACTCTCGTGACAGATACAGCTAAGGGACAGTTGGCATGGAGACAAGACAGGGGAAGCGTCAATTTTGCAGACGAGTCTATCGAATGGACTGTTCTGTTAGTCCATGACATCTTATCACTGTAAGTCAAATCAGAAATCTTAATCGGGGATTAACATTGTTATTGGCTGTTATATGAGTAAAACCTTTTCACCATCCAACATTTGATTATAAAGCCTTTTGCTGCCACAGTGGCTGAATGGAGCGTTTTGATCAGGATCTGAATCAGACTTAAAGGTCCGATATTATAGGTATTGAAATTTTCATCTATTTCTATACATATACGATCAAAGATGTTTAATGAAAACATTGTTAAAAATAGAGTTTGTTTTACTGGTTAAATTTAAAGCTATTGCATTTTCAAACCCCCTTTTTACAGCTAGTTTCAGACTTCAAATTCATAAAATTCAACTTTTAACTGAAACTACATTTACTTGCAAACCCTCATTAAGAATGTTATACTTATCATGAGCCACAGTACATTTGACAATTAAATCATGAAAACTGAATAGTATGGGACCTTTAGCTTCCTCTGACCTGGTGTACTTAACAGGCACCTTAGATATAAACGTGTTCATCTTCTGCAGGTGGAGACCATTGGCGATGCTTACATGGTGGCATCGGGTCTGCCTAAGAGGAACGGCAACAAGCACGCCGCTGAGATCGCCAACATGTCTCTGAACATCCTCAGCTCAGTGGGAAGCTTCCATATGCGGCACATGCCCGACGTGCCAGTCAGGATACGAATAGGAATCCACTCAGGTTAGCCGGCATGAAGCCCACCTCCACCTCCACCTCCACCGCCCCCATCACCCCATTTACACTTCTAACCTCAACCTGATTTTGATCATCTCTGCCAAAGGACCTTTAAACTGTGTGTTCCTGAATCATACTGACCATGGCAACTTCAGAGGAAGTGAAGGAAAAAATTCCCCTGAATTTCGGACCGCCTGAAATCTACGGAAGCCGCTAAAAGCTAAAAACCCTTTTTCCTTTTGCCAAAACCTCTTGACGCCGAGGCAGCCAGAAGTCTGCCCCTTTTTTTCAGTCTTAACTGTTTGGATGCTTTTAATTTGCTTGGTGTTATTGATGGTTCGACACACATTATTGTTTTGATAGGGAGTTACTGTAAGTGTGTTTAATTTTAAACTAATTTGAGTTAGTTTGATCAGTTGTATTCTTTTATTGAATGGCATTATAAGATGCTGATACATGTGATCAGAAATGGGAGAGCAGCCAAGACGTGTTCCCCGTGTCCCCCTACTCTCTCAGCTTTTCCAACTGTCTCAAAGAAAGGAATAAAATACTAAGGGAGTGGAGTGCGCAGTAGCACATGCATAGAAATACATCAGATATTGAAGTCTACACAGGATTAATAGATTAGGTCAGGGTGTCAGATGGAGAAGATCAGATATGGATAGATAAGATGAAGAGCAGAAAAGTAGAGAGATGCACGATTAGATCCTAACTGATTTAGATTAGATTTCATGGCTTCATCTTGCCCGTGTGTGTGTTTCCAGGGTCCTGTGTTGCTGGGGTGGTGGGTCTGACCATGCCTCGGTACTGCCTTTTTGGAGACACCGTCAACACTGCCTCTCGTATGGAGTCCACTGGGCTGCGTGGGTATCTCCTATACACCCCCCGCTGTGTTTTGGTGTTTTGTTTTCTCTTCTTCTTCTTCTTCTCTTCTCTCCTCTGCTGTGCTCTTACATTTTACTCTGTTTCCCCCCCCCAGCTTATAGAATCCATGTGAATATGAGCACTGTGAAGATCCTCCATTCTCTCAATGAGGGCTATAAGATAGACGTCAGGGGCAAGACGGAGCTGAAGGTAACGTCACAGCACAGTCTTTTTCCTTTTCCCAAAACCAATTTCTCACACTGACACGTCCAATTTCCAACTATCCAATCGTTGCGCTCCGCATTTGGTATGTCAATAACTCCGCAGCTCTCCACCTCAGTTAGCTCATCTCTTGCGTCTCATCACCTCCTCACTCCCCTCCCAAAGTGATATTACAACCACACCCCTACTCCCCTGCCTGAGTTCCATTAAATTCAGCACACCCCTCGATCTGCAGTTTAGGGCTGACTACACTCCACTGTGTCAAAGCCAAAGATTATTCCCATCACAACTCTTATCACTCGTTTCAGACAGAATCTCAAACCAGTGAACCTATTATCTTAATGGTTCCTACACACACACACACACACTGCATTTTTTATTGTCAACATACAACACAGTGGTGTGTGCTATTCGTCTTTCATCACTCTTATTTTACAGATATTGAATAATTGTATCGTATTAGAGTATTTACATTATATATTATATATTAAATGAATGATGGCTTTGTTTTTGCAGGGTAAAGGCATTGAAGAGACATACTGGCTGGTTGGGAAAACTAATTTTACAAAGCCATTGCCAAAACCTCCAGAGATCAAACCAGGGTAAGATCTTGATGCACTGTTAATGCCCTGTTAACTGAATAAGAACAACAGAATCTATGTCAATTTTTCTACATAGCCTGATATTCATTAAATAACAGGCAGGATGTGATTTAAAACCTCCTCTAAATTGCATAGCTGCCAACACTATTTTGTCTTTGTCTTTTAGTTAAAGTTTAACTGGATTCCACTAGTGGTTTTAGTAAAATGGTTGAAATGGAAAAAAAACTCCCTTATTTTCATAACCCAGAGTTGATGTAAACATTGCTTTAGGGAAGACAATCACGGCCTGAACCCCGAGGATGTAGCCGCATACAGGAGAAAGAAAGCTGAGAAAAAGGCTTGACCATCTTAGTCCAAACACAGGAGGTAGAGACTTGCATGTCGGCTGGTGTTGTGGTGGAGCGGTGGTCGTGGCTTGTGCTTTTGTGGCTTTCATAGTCGATCGGGACGTTTGAGCTCGCGCTCCCCCGCTACCTAACACACGTGCACACACACACACACACACACACACACAAACATACACAAACACGCACGTACGAGTGGCTCTCACTGATTTGTGAATCTCATTGATTGCCTCTTGATCTACTAGTCTCATTAATCTCTTGATCGTATTGCCTTCTACATCTTTCTAAGCAGATTGGGAAAAGCCCTCTTCATTTGGTTCATTCATTTTTATTGTAGCTGGCACACTTTCATAACACTCCTATTCAATTATTATGGGATGCTTTTATGGTATTTCCTTGGTACAACCTTTTTTTTTTTGCCTGTCGTCGTCTGCTACAGTGTTACACTTGAAATGTGCTAATGGTAGAAGTGTCTCAAATCAAAGACAATACAAGGATGAGTCCTAACTCCAGTCTCTTTACGTCTTAGGGACAACTGGCAGGAGATGGTGACAGAGGAGATAAAGACCATTTTTCGCAAGGCCAACAGGCAGGTGGACAAACCCAAGATCTGAATGAATGGAAGTGGAGGATAGACGTTAAAGAGACAAAACTGAAGAAGAAAGAGGGTCATGAGGAGGACACATCCACAGAGAGAGAGAGAGAGAGAGAGAGGGCGGTGGGACGGCTGGACGAGGCAGGCAGAGGATAGAGAGCGCAACCCGGCCTGCTCACGGTGGCTTAAAGCAGACTTCTTTAATAGGATTGTCCATCGTCTGGCTAATCTGCTGCCAGCCAGCGCAGCAGAACAAGACATTGCTAATGTAATGAGAGTTGTCGCATTACCCGCCTGTGTACCTACTGCTGGTACCGCGGGGAACGTGCACCGCCCCTTGACGAAGAACTCACTCGCTCTTCTCAGCACTCATTGGCCACTGAGTGGTCACCTATATGTCTGGGCAACCAGAGGTTCACCCATTGGAAGATCTAACGCCTACTATAGCTTTTAGTTTCAAAATTATTTTTGTCAATGTGTTGTCAATGTTTAGTTACGTCATGAAAGCTCACAGGGTTTCCCCCTTGGACGGGATATTGTTGTAGGGAGGGAGGTGAGCCTTTTGGCCCTCCAGAATGGGAGGCAAAAGCTGCTATTGTATATAATATGACTGTCACCAAGACAAACACACCATGATATTTTTACTGCATTTGTAAAATAGTAAGAGGGCATTTGGGCGGGTGAGTGACAGAACAAAACAACAACAGTGTCACTGAAAACCTGTATTGAGTCAGTTCCTACACAATATTACACGATATGTGTGAGCTGTGAAGTAAATTATTAATATTTTTTCCAGATGTTTACACTGATCAAAGGGTGACAGCACTGAAAAGGAATACATAAAAACGTTCAGGATCGGGCAATAACTTACACCTTTTTCTCTATACCTTGTAATGCGCTTTAGTGAAACGTGTCACGGCTTTTGAAGTACTCAGCGGTGGACGTCAGAGATTGAGTGCATCTCGATCCTCAAGGTCCTGCTATATTAGAAAGCTGATGTAAAGTAATGACGTAAGTGCAGTTACAGTTTCACCAGCTGTGAACCCTCCTCGGTGCTGCCTTCATAGACAAGAGTGCCATCTCTTGTTCAAATGAAGACGTTAGTTGAGTACATTCAATGGATTGGATGGATTTTATCATTGGAAGAGTGCTTTTAAATAAGGGACTGCTTATAAAACAGAGACAGCAAAAAACATAGATGTTCATTGAGTTTCATCTCAAAATGACATATGCTGCTCCCAGAGGGAAAATGAGGCAAACGTTGTTTGTGTGATGGTGTTTTTAAAAGCATTATACTATTATAACTAAAGCCCCTTTTTATGGAGTAATTTCCCATTTTTTTAGTGATATTGAATCATGAATTTCAGACAATGATCGTTTTATTTCTAAACATTTTGGAAATAATCCCTTCATATTATCTTATTATACTAAGAGCAGTTTAATTCATGCTTGATGTACAAAATAATTAACAGAAAAGTCAGCCGGTGTACATTATGTAATACATTTTCAGATTCATACAGATTAATTTCATGTTATTTGTCTTGTATATTTATTACTGAGGTGCAAAGTGATACAAAGTGTATGTAAATACGGCATTATGAAATAAATAAACCCTTGATTTGTAACACCCTCGTCGTTTGACCTTGATTTTACTCCTTGCAACCAGGAGGTGGCACCATGGCCATCACACAGAAATCATTAATCCCTTCTATTCATTCATCAGAGAATGAATAGAGAGAATAGAGATATTAAATATTTCCTATGTTGTTGAAGTCATTTGCATCATTTTTGTGATGAAAATAAAATAAAAGTGAAAATAAAAGTCTTTCATAATGCCTGGGATAGATAAAATACTTTTTTCAAACTTTGGATTTTGATTATCTTTTGATGACTTGAGTTTCAAAGAAGTGGGTTATTTTTTTTCCAGCTGAGTTGGAAGTGGCAACTCACTTGCCATCTCACCATGAGAACCCTGCACTCCAGTTTCCCCGCTCATCCATTTAAAAAGACTAGAGGTTAGGGTTTCTGCATATGTGGCTGTGGTAGAGTGCTGTTGTTTTCCCCTGGGAAGAAAATGGCCCCCGCTGTCAAATCCTTGCATTCCAGACCTGGGAGGATCGTTCAACCTCCAGCCAACTGGAAAGATTGTTATCGTTTCCCTCTTTGATGTTTACTCTGTAGTGAGCCCAGTAACACACATGCCACTGTTAAATACTCTAGAATAATGTATTTAGATTCAAGATTCAAGATTCAAGAAGTTTAATTGTCACATACACACACGAGGTGTGCAGTGAAATGCAAAGTGGCAATGCTCAGCAGAAATGTGCAAAATAACAGGTTCACACTATTCACAATAACCAACACAATATTTACAGTGTCACAGTTATTTTTAAGAGCTCTAAGCCTTAAAACAGGTAAGGTATTTAGAGACCACAACAACACACCGATATCCATTTGTTTATTTTTATTGAAAAAGTAACACATTATTGCATAATCACACCATTCCAACAGAGTTTTTAGTGGGGAAATACCAACAGCTATAAAATGACACAGTATGGCTGGCCAGTGAGCATAATTTAAGCCCCAGTCATTTGTCACCTTTCCACTGCAAACTCAGCGAGTGCAGAGGAACAATTCAGTGCAGATGGGAGGCAAAAAAAATGAGTGCATGAGGGAGGGAGTGAGACATAACCTGTAAAAAATGCTTGTGCTAAGATCTTTTTTTTCTTTAAACTTTTAAGGTAATGGAAGAAAACACACATGGATCGCAGCCAATAACGATCTTCTTTTGTTTTTACAAAGAGGTTGAAATATCAAGAGAGATCACACTTAATATAAGCATGCTGTCTGCCATGCCAACTACCATTAAGAAAATCTCAAATATAGCAAATATAGTTATTGAGAATATTATAATCGATCCAAGGGGGCTTTAAAAGACCAAAAAGCAGTCATTCATACTAATACACAAGGCTTTAAGGTTTCTAAAATCAGTAAGCTTGGATATACTACGGATTGCCTATTGGAATGTACTCTTGAAGTAACAGTCATACCAGAACATACACATCTTTTCCTGCCATGATTTCACCTGTAAAAAAAACAAAACAACACCCACCACACAACAACAACGTCAACATTATAGCTCGTCACGCATCTTGTCTCCTTTAGGTCGGACCACGCGGCCAATGTAGAGGATGGAATTGGTCTTGTTGTCCTTCACCAAGAAAATGAAGGGGTGATCTAGGTAGAAAAGCTTAGGGTTCCTCAGCTTCTCGTTGCTGAAGATGCTGGTATCGAAGGAGTTCCCTTCGGTGTCCAGTTCCAGGGCTGAGGCATGGAGGACGTTGGCGAGGTAGAGGTCCTTCTTTCCTGAGATGTTGGACAGGTCGGCCTTGGCTTTGTCCACAGCCTCAGTCAGGCCGAGTTTAGCAAGGTGTTTCTAGAAAGATTAGAAATAGAAAAGATGGAGAATTACTCAAACTTTAATGGCCTCATTTTGACTTTACCTTAGATTACATTCTATGATTTAAAGAAAAGAAAGATATGTCTAGCTTCATCTTTGGTAATTACAGTAAGTTTCAGCTTTTGATATATCTCAGAATGCTAACTTTACTAACATAAATCAAATTATCACCATTTACCTGGAGGTTGTGGCTGGCATCCAGGCTGATTTTGGGGAGGGAGATGGCCACGGCGGTCTCCTTCATCTTGCTAAGCCAGGTGTCGACCTGTTTTCTGGTCAGGAGTTTCTCCAGGCGCTCCAGGGGCTCCAAGTAGTAGGGCATGATCATGACCATGGAGGCCTGCTTCTGGTCCAGAGGCATGTTTAGCACAAGGATATTGTTCTCTGTGTCCTCGTGGAAGTCATACAGACCTGTGAAATGTAGAATAGTTATCTTCTTTGTGTTGCATTGAAAAGCTTATCACCATTATTGAAAATATGGTATCGAGAAGGCATCTAAATATATATAAATGGAGATCAAAAGGAAAAATGATGGTGAAACCCACCTGTGCGATGCATCATGGGAATTCCAATAGTGAATGAGCGGGTCACCATGAAACCACGGTTGTCCACCATTCCCTCATAGAATTTCTCATCCCAGTGAGCTATGGACAAAAGATAGAAATTCAGTTACACGTCTTAGGAAAGATCCATCTCTCTCAGTTGAGTCCAGTGCTGAACGAAGGGATTTCAGACTTTAACTGGTTTTGAATTTCTCTACGGGATGGCGATGGCTTAACCTCACACATGACACCGACAGTCATTTATTCTCCACTTACGCTTAAAGAACATGGCGTTGATGATCATGGCTCCATCTGCGTTCTGCACATCCTTGGTGACCTCAGGCAGCTTGCCATCCGTCGACTTGGCTGCCCACTCATTGATGGAGTTCACCGCACTTTTCTTGTCCTTGAAGTTGATTTTGGAAAGGTCGTAGTTGTAGTGCTTCTTGCTGCTCTTCACAAAGTCATCGGCGAAGGAGACGGAGCTGGGGCCGTAGAGGCGGTTGCTGATCTTCCAGGTAGTGTTCCGTGTTTTGGCATCGCTCACCTGGAAGGATGCAGCGCACAAACAAACTGTGACAATGTGCAACATTCAGAAAGTATTGAGGGTCTAGCTTGAGGCTGGATACAGTTAAGCTATAGCAGCGTAACCAAGCGGAAATACAAGGTGCTATCGATATCGCCTTTCCAGAAATGGCTATATAGCTTTTGTAAACTGAACTCTGATATATTGTATTTTATTGCACATACCTCAGACAGCAGCTCTGACAGGCCTGCATGCAGATGCTCATCTTTCAGGTTGTCAGCGCTGAGGACAGCTTTGACCTGGGAGACAGTGGAGGCCTTGGCGCCAAGGGCCACCATGCCCAGAGAGGAGGCCACCACAACGGGGGAGATGAGGATGTTCTCCGTGCCTTTCTCCTTTGCCAAGTTGTGGTAGAGGCTAAATCAATATCAGAAGAGGAATTATTTGCTAAGCGTATTAACATGAAGGAGGAATTTGACCTGTTGATTTGGTGCAGACAAGTTATCAATAAAGTAATAACCAAAATTGAAAATATGAAGAACAAGATTTGTACAAGCAAAAACATGGAATTCAAAGCAACGAATATTGAAGCATCTCTGCATTACATTGACACAATACACGATCATAAACTCAGTCCAGTATTATCTCATAATCAATTACAGTGACATATCGGACCTGAAAGCAAGGTTGCTGCTGGTCTCAGCCAGCGTGGCGGCATGGCTGCTCAGCTTCTTGTCTTCTGCAGAGGCCACAAGGGCCAGCAGGCACAGAGCTACAGTGTTGATCACCCACATCCTGTCTGTCTCCACAAGCAGCTATGACAGTCTGCAAAAAAGAACAATGGCGACAAATGAGGTTTATGTTACTATATGTACATATATGTATATAATGAGTGTATGAGTAGAAGCACATTTTTTGAGTGAGGTTGTGGAGATGTTATCAAAAAATGTTCCATATTTAGTGAAAAGACCACAACACAGATTGTGATTTGTGAACCCGGGGCCAGTAGGGCAGGGCTGGCCGAGCCCACAACGAAGCTCAGTCATGCCTGCAGCATTAGGCAGCCATGTTTTTTCTCGACACGTCAGCAGCAGCTGAGGCCCAGTCGTGCTGCTGCAGCTTCCTTTCCACTCAGAGTGAGGCTCTGTCCTGAAATTTGATACCACTCTGCTCTCTACATTTGTCTTAGTTGTTGTAAACTCTTGCATTTTGTAAGACTTGTGATTGAGCGGAGATACATGATCTTAGTTCTCACATTCTCTTTCACTATGTGGAGTTGCAACCTTTTAGGGGATAGTTTGTGAAGATGGCGCTGCTCTAAGGCACCCCTTTTCCAAGAGAAGGGCGTGAGCCAGCAGGAAAAATCTAAGCCACCCATCACACAAATAAAGCACCAAATGCATAGCTTTAGGCTGTATTTAACCAGCTGCACTAACATCTCTAATCAAGCTTCTCAATGCTCTGCTTTTGGTATCCCGTTCTGAATGTAATGTTTCTGGATATGTTGTCTGCATCTCGGTCTATATCAGTATATTTGTGATACTCAATACTGACTTTGCATCATGTTTGGATACCTTGAAAAGTTTTCATACTGATGTCTGCAATTTTCATTCTGAAAGACAAGAGGTGCATGTGGTAATCTCCATAGAGCAGGCAGTAAAACAATATGCAGGCTCTTATGCAGACTTTTTTTTTTTTTTATTAGGCTTTTCTTGTATTCTATGGTTTATCCAGTTCCACCCTATCTCCCAGTTTTCAACCTTTAACCTTTCACAGTTAAAACGTTTAATATTAGTTGGTATAGCCTCCTGGTTACTCATCATGCATTCACAAGCAGACACGTACATGTTTTTCTTTGGCTGTGTGTGACCCAGAAAAAAAAACAAAAAAACCTTTATCCAATCAGCTGCGCCACAGTGGAACAGCACAAAAATTCCAGAGCAGATTTGGACCTCCCACCACTCCCAAAGTGAATGGAAAGTTAATCAATAAAGACTGGGAGCATATATACAGTAGCTTCCTTAAGTTAACTCCAATTCGTGTCAATATGATTACACACATAAATAGACTACAACAGGAGTGACGCACACAGAAAAGTTGTAGCATCAGCAGGCTTGGATAAGTTGCATGAAAACTTGAAGCTTTGCCAACTATTCTAATGTCCTCCCTTTATCACTGACGATAAGTTGTAATATTCCGTTAAATACGTATTTCAAAGTGCCCAAGAGATGACCTAAACTTCAAAGTGGTTAAAGTGCAAAAATGCTGCACTGTTACGTTAAAACGCAGAAACAAAAGCACCCCCTTTTCCCCCACTGCATTCCTCCCTGAAAACAAAGCCTTATCTGCCTTTGTCTCCCGGTCCTTACCTGGCACAGATTTGCAGGGTTTCTCGGAGTTGTCTCTCTGAGTCGTGTGTCCCGTGGAATAGCTGTACCGTTCCGACTCTCCTGCTCTATATACCCTGTGAGAGAAACTTCTGGAAGTGGGGAATGGGATATTCAAATGAGGATTGTCTGTCTTTCCTCAGGAAGCCAGGAGCTGGGACGTCCCCCTTGAAAGTTGACCCCTGAGCTGTTCTGGGCTCAGTTTTGCGAGAGTCCCCACCAATGGTTACAGTTAGAAGCGAGATTGAAATCTGCTGCTGAATCTACTGCTGCTTGCTGACTCAATCTCAGACACCATTTTCATCATCGTCTAAAAGATGGATAGTAAAACGTCTTAATGTGAATTAAATGATTCTCACGCATGAAAATGTGTGGAAAGTCACAGCAGTATTATTCATTTGAGAGTATGAGCTTCTATGGGACACTGAGGCACTATCAACAGGCAGGACATCAGCGTGCCGCGTCGTTCCAACCGAGCTGCTTATTGCAGGGTGGTTAAAGGATGGGGGTGTTGGTGGTGCATGGAGGACCAGTGTTGTAAAACTTGCAGTGAACTGTGCTAAACGGGACCTCCCTCCCTCCCTCTCTAATTTTAGTCTAAGTAATGCTAACCGATTTGATCTTTACTCTAACACTAAAAACTTGAGTGGCACTTTTTCCCTAGATTTTTTTCAGTTCTGGCAACAATGCAGGAGAAAAGTCACACAATTCAACATCAACTCTGTAAAATGTCCGTCACCGTCTTACTTTCCTATAACTTATTCAACTGATCAACAAAGACTTTTTAAACTGACACAAACTCTAGATAGATACTTGAGTATACATTCTCTACATTCAACATTTAATATTGAATAACTATATATATTCAAGGAGAACAAGACTTCATCTTATCAACAACTAATACTTGATGTCTGACACAAACTATTTTCCAGCCAGAGGCATTCCTTCATTGCCTTTTTCCCAAAACCCCTCCTCTTTTTGCAGCCCTCCCATAAATTGTCCTGACATGCCAGCTGATGAGGGGGGATGGGTGTCGTATACAAATGGTAGTTTATACAACGGAACAACGGAAAAATACCCAAACCCTAAGCCCATAGCCAAGTTGTAGTCACCTGGGCCCAGTTTTTCAAAACGTATCTGACAGGATAATAGTGATCTGATTGGATTAAATCTGAAAATTGGGGATTTCAAAACAGATCAAAGTATTCTGATCCTGAAAATTTGGATTTGGATTTGGAAATCTAAAATCCAATCCAATCCAATCCAAAAATCGGGATAATCTTGATCCCACTAGAGGGCTGGATTTGGGGTTGATTAAGAACAGTGATAGGGTTTACTTTTTACAGAAATACATTGTAAGGATTTGCAAGGAAATGAAGCTATGTGCCATGAACCTCATTGAAAACACACAGTACATTTTCATAATTCTTCTAAACAAAAATGGTGTCACACCTGCTGACTGTAGGTAAACAAAATATTTTTAAAAATGCACCTTACAGTTCACCGTGTTCAATCATCCTGAAGAAGTAACTGTTTTTGTTCTTTACAGCGTGTTGTTGCAACTGATGAACACAGTCCCACATCATTCTGTTTGTGTAAGATTTAGTAAAAAAGAAATGTTTTTAAATGACGACCTCAGTGTAAGTAATACACATATAGGAAACTCCAATGTCCCAAGAATTAACAAATGTAACATTATAGCCTAAAGAAAACAAGCGGTTCCCCTCCATCATGATCACCTTCTTCCTCAGTCCCAAGCAAAGCCCTGGCCTGCCACTAACACCGCTGCAGCCTGATGCACCAGCAGGACAGGCATTGAGAAATGTTTTGAACCTTTATTTCTAAAATGCTCCTTGAAAGAAAGCAGTAACCAGAGAGCAATGTGATTTTTTTGCCATGAGCTGTTTACATACTATGAGCTTCTACTCTGAGAGGCTTGATACAGACCAGGTCCCCAGCCCTTCCCTCCCTTCAGGGTGTGTTTGTCATTTTGAGGAGCTGAAATTCCTCAACATGTGCAGAGGGTAACTTGTGAGTCAAACAAGCCTGGTCGAATCTCCCCAATACAGGTAATCTCCATACAAATAGCCTTCTTTTTATTCTCCACTCCATGAGTGGCATGTTGCGTGGCTCGAAGGCCTAAAACATTCAAACAGTTGCAAAAAGTGGGAAGAAAAGGAGGCTCCAATAAAATATCAAACAAAGAGAGGATACTTGGAGATGTAAGGGGACCTTTAACTGAAATATAACATGACTCTATATCAGTGGTTCCCAAACGTTTTCAAACCAAGGCACCCCTTCATAGTCAACTTCTTTTCACGGCACCCCCTACCCCCCCACCCCCTTTAAGCTAAAAATGACACCATGAATATGTTATAAGAATGTATTTTAATGAACTGGCATCAATATGAAGTGAAATAAAATAACTTCTTAAAATGAAACATTATTCTCAACCACTCAGCTAATGATAAGAAAAAATAGATGTCAACCATTTTGATTGACTTGTTTGAACTAAGGCTATATTTGTTGCTGTGTGTGATTTATGCAGATTTACAGATCAATGTTTAACTTAAAATAATAATACATAATTATGTTAATTGGTAAAAAAAAAAAAAAAAGTGCATATATTTTGCTTTGTTAAAAACTTAAAATAAGCCTACTTTTTAGGTTAATAAGAAAAACAAAGAACGAAAATAACTCCGCGTATGGAGCTATCAGGCATTTTAGTGGGAGTGTGAGCCTCCTGTTGAGAGCACAGTCTCTTGATGCAGGGAGAGATTGAAGAGAGCGCAACGCGTAGATCTGACTCCACTGACAGGCGATGCCTTCTCTTGCTTTTCACGTATGTCAGGGATGAGAAAGCCAGCTCACACAAGTATGATGTTGGGAACGGCAATAGCCCACTGATCGCGCAGTTTGCCAGAGATGGATATTCGTGTCCCACAAGCAGCCAAAACTTGTCCGACGACATTTCTCCAAACTTCAATTTCAAAGTGCGATGCATTTTCAGTTCTGCAAGTTCTTCCTGGGCTTTGATTGTCAACTTCTTTGCTGATTCTGATGATCGGGAGTTGAAAGGATCGCGGATCCAGTCATAGTCTTCATTCTTCGAAGCGGGGAAATAACACTCAAACCTTTCATCCAGCGTTTTCAGATGCGCCGCTATCCCTTTGAATAGGGATGCTGTCTTGCGAGCGGATTTTTATGTGATGAAACGTTATTAAATAGACACAATAAAATATGGAACTTAACAGATCTTGCGGCACCCCTGGCCAGTCATTACGGCACCCACTTTGGGAACCACTGCTCTATATAACTCCAAAGATGCTTGTTTCATTTTTGCTAAGACATATTCACATATTAATTGTATTTGCTCTGTGTTCTGCAATGCTTGTGTGTATTTATATTTTGAGACTCATAAAGAAGAAAATTGGTCCTTTCAAAGATCTGCCAGATCTCCTCCATCTCATTTTTCTACACCAGAATCTGATGTAAGCAGATTTCAGAGGGTGGAGCACCTCCTCCTGAAATAGAGCCACAGAATGCTATTCAAGGGAGGGTGTCCAACATTCAACATGTGGATATCATTACATTTACCTCAACACCAACCTCTTGGTCTCTCTGCTTAGCTGTTGGGGTTGCTAAAAGAGGATGTACCAATGAGGCTGGAGTGTTCTACAGTGAATTTCAGTTCATTTCCAGTCTTAAAGTCCCAGGAAACTTGGCTTGAAATAGTAAAAATGAATATATGATATCAAAGTTTAGTGTCTAATTAAGCATCCACAAAAATCTGAGTGAAAATAAACTTTTAGAAATATTAGAAAACCTAGTTCAAAAACAGCTCATTTAGCTGTTTAGACCATTTCTCAGGACTGTGTAGGCGTGTCAGATCAGGATTTGATTGACATCCTGACACGATTGATAGCTCCGCCCATGTCAAACTGTCAAGCTGTTGCACCTGTTGGGGGAGGGACAACTGACACGTGCATTTTTTAATGATTGGATTAATGAATTCTCTGCGTCATAAAGCTCAGAAAATACCACGCCCAATTCAACCCCACTGTTCTGAACCCCCCACTCATTTGAACTAGGTTTTGTAATATTTCTGAACGTTTACTTTCACTCAGATTTTTGTGGATGCTTAATTAGACACTAAACTTTGATATCATATATTCATTTTTACTATTTCAAGCCAAGTTTCCTGGGGCTTTAACATTTGGATTTAAAGGATAGTTTGTAACTTATGTGCATGGCAGAACAATAAAAACCTTACAGATTGGTCTTTTTTTTTCTCAAATGATGGCTATCTCATGACAAAACACATTCAAGCCAACTATAATTAGGTTTGCTAAAGCCGGATATGATAAGAGGTTTTTCCTTTACTTTCAAGTACTTTCAAATACACACTAGTTGCTCTCCCGTCTCACCATCTGTGTTAGTTCTCCAAACAAGTAGGCTGTCTGGATTTTGGCAGCCTGTTGCTACTGTTGAAGGTTTTCTAAACCACTCTCATCCTGCTCATCTCTTCTGGCCTAATGGGTGTTAGGTTTCCTTTCTGATCTATTTTCCAGATCGGCTGCAACATTTGTTTCCTGAAATTCATCACATCATCAAAGTTTCTAAAATAGAAAAGAAAACTCTTTAGTTGTAGACTTATTTGAAAACTGTTATCATTCTGCCTCTAAAGCCATGATTCCATACATTGCTCCACTGAGAAGGAAGCACAGTGCATGCTGCCAAGAAGGCCATGATGTAAGACCTGAGAAATGTTTCTAGTCTGCTGTATGATGCAACTTTCTGTAGTCGGGTGTCTACGAATGCAGAGAGCAACGTGATCATACATGTAACCTCATGTACACTGTAAATCTAAACCAGACTCTCAGTTTTCTGCTGGGGTGTGTTGTGTTTATGAAACAGAATGCAGGTAAAAGTGATTATCTTGTTGATTTCACCTACTAAATTGAGGAGGAGGGGGGGTATTTAATATTTAGGTAAACATATTTGATCATCGCATCTTCTGTTTCCTGTAAAACAAGAAGAGCTGAAGAGCACAACCAAAGGTGGTCTGACACACTTTTAAGCCCTTCGCTAACATTTATGGAGTGTGGTTTTGCATTAAGGAATTATGCATCCCTTCCTGTTTCTGCGTCTTCATCGTCAACTTTTATTGTACAAGTATCAGTTACAAGTATCAAAATTGAGTGATACAAAGATGATGATGTCGAAATCTGCTGTCTAAAATTTGTTTGCTCCAGATTGTTTAAAGGCAGAAGACAAAACATCATGCTACGTGCTTGGACACCTAATGATATGAAATGAAATGAATGCATAAATAAATAAAGCATTTGGAACTTTAATTATTTTCACTGAATTTCAGTCAAACATGTTGGATGTTTTGAAGTGATAGTTGAAGAGGTATTCCACCAAAAGTGTTTTTTTTTTTGGTTGTCCATATGGACCATAACATTTTCGCAGAAATCTCAGGCTGTTCAACAATTTCATAGGCCTGCATTTGATTACTTTTTGTTTTTTACTTTTTGAAGCTGTGTACTTTCATGACACGGCAGCCGGAGAACCAGTCAGGTTATTCTGTTTAACATTGAATTAACATCCCCCCCTAAGTTTCAAACGTTTGTCCCAGGCCATCAAAGTTTCTTCATAGCAATTTAATGAATAATCTTATAATGAATAATTTGAGGTAAGCTCCTACTTATCCTAATTGAGGTTACATTCAGGCAAATTCATGCTCAAGTTAATACTCTTTTACCCTAAGGATGGTTTTAATTGGATTTCTTTTTGCAGGCACTCTTGAAACACAGACATGCTGTTGCAGGGTTTTTTTTTTCTGACTCTTTTTTTAAGCAGGTAGCTCCACTGAGACCGACTGATGAAGCAGCTCTTTTTCAAGCTTTTCAGCTCTTACCAAGGAAGCAGCATCAATGACAAACATAAAAGTTACACACAACACACAACAAATGTACATAAGCAAAATGCAATCAAAAAACAAACAAAACCACCAACCTTTCTATGATTTCTGTGATTTCTTAGATATCTATATTGAAATCCTGTAAAATGAGCAGTCTTGCCAGACCCTTTTTCTGCCTGGTACGCTTATTGTATTGTGGGCATACAACCACTAGATGGAGCACAAAGCAACCAAATAAACTGCGTCCCCTTGAGCTGAAGTTTGTTGCCACTATACCACATCTTAAAAGAAAAAAAAACAGAGTCCAGGTTGTTTTTTCCCGCTGTGATCTTGGAGAGTTCAGTCTTGGTTTATTGGCACTAATAGGCACAAGTACCAACAAGCTAGAAACAAGAGAGTCAAGTCTTTCTCCGTGATAAGAGACAACTCTTAAAGCTGCTCTGGTGTCAGTGAATGAGAGACCCAGCTTTGGCGGACACAGTGACAGTAACCTGAGCCATGTTACAGGTTTATTAAGATATTATTTTTATTTCATATTTGCACTGCAGCACAATAAAATTAATATGGATGAAAAAATTCAATCTTCAATCTATTGTCAATAGAGCACCTCCAGGTTTTGTCTGGTGCTGACATATTCCAGCATTGGGAATGTTGTCACAAATATTGAACAAAATGTCTAAGAGCAAAAGAATAATTTTCATATTGATTCCCTACAGGGACCAATAAAGTATCACATTATGGCATGTGAATTCTGTTTTAACTCCTATCAGGCGTCGATGCTGTGAGGCCAGATCCTCATGTGAAATCCCAGCAGCCCTTCATCATGTATGAGTTTGCTCCTGGAGGGACGAGGAGCTGCACTCAAGCTGTTACCGCAGCTTTGTTTAGGAAGTAACGACAAGCTGTTGCGTCGGTGTTTGGACAATACAATCTGCCCGTCTTAAGTTTCTGTCCCAGTTATTTCTGTTACTTTCCGATTCTCTCTGCCCCTATCCTGTTCTGTACCCCCCTGGTATCAGTATCGAACCACCCGGCTGCATTGCATAACGCATTGCTCCGCCCACCCGTAGACCCACCAACCACCTACAGGTTAGACCCCTGCCAGCCATCCTACCCTTCCTGCCTGTGGATGCTGGATGACATTTTTAAAACAAAGCTTACCAGTTGGGAGTTGTTTACTAATGCCAACCTGGGGAGTGTGGTGCAGCGACAGGGAAATGCCACAGGAAACAATCCCCAGACAAGTGCTTTCCGTTTTCCCCCTCCCATAGATGCACACTGAGAGACGATGCTAAGGTGTGTGTGGGTGGTGCATTAAATCAATTTTATTGGCCCACTGTGATGTTAAATAGTAACTATTAATAACTGGTAGTATTGCCAGCGGGTGAGGGACCCAGGTGGCCTGTGTGTGGAAACAGGCCTCTTTCCTGTTTGTTTAAAATGGGGATGAATCAACTCACATGCACAATGGATTTCAATTATTCATTTGTCATTATTTCCATGTGCAGTTCATTCTCTCCTTTAACTGAGAATTCAAAAGCCCAAATGAACAAACGACTACAGCAAGGAGAACATTTTTCAGTTATTTTTAGGACCAATCTTTACTGCTGCAAGCAATTTTAAGAGTGGCTCCAGAGATGTATCCACAATAAGCTGCATCATTTGTCCTATGCTGCGCTGTTCTCAGACCCCAGTGCTGGTCTGCCCTGAATAAAATTTGATTCAAGACAGAACACACACACACACACGCACATACACGCACAATGCAAATGTATTGGCTGCATCACTACAGCATTGACTGTTTCCTTGGTGATAAATGTGAACAGTTATTCCTCCCCCTCTTGAGATGAGAACGTGCTCAAGTAAAGATAACTAATCCAGTACACGGACCTGATCTGAAAAAGGTTGAAGACTAAAACAGTGGAAACAATAACAAGCATTAAGTGATTCTGTCAACCTGTATTTTATCGTAACTCTTTTGCTGCATGTGTTGGTGTGAGATTTCACACAACTGAGACGTTCTGACAAGCTGTCTGTGAATAACATCACAGTCAGAATCAATGTATTCACAAGTACAATTTATGTACAGGGATGTGTCTGTGTAGCATTGGTGCAGAGAAATATTGACAACTCACAGTGACATAATACTAACTCATGACACGAGGACACAACAGGAGCACTCGGTGGATAGGGGCAGTGCAAGAGATGCAATAAACATCCATGTTTATATATCTGTAATGTACAGTCATCATTCAAAATCTATATGTGGCAATGTCATCCTAATATACTTTCATGGGGGCTCCCTGGTGTAAAAATGTGATTCATAAAAGTCAACTAAAATGATTGTAATTATGTAATTTTGATACTGCTAATGGCTTTTGGACTGCATAGAAGTCACTGAAGCATTAATCAATTCAGTTAGTACAATGTGTAGATTGTACAATACGAGCACTGTGCCTGTACATCATTTATATTGCACACAAGAGAGCTCAATGCTTACATTATCAGTGGCCACTGTGGCCCAACCACGAGCACAATTATCACATGAATACTAAAATGGGTCAATCATGTGGTCAATTGGTTGTTTGATTACTAAGCACTGCTGACATGCAAGTTGTCTTGTGATTATGACTGCAGACTGTGTTCTTGTGACAATGACAAAAATCAATAAATCAGTTGTGTTTGATGAGTTGTCTGGTATCTGTCAATATGGTATAAGGTGACAAAGTCTGATCCTGGTTAACCATCACATTGGTTGTTTGGCTGATTACTTGAGAATTTGTCTAATGGATAAATTAAGCTCTAGTCCAATTGGGGTTTATTCTACTTTGCAGTTTCACTGTACTTTACTGTTATGCTGATTAATCCCTTCTGCTTTTACAGAACAGACAGACAGAGAACAGGACAGAAAACCAAAGATTAGTTTAATTGAAATAAGGCAGCCCGGAGGGGCCTCAGTCTTGGTAGTAGTAATAGTGGTGTGTGTGTGTGTGTGTGCCATTGGGGACAATTTAACAGTGAGCTTCAATCTGTGTGATTTGTTAATAGGATAACTGCCAAGACTGCATGTTAATCAACATCTCTCAATATTTGGTGTGTCTATTAGGTAGACCTACAGCTGACATGGTCTAAGACCGCATGCACGTGTGTGTGTTTATTTGTGTATTATTTGGTGAGACATTTACTAAAGCAATGGGCCACGACTCACGAGCCTGTCCTTTACAGTCCCCATAAAGAGGAAGAAAGTAAATGTTGAATAAATCTTTAATTCTCAATCGATAATAATTAAACGATAACACTTAAATGTTATCCTTCCGCCAACCAATATAGTTCTTGAACAGTGTTTTAACGACGTGGTTGCAAACTACCCGATAAACGCACACCTGTGACCGTATATCAGTTCATTTAACTATTAATGCACTAACCGAAAATCACCGCTCACGCACCGCTTTTGTGTCGCTTAGCAACCATGTTGTTTACCTACTGATCAGGGACCAGATAACACTTGATTAAAAATAAAACATTTCTAGAAGTTAACAAGTGAACAACTTGTTTTTTTTGTAGTAAAAAATAAATAAACCACTAACCCATAATTTGCGGAACAACTACGAGGCACAGTGTTTTTGTGGCACATGGCTGAATTTTACAACGGCTTCCAACGCGACTCAGCCAATCAGAAGTGAGGATCGGAACTGTCAGTTTTATGATGTGGGATTTCTTAATCAAACTGCTATAAAGTTGGTTAACCGGTGGACATTTGAAATGGAGCTCGGTGGCCATTGAGCCTATGTAGATAACAGTAAAGTCATGTAGCGCAAGCTTGGTGACGCTATCTCACTGTAGCCTACAAGAGGGCAGCAGATAAAGGCTCAACTCCTCCCACTAGTCAGTCCATTGAATTACTCGCCCGGTATTCACCGCAGCTCACAGAGGCAAGGCACGCTTTACCGAGAGAGAGGACACAAAAACCTGGGTACTTACTGAAAATATGAGACGGGACTACTAGACCAAAGCCACGGCACTGCAGGACTTTACAGCATCCACTTCGCACCGACCCCGTCCTTACTTTCAATCCCGTGGAGCTCAGGACGCCGTTTCTCCTTTGTTTTCGGTGTTAACTCGGGCTATCTGTCAATGTTAGCTGGCCACCCACCTTGCTACCTTTGACACGGGTTGTCACTGGGGGACAGTTTGCCGGGGGGACTACTGAGAGGAAACGAATCTCAACTTCACTGGGGAACGGAAGCCAACTCTGAAAGAAATAAAAGTGATAGTAGCCTTCAGACAGGTGAGTGTTTTGGTTTGGCTGAGATGTTGATATCACGTGCCTATGGGAGTTTCATGATAGAATTTGTAGAAAGTTATTTCTTCCTTTAGAGCATTTTTTTGTCGGCAACACAATAACAAACCTAAGACATTAAGGATTTATAGTGCGTCTGTGGTACTCAATAGTGAGATTATTATTTATTATTATCGCTGGAACATATTCCTATAAGGACGTGCTGTGATATTTGTATAATATCCTACTTACATTTATTATAGGACTACTATAGTTATTTTCATTGACAGAGGTTGAGTCCTTTGCTCTCTGGCCTCGTGCACTCAGACACACATGGAAATTAATCTGTCAAGACAATGGACACGCCCATCATGCTGTAGCCTATGTAGGGTTTCCCTTTTGGGGAAAATTTGGGAAATTCATATACTTGATTTTACCATGTCCCGTTTATGCCGTGTATAAACTGCATTTACATCACATCAGTAGGAATGCCTGTAAAGCTGCATATCGGCCATGGTCAGTGCAAGTTAAGAAGCAGAGGCTGAATGTAAACTACTCTACATGAACATGCATTTGGTGAGGAAAATTGTGTTTGCTCATATGCATCACTCATGTCACTTGGATTTGCATAATTCATAACAACACTAGACTTTCTTCTGGTTGAGGATTGTGGTTTCACTTTGGTGTCAGAGGTTCCCACAACTGGGAAGTGATGTTAAGTGTTGTAAATGTACTGAGAAGTGCTGTAAAGTGTTGTAAATGTACTGAGAAGTGCTGTAAAGTGTTGTAAATGTTCTGGCAAGTGCTATAAAGTACTGTAAATGTTCCTGAAATAGTTCAATAATCTATCAATTCGGAAATTGCATGCAACCACACCATCCGTGTAGAACATGGGATTATTGCTTTATAAGACTATTACATTTATATTTAAGGTATTTAACACTTATCCAGAGGGTCTTGCAATGAGTAAGCAAGTAGAGGTTCAGTGTCTTGCAGGTAACTTTAACCACTGACAGGACACATTTGGTTACGAGACAGTCTCTCTAAATGTGAACTCACTGGCTCTCTACCCAGAACACTTGATCAGTGTCTCAATACACCTTGGTGGTGGGAGAGGTGACATACTCGGTTCCCTTTTTATCACTTGGGCTACATCAATAAATGGATTAAAAAAAAAAAGTGCTGGATACTGTTTTTAACTCAGTCTTTTTCAACTGCTTTTTGGCTTGTATGCTCCTACATGGTTATTGAGGTTCCTGAGGGCAGCCAACGCTTTGACATGAGTCATGTTGTATGGCATGTGAGAAAATAAATGTTAGCTTGACATTCAGACCACTCAGATTTCAGATGAGGGACTTTTTTGCAAATGATATATGGGTAGACATTTTGAGGTTAGCTGGGGAAGAAATGGCAAACATACACATTCCTACAATTCTTGAAAATGAGTTAAATTATTGAGAGATATGGCTAAGGTCTGATATTCAGAAAATCTAAACACTGGAATAGCTTCAGTTTAGTTGTAAAGCATTTCAAACATAACCCTTGATTTTAGAAATGTAACTTTTGGAAGAATTAAAAGTCACACTATGGCCTTCAGGAAACATGGATTGAGATCTCGTGCTGACCGTGCTTTCAGAAGGAGATGGGTCAGGACAGGGAGGAGTTCAGTGGAATGTACCTGTGTCCACAACAGTAATCCTCTTACTGGTTACCCATTCTTACACACACACACACACACACACACACACACACACACACACACACACACACACACACACACACACACACACACACACCAAGGACCAATCTTCACTGCTGCAAGCAATTTTAAGAGTGGCTCCAGAGATTTATCCTCAATAAGCTGCATCACTTGTCCTTGGTCTCAGACCCCAGTGCTGGTCTGCCCTGAATAAAATTTGATTCAGTCTTGGGGATACTTTTTCAGAGGCCTTAAACCAGTTCTACTTTGGATTTGGGTGGATCCCTTGACTCATAGTTACATGCTTAGTTAAACTAGTCATATCACTCGGAAGAATGTTGTTATACTGCTGATAAGAAATCTCCCCCAGAGTTGCAGTGAAAAACCGTGACTGAGTCAATTTTAGACTATTATTGATTTTGTGTCCCAGGCATTCTTGCGCTGCCATGCGACGCAACATATAATTTTAGCTAAGAATATCAAGCTTATCTGCCTTTTTATATAAATGCTCCTGAGGGGGAAAAACTGACCGACGGAGAACAAAAAAATATGCCGGATATGTTTTCAGTGTGTGCCAAGAGAAAAACAAGTGCACAAAACTGTAAGATCTGTAGTCTTTTATCTATGATAAGATCACCATTAAGGTACATGAGAAGCCATGACGAGGTGTAGAATCCCCCCGCCCCCCTCCAGGAGCAGAAGACTGACTTGTAAAAAATGGCCTGTTATTATTGCCTGCCTCGTAGCAGTGAGGTCAGGTTGTGCTGTAACAGTGTGATGAGTAACATGAGTCACGGTCTTCCAAACCACTCCCCTGGATCTATCAAGGAACACAGTGGGGGATCTGTACCACTGGGCGCCAGGGCACGATTTGGAGCATCATATTAATCAGAAAACAAACCTCAAGTATTCAGTCTACAACAGAAATACATATTCTCCCTGTTTGTGAGTCATACAGGAAGTATTGTTATTGTCATTCATATTTACACTTACATTGAGGTATTTAACTGATACTCAAACAATAGCGAGGAGGGTCTCGCTCTCTAGAATGATCATGTATGAGAAAGAGGTGAGAGGTAAAGAAATAAGACCCAGCAGCAGGAAAAATGTCCAGTGCTAATTGTCATTAATTAAGCCTGTTAGGGACATTAGAGCCATTGGCATGTTGTCTTTGTTGTTTTGGAACTTGAGCTCTCTTCAAAGACAAGCACCCAGACAAAGTGGGAGGTGCACAGTTATCATGTCACAGCTGTGGTTCCCTTCTGAAAAAGCATAACAATACCTCCTTTATTGAATAAGAAGTGTGCTTGTTTTTGTTTGATTCTTTAAGGGAGTGGTAATATTTCCCCCCATGTGGGGTCCACAGCCACAGATTCCCGTTAGTAGATGAAACAGGTCTATTCTGTAAAATGAGAATAATCTGTTCTATGGTTTTTTTAATGTCTTCAGTGGCCCAGGTGTCTCTGTATTGCACATTTGCAGATTATTGTCTAATCCTCTCTGTTGGAGGAAGGAGGTAGTTTTCCCATTATTTCATCATTTCATCTTATTTTGGGCATTACATTTCCCATTAGGTGGAAATTACTGTTTCCCTGCTTTTTCTATTTGTGTTCACACCTCCCTAAGAGGAATAGTAGAAGGCAAAGATTAATATGAGCCGAAAGCTCTGTCCCTTAGAGCCGAGAACGCCGAGTTCCCTGTGACGGCACGGCACCTGCTTGTCTGGCCCTGCCTCCCACCCAGCCGGGCTCAGACAGCGGTCACTTGCGGGAGGGAACAGGACTCTCTGTGATGTCAACACACACAGATGGTGGTGAGGAGCCCTCGCCCAGACACACAGATGGCACCTTGATACAACCTACTGGTCCATCCACTTTCTCTCGGCCACAAAAACACAATCTCGCTGAACAGACTGAAGTGAACTAAGGCACTGGTCAGGTCCATTCGCCCGCACCGTACAACAATGGCTCGCACCGTGTCTCTGCATGCCACGGATGCCTTTGTCAGCTGTTTCCTTTCCAGGCCACAGTATCAGCACCACCTATGATTAGGAGCCAACCCCAGAATTACTTTCTCTCAACCCTAGCAGGGAGGCAGACAGTCCGGGAGGGGTCCAGACACAACCTCCCCAGCCATTGTTTTTCACTTTTTGGAGCCTTGCAGGAGACCGTGGAGAACATTCTGTCAGAGCAAAGAGGTTTTTTAGGAAACACCCCCATCGGTTGAATCGAGGGGAATTTTCTGCTTTGCCGGACAGCACACTGTGGAGAGTACGAGATGAGATGGGAAGGAGACACCCAGTGTTTCTTGAAGCAGTAAATATTTGCTGAAGGTATTTAAAGGTGCAAGTAAGTCTGAGTGATATATTATTGCAGCGTCCTTGACAGGTGCTCCCCATGGAAATGACTTGATCATGGGGAGGCAGTTGTGAAAGTGGTGAGATCTGCTGGATTCTCAGATCAAAATACTGTAGCTTCTCACTGTGTGGGAAAGGTCAGAATTAAATGGAAGCCGACTCCCAGCTTTTGTTGAAGGCGTTCAGAGAATACTAGAGAGCTCAACCAAGAGTGGTTTGTGATGGATGGTGCAAATGTATTGCCTTTTTTTATAGCTGATTTTGTTTGTAGATTTATAAAACAAACCATTAAGTCAAGTTGTATTTGTATAGCATATTTCATACACAGAGCATCACAGAGCAATGTGCTTTACGCTTTAAAAACAAAACTTAAAAAAGTTTATTAAGAGCCCCCACTATCTGCCCCAAATACACTATATGGCCAAAAGTCAGTGGACACCCCTATTATTGAGTTCAGGTGTTTCAGCCACATCCATTGCTAACAGGTGCATAAAATCCAGCACATAACCATGAAATCTCCATAGACAAACATTTAGAATTTAGAGCTCAGTGACTTTAAACGTGGCACTGTCATAGGATGCCACCTTTGCCAAGTCAGTTTGTGAGATTTCTGCCCTATAGTTGTGCCCCGGTCAACTGTAAGTGCTATTATTGTGTATTATTGTGAAGTGGAAGCGCCTAGGAGCAACAACAGCTCAGCCACGAAGTGATAGACCACGCAATCTCACAGAGCGGGGCCAACGAGTGCTTAAGCGCGTAGTGCGTAAAAATCGCCAATCATCTGTTGCACCACTGAACTGAACACAACACTGAACACTGAGCTGTGCATCGGGAGCTTCATGAAATGGGTTTCCATGGCTGAGCAGCTGCACGCAAGCCTCACATCACCATGCGCAATGCCAAGCATCGGCTGGAGTGGTGTAAAGCATGCTGCAACTGGACTCTGGAGCAGTGGAAACGTGTTCTTTGGAGTGATGAATCACGCTTTAGTATCTGGCAGTCTGATGTACGAATCTGGGTTTGGCGGATGCCAGGAGAACGCTACCTACCGGAATGCATAGTGCCTACTGTGAAGTTTGGTGGAGGAGGGATAATGGTCTGGGGCTGTTTTTCAGGGTTTGGGTTTGGCCCCTTCGTTCCAGTGAAGGGTAATCTTAATGCTACAGGATACCGAAGACATTTTAGCCAATTGGGCACTTCCAACTTTGTGGCAACAGTTTGGGGAAGGCCCTTTGCTGTTCCAGCATGACTGTGCCCCTGTGTACAAAGCAAGGTCCATAAAGACATGGTTAGACGAGTTTGGTGTGGAGGAACTCGATTGGCCTGCACAGAGCCCTGACCTCAACCCCATTGAACACCTTTGGGAGGAATCAGAACGCTGATTACGAGCCAGGCCTTCTCGTCCAACATCACTACCTGACCTCATTATGCTCTTTTGGCTGAATGGGCACAAATTCCCACAGAAAGCCTTGTGGAAAGCCTTCCCAGAAGAGTGGCGGCTGTTATAGCTGCAAAGGGGGGTCCAACTCCATATTAATGCCCATGGTTTTAGAATGGGATGTCCAGCAAGCTCATATAGGTGTGATGGTCAGGTGTCCACTGACTTTTGGCCATATAGTGTATCTAAAAATAAATTCTACCTGCCTTTTTTGTTTCATTATCAAATTCATAGACCATTTTATGAACAGTCTGCTGAATAGACAATTACCATAGACCATATTTTAGGAGCAATTTATGCAGGTAATTCAAACCTTTTCACAAACCTTTCTGGCAACTGTACATGCTTGATTAGCCAGAATAGACTATTAATGCAAGCTCCTGTCATGCCAGGTTAGTTTGACATGGAGGCTTAGTTCTTCACCATTATCATTAAAAACCAGCAAGAAGGAACATCATATCCAGATGAGACTGTAATGCTTTCAAAGGTGCCTCAGTCTGCAAAAAAGCAAAAGAAACGTCTTCATATGAGGCTTGGATAGAGGATCCAGATGCTGTACACCTGCTGTTGGTTATAGCACAGAGAAACCGTGTAGGCAGAGAGAAAGACTGTTGCCTGGATTACACCTAGTGTACTATATGTGGAGCACCTGCTCATTCCCTGAAATAGACTGACCAAGGTAAAAGCTGTTATCCCTCATACACAAGTCTGAGTGTGTTTGCATGTCTGTGTGTGTGCCGTGTGATGGAATGGAGACCTATCTAGGGTGTATCCTTGCCCAATGCATGATGGGATAGGCTCCAGCACCCTGTGACCCTGAAGTGGGTGTGGAAATGAATGATTTCACCTGTGAATTCCACATCAGCCATGAAGGGGAGATTTACGCAATGTTCAGACAGGAAGCTCAAATCCGATCAGATTTGTTTATTTATTTATATATTTTTATTCGCAAAAACAAAAAACACATCCGATCTTTTCAGATGAGATTTAAACCACTGTCATAGGTAGTTTGAAACACATGGAAATGCAACTCTGATGCCTCAGATTGGATGTGTTTATTTTTCGTCACTTCCCACGTCACACGTATTTGACTGCATACGTGACAAGAAGAGCAAAGAACAACAAACATGGAGGAGAGCCAGCAAGAGAATCCGGTGCCTGGACAAATGAAGAGGTTTCCTGCCTCCTCTCATGAAGGCGTTCTGCACCAAGACCAGAAAACGGTGTCATAAAAGCCGTCAGAATGAGCAACTTTGAAACGTCCATGCTACTTGCTTGTTGCTAGCACTAGTTGCTAGTTGTTGGACAGAAAACGTGCCCTTAGTCAGCATGAGAGCGCTTGCACAGGTTACTATGACAACCAAATGATTGATGTGACAGCAAATGATTATACTGTCTAAACACACAAATCTGATCTGGCCACTTGTCAGCCTCAACGATCAGATTTGAAGAACAGATCAGAATTGCCTGCTCTGTGAACACCGATGAAGGAGGAGGCCGGTTAAAGAAGGACAAATTGAGGTGCAGGTCAATATTAGGAGAGTGGTCCTAACATTTAGTAGACTCTGTATATCCCTGCTTCAGGTTAGGCCTCCAGCCAGCAGCACGTGACACACTACGCTTGATTTGACAGAGGGGGCACAGCACACAGCCCCCTCTCCCCTTCCTCATTTTCCTGTCTTCTTCTAAAAAACTTTCCTGTACTTTTTTTTCCCCCCCAGTGTTTTATTTCTCTCGCTAGCACTTTTGTGTCATACACCATCATTCAGAGACACAGAAAATGTAAACGTCTCCTGTCAGGGCACTGTGGTTTTCCTCCTTGCACTCCTTATTTTTGGTTGCTTGTAATGTTGGTGGGCTAAGGATTAGAATTTAAGCATACTCTACTGTTGCATTGATTGTAAGTTGCTCTGGACAAGAGCATCATCTATGTCTAAATGTCTAAAAATGTAATTTAATGCTGAAACATGCTGAAAGACCGAAACAGAAGCCTTGGTAATCTTGCAGTTCTACCACGGTGTTTGAACTGAGTAGTGCGCTGAAGTAAAAGTAAAAGTAAACTACACTTGATAACTGACACTTGTTTTTATTGGTGAAGTTACTTCCTTACTTGTTTGCCAAGTGCAGCTGAATATTTTGTACAGTGCTGGACCGAGACATCCCTGCAGGCAACTGTCTCATAGCTGCAAATTAAAGAAGACTACAACTCAAGCTGTTCAGGAATGGGAAAAGATTTACTGTCACTGTAACAATAGCGATATACTCAAAGGTTCAGGCTCATAATATATAGTACACTTAGTATGTATTGGGTAAGTCACCATTTTCCCCCCATTCAACTCCAGCTATAGTCCTGTCATGAAGCGTTGTATTCATTTTATTTTTACTATTGAGAAATGTTTAATTAAATGGTGGTGGTTTAGCCAAGTGACACCCAAGCATTTAACTGTAATTTGTGGATTCTAGGCCGTTGGAAAGGTTATGTGGGCATCATGGCAACTTTGATTCAGCTCAAGCCTTCCCTTTAACATCCACCCCACTGGTTTTCTTCGTAGCCAGGCACTTTTCTCAGTGGGTTCCAGCTCCCATTGTGCCTTCACTGTCTCTCCGGACATCTGAAATCACAGGCTGCACTAAGGTTGATGTGTGAAGGGTGTGAAGGCGTGATGGAAACATACAAGACTCGGTGCCGTCCGGTCTGTGAAGTGATGATTATCAAAACCCACACGCCCATCAGCTGTCTAATCGGCACATATTGTGACAATTTAAACATTAGGTACAACTGGTGTCATTGTGACAGAAAATGCCTTCATATGCCTACGTATGAGGAGGTGTGCTTTGTGTTTAACTGGCAAAGAGTCGTTTTGTTTTAAAATGGTGAAAAGGCAGCTAGCAATGTGTTCCTTATTCACAGTCGAGCTTGCACCGTGTCTGGATGTGCGTATGTGTCTCTACTTTGCACAATGAGAGGATGTTCCCTTTCACCCAGACGCCCTGGCTGATTGAAGCAATGCATACTCTAGCAGCTTGTGTAAATCCCCACTTTAATCCTGCCTGCTTTAAACAAACACTGATCAAATGGAGCTTATTAAACTGAAGAACCATCAGGTGAGTCATTTTAATTATACTTGTCTTCAACATACCCAAGACGGCTCCAGGTTACAGCGATGGAAGAAAAAAAAACTTCTCCACAGCTTGTTATAATTCTGCTCCAAATTGATTTCCATCCTTTTTTGTAGCTTTTATAGAATTTCTCTGAATACAGGTAATCATCCAAGCTATTCAGCAGGCATCCCTATTGAGGAGAGGGCTATGAAACACTGTAGACACCGCTAAAAGTTTTCATATGCACAGTTGCACATGCCACAGCAGGTGATGCCTCTCTCCTTTTTTTTGTCAGGGGGAAAAAATAATAATTTACCTAAATACCTAACCTCCATCTCCATCAGGCTCCTAATTTGTCTTTTATTATTCATTATGTGTCCAGATGGCACTGGCCCTGCAGCATCCTTCTGTGTCAAACCAACACGCCTCAGTATCAAATCTCTGTTTAAAAACACTAAACCTTTTTCCAGCCTATGAAGGAGGCCGTGCACTACCCTACTCCTAGATCATTTTCATCTTCAGATGAAAAATGAGAGGGATATCTCCTCACAACACTTGACCCACTTCCAGCCCTGCTGGCAGACTTTCCATCATTGAAATGAGTGGGTGGGTTTCCTTCTCCTCCACCTCCTTGTCATTTATTTAATTGTATTTCATTCCCATGATGTGAATGAATGGAACTACATTGCACTCCTTCTTCCTGTTGTTGGCATTTTAATTTGAAGATATTAATGGACTGCGATTAGATTAGAGTTTTTATATTTGGATTATCTCTGACCCATATTTTTCAATTTGCTTGGTTTGATGAGCACAGCTTCAGCTTATGTTATTTAGAGATTTCCCCCCACGTTCACTGTAATTGTGGAAATTGTCTTTCCTTTAATACGTGTGACAGGAATCCTTTACTCCTCTAACCGGCATTACGGTTTCAGTGGTAAAGTGTTTTTTATGAAGTGAGAGTGGCCAGTCCACCCTCCAAGTGTTTCACCAGATTCTTCAATCGCTATATAGTTAACAGGAACTGGCAAACCTGGTGAGAGAGATGCAAGTGTATCGTGAGTTTAGATTTGAACCGATGCGGTCATAAAGTATGTGGTATCATCAGACTGACTGCCACGTTTTGTATTTATCCCTTCAGACAGTGCTATCCAGTTGGTTATGCTTAATATTGGTCAATAATAGTGTTTTTGAGCCCAATTATGGTAACTTTTGTTTGGGTTACAATACATTGACATTGTATTTGTCTGTAATGTCTGATGTTTGAATAGTGGATTGTTATGTGGGTAAGTGGGCTGAAATGGGTCATCTCCCTCGCTGTACAAATTCCTCTTGAAGATAAATTGTGTTTATGTAGCAGTGTGAAATGTAGCAGTTTGAATGTATTTCCACGCCCTGTTCTTCTGGGTCAAACTGTAGCTCCGTTCATGTATGTATTGCAAGGTTGTTTTCAACTGCATGTGCCCAAAGCAGTCAGTGGTCTGGTATTATTGTCCGCCAGATAGTCAACAGTAATCAACTTGTTTGATGATCTTGTGGTCAACTGATTCTTGAGAGTTGTTTCATAACAAGACAGCTGGCGGCCAATGTACAGAAACTTTGGTGAGTTTATTCTTCACCCAGAAAGGCTACACTACACTGAAAGTGTCTCTATTATGATTTTTTTTCCCCTCAAGAGTGACACAAATTTCAAATCAATATGAACAGCAAAAAGTGGCATGGATTTGTTTTTTGTTTTTTTTCAAATCCGATCCTGACCACTTTAATATGTGGTACTAAATCTGATTCTCAGGCATGTGACTTGTGAACGTTCAAAACGTGTTTTAAAAAAAATAAATCGATATTAACAGTCACCAAAAAATAGAACATGAGCCACTATTGGAATTGAGCATAACTGCCTGCAGTATGAACGCAGCGTTAGACAGGCTTTGATGATTATCTCTAGCTTGAAAAGGTTAGGTGCCCTGAGTTAAACTGGCTTTTGACTAGCACGGCTCGTGTTGAAGGGGCTGACTGTAAGGCTTTCTTATTTCCCCTGACGGTGCCTGGGAGCTCGCCTTTTTAAAGTGTAGGTTTAATAAATTACTTTGATTCTATAAGCTGCTGTCATAACTGCTCCTCTAAGTTCACTATATCTTAAGACACCGGTCATCCTTTAACAATACGCTGTTCTTAAAACTGTCAGCCTGCCCTGTCTTATGTAATGTGGCATTGAACATCTGTTTAATGGTTATGCCAGAGAGTGCCTTTTTTTCCCAAAGCTCTCCTTATTCATATCATATGGAAAACATTATTGGTAGATAACAGACACTGTGGTTGTGGTATTGTGTCTTGTTGGTTCACATGGTTGCTGTTAGATTCACAATCAGTAATCAATAAATGATGACTTGGCCAATACAAAGTGCAGGGTGTGGACACCCAAGAGGCCTTATGTACATGTCTACAATAGCCTTCCTCTCCTCACCCGTCAGGCCAAAGTGCTCTGGGAGCAGCGCCTCTCATGTTGAGATGTACTGAATATCAATATCAATATCATGAGCTTCATCACATTTGTACAACTGTCAGACTTGTCATCACTTTTTTTTTTCTTGTCACATTTGAATTGACATATTTTGTCTTTTTCTACTTTTTCTGTTGATTTAAGCCACTGCACTTGATTGTGTTGGACCATATTAGTACTTATTTATAGTCCTTATTTTCACAGCGGTGAAAGCACCCCTGTACATACCCATGAAACACCACATCTCTTGGACATTCAAAGGGTGGAACGATCGTAAAGGTTGAGCCCTCAAGTCAAACTCACAGCATACATCGTCAAGCTCATCTGACAGGGACCTGCTCTTCTGATGCCCCAGTGCACTCTGGGAGGCCAGCAGACATGGAGGAATCGGAGCTCCGTGCCAGATGTCAGAAAATAAGAAGCACTTCACCATAACAGCTCTCCGAGAGGGGACAACATGGCGACCGTAAGAAAGCGTTCAGTCTTAACTTAACGCTGAGTTTTGACCGCCTGTGGGTTTGCTAGACTGTAACACCACGTTGCAGGCAGGATCTTGTAAACCTAAACTGGATGGAACAAAAGATCAGTGCACCTTGTTTGTATGGTCACATTCATTTTCAACCAGGATGCACGTTTTAGGGTTTTAAGAAAGGACATAGGGCCTACAACAACATGCAACAACCGGAGAAAAGTTGAAAGGCCAGCATGAATAAGTGCATAGTGGTAATGAGCCATTTCAGTTATTTCTCCACTAGTACAATCCAGGTAAATGACGGTATTAACAGTTTGCAGTTCGGTCCAGAAATGCCTGTACAGACAGTTGGTGGTTAGTACAATGCAGGTGAAGGCCAGTTCAGTCACTTCTCTTACAGGTATTCTCTGAATGACCCCCATATCTTCAAAACAATTACTTTGTGATGTGGATTTGAATGATCAACACCATTTCATGCAGCCATTTTTGAAAAGTCCAGTCCTTGAATCTATTTCCTGGCTTCAACCTTTCCTGACATCAGCGCTAACTGTTCGTTGTAAAGTTGGCCAGGATTTAATGCTGCATCGGCAATGTTTACTAACTTGCTTTCAGCCAACATACAGTGTTTTGACCCTCATCAGTATGCCTCCCACCATCTTTTGATATTCAGAGAAAGCAGCCTGCTAATGAGTGTTGGTAGACGCACCATCGTCCCCGGATGGCCCTAACAAGGTAGAATCAATGCTTGTCATTGAGCCTACCGTGGTTCAGTCATTTGTTTCCCAAGGCTAGGAAGTGCCTGATTAATAATATTAATATTAAGCACCGGATGCCTGGGCACAGTGGGTTCTTTAATCTGAACCAGTGTATCATAATGCACGCTCAGCAGCAACACTCAGAGAATCACATAGGACCCCGTGTTGTTTGACGTGGAGCAGGATGTTCATTCTGAAGGCAGTGAATTTGTGAAATGTATTATTATGTCCCGCCACCATGGTACACAGTGTGCTGGACATTATGTGTCTCTGTCTGTGTGAAGACACTTGTAAACACAATAACTCAAGAACATTACATGATAGAGATTTCACACTTACACCCCAGGTACCACCAATAGAGTAGATGATCTGATTAGCTCTTGGAGCTCCTTGCTGCATACGTATATTTTCTTGAAACTAACAACTCCGTAATGCTTTAAGATAGAGTTCATATTAATACCACCCATATGTTACATATGTTGACATATACACATTTGCTTCTGGATGGATGGATGGAGATGGATGGATGGATGGGCGGGGCTTTAGGAAGCTCAAGTGCCTCTTGTTACGATTAGGAATACACTATATTCAGTCAAAACTCTTTCAAAAATGCTGCTGATGTTACACCATTTTACAAACGTTAGACAGACCGTAGAGGTTTCCAAATGTGTGGAAACTCACAGGGCTAACATTGTAGAAGGCTAACAAAAAAGTCACACAGAAGTTTATTTGGTTCACCAACAATCAAAATACATGGTTTGGATGGACACCAGTGTGTTTTTCCCATTCCCACTCTATAGACTTCCATCTGAATGGCTTAGGCAAGGTAATGTTTTATCAGTGTATCAAATCACTTCTGTTTCCTGTACAAGAGTGATTGACGTCACTGACTGGCATAGCTGCCTGGGCAACTTGAGTGTTTTGTGTTGGTGGGACTTCTAGACAAGACTGTGGGCTGGAGTCTACTCTGTGGTGGGTGGGTGTCATCTGAGTGATTTATGTTGGGGTTGCTCAGAAATGATATTGAGCAGTTTTTCTTTCTTGAATGCTACTGATGGTTCATTATGATTTTATTGTTGGAAACATGCAAGGTGTTTTTGTTATGCAGAAGTCATGTGCATGTATTATCATATGACACTTTAGTAATCCCACCAGGCTTATGTACATACATTTGTGAAATACGCGCAATACCTTGAGATTGCCAAAAGTCCGATGTTAATCTGAATTACAGCTCAGTCATTGATTTAGAACGATTGATAAATTCAGATTTCCATCAGATACTATGTACATGAAGTGTGCCACAGCACAGTGTAACCGTTCCCAGCCTGCTTCCTTCCTTTTCCCTCTGCCTCAGCACTGATGTTTGTTTTCAGCTAAATGTAAGTGTTTTGCTGAGCATGCATACTCTTTTTGAACAATGCTGTGCATCACATTCATACAGCTGCACATAGTCACACCTGGGAGCTGCCAAGTTTAACTGACGACGGTTTTCTGCTGTTGGCCACTGATCAGCTCTACTGGCACAATTAGGGGTAAAGTGCTCTGCTCATCGCCACCTCCATGGTAATTGAGGGAGGTGTTACTGAAGACTGTTGGCACATGAGGATGGAATATGAGTGATGTGTCAGGTTTGGCTGGTTATTATTTTCCTCAAGCAGCTAGTTAGAACCAAATCAGTTCTCTTCCTTTTGTACTCAGTGCCTCCGATGTCACTCTGGTGTGAATTGTGTTTTGACATGCTGGACTCAAGCCTATTATCTGTCAGTTTTCATAGATCACGTTTACTTCATGAGATGTGTGATAACTCGGACTGAGCCAGGAGACATCCGACCATATTTTTTATTTTCCATTTATCATGCAGTTGACTGTACTCCTATCGTTTACATTTTAGGTATTTAGCTGACATGCATATAAATGCCTCCACTATAGTACTCCCCTCACTAATTGTTGCTGTTGGAGGAAAAAACAAATGGCAAGATTTTCATGGAGGAAGAAAATAATTTGCTGTTTTCTTCATATTTGATATCACACAATGCCAATTTTAACAGGTTTCCAAGGCCCATGAAACCCTCCCAACACATACTGTATGACCATGTAAATGTTCAATTCAAGAGAAACCCAGAACAGACTTCAATATATTCAATATTCCACCCACACACCATTGGGCTCTACACTCAGTATAGGGTATATTATGACTTTTGCACCAAACAAATTCCACTTATATTAGAGCTTAAAAGTCTCTTTTCCCTGACCTTCACCTGTCCTTCATGAATAAAGTAATTTAATAGATTGAATCAATAAGCGACCATAGTTTTCCTCTTGATTCACCGGGGCAGAATGTAAGGAGCAGGTGTTCCTAATATGTGTTCATACAGTGTAATATACACACACTCACACACTCAACGCCTATGCAGTCTAAGCCTGGCCAGTTGGAGCATGTCTCCTGATTTCTGGTCTTCCAAGAACTCTCCAGGCTTTGGCTCATGGTGAGAGGAATTAAAACAAGCTGGAAGAAAGGCTTTGTCAGCAGTGTGTGTGAGACTGTGTAGGAGAGACTGTGTAGGCGTGAGTGTGCACATTTATATGTGCATTTGTGTGTGCATGTATGTTCCTCTCTTACCTCCATTTACACAAGTGGGAGTGGATCATTTGCCACCCGTACCCCTTCAGAATTGGCCAATAGGAAATCTCCTGCTAATTAGATCTTTTGAGTCAGAGATTTGCCGAGATGGGAACTGCAGTGTAACACATGGCACACAGTGGGTCTCCTTCATAAAAATACTTTCAATTAATCCTTAAAGTAATAAAAGGTTTCGTTTTGCTACTCTCTAATGCTGATTTGATATAAGACAATAGTTATTGAACCTATAATCAGTTCATGAGAGCTTTGACATTTGCTGTTCTAAACACCGGATGTCAGGTAGGTCTTCTCCAGGAAAAGGTGTAACCAAATTCAACTGATTCAGGCCTATTTTTTTTTAACTCAGCCAACACTTTTAGGATCCTTTTTCTCATCAGTGGGTGCGCCTTCAGTCACCACAGGCCTCTTGGCCTCTCCCTCAGTTCTCTGGGTAGAAGAAGACACTGTTTTGCTGGGGAAACTGCTGAAGCATTTCCTCCCCTGCAGACAGTTTTTCCTCCCTGTCCCTTTGATTGGAGGAAATGAGGCAGCAGAAAAGGAGACGACAACAGCCATTTTGGGGCCTTTTGCATGCACTCTCATATCTTCTCTCCTAGTTCCCCAAAGTTCAGCAGGTCATACAGACTGTGTACAAAATGCTAGAAACGCCTCCTCTACCCATGTAATAGACTGGCCATGAAAATCCACTTCAATCATGAAGGGATAATGTAGGTGAAGGGGCGGTAACAGGATAAAGAAGGACGTTTAAAGCTTTTAAACATTGATTATGTAATTCTTTGTTAGAAAGGTCCTTGCTTATTTTGTATACAGTGTATTTTTCCCAAGCTTGAGCTTTTGTAGTTCAAGTGCCTGGTTGTTGTGCCTTTGAGGGACAATGAGGGACTGTGGGTGCAGCCCACTCTCCTTATGGTGGTCACAGTTCTTCACTTACTACGGTCAGAGGTGTCACATTCATGTCGGCAAAACATGACTTCAACTTCAGAGCCTTGGAAGAGCATGATTCAAGAGTGTCCTCGTTTATTGTCACTTGTCATCATTGCATAACACTAATCTCTAAGCTGTAAATACATTCCTCAACATCACCGTTACCAAGACAAATTCTTGTACAGTACAAGAATTATACACTTGAAGAATCAAAATGAGAATCACTTTGGATGCTTCATTCTGGTTTTCATCTAGCCTGACCTTTTAACTTGTTGTTGAAGTTGTGTCACTTTTTTCTCACACATAACCAACTTCATGAGATTCAAGTACAAAACACCACTACTGACGTTGTGTTAACTTTGATAAATTTAACAAGTCATTGCTATTTACTCAAGTTTTAATTATCTCCTACGTGTCATATTTAGTTGAGATTCTGTTAAGACCTCTTGCTGAGGGAGGGATTATTGCTGTGTTTTCCTTCAGTATTTTACAGCCTTTAAGAGGGTTGGGGCTTATTAACAACAATTGGATGAGCCTCGCAACTTTAGGTGACAAATTTGTTGCCTCAGACTGCAGCATAATTATGATAATATCCTAGATTAAGATCCTAGAGTTGTGATGTGGTGTCTGATAAATGACTGTTGTTGAATTTGTCTGTCTCTGTGTATTTCTTATGTTACAATGTATTTTTATGCATGATGGCACTTGGTTGTATGCTGGAAACAGAATAAAAGTAATCTAATAGCTCAAATAGTTGGAATGAATTCAACTCCGTTAAGCAAGCAGTGGTGTGACCGTGGGATGCTTCTGACTTTGGTGAGCTTGTCACTGGCTGTAACATTGGTATGAATAGAAGCTTTAGGGAGGTAAACAAGTTGCAACATAAACCGCACAGGCCAATTTGCTGTAACAACATGGAGACATTGTCATGGATACAGGTTGGAAAACTGTAATTTGTGAACAAGTCATAACTTGGCAGCGCCGAACACGGTTGTTAACTTTGCCTTGATGAACATACAAATAGGGCTTGAATGTGTCAGCTGCATGATTGTTTTTCTCTCCTCGTCAAAGGCTTGGCCTGCATGCCCAGACACACATCCATATTTTGTCTGTTCATCGTGATAGGAGTTGTTAATCACACTCAATGGTCACCTGAGCGTTGCTCAGCCGTTATTATGCAATAGTACAAACACCTGCAACATGGACACAGGTTTGCGCAATATTTGTGTTTATTATAGTGTTCATTTATTTCAGTTACAGTAAATGAAATTGCCAATTCTGAGAATAGGAATCAACTAGGAATAATTTCCAGACAAATATGTACAACTTAAGGATATCTGGACATGTGTGTTTTTTTGTGGACCGCTTATAGAATTTTAATGTTTTAGAGGAAATAGTGCATGTGGTAAAATTTAAATAGTTTAAAGGGAATTAGTGCAGGTGCAAAAATAAGGGAGTCTTCTCTTGAATTGGTTAAATCAAGTAGGTAACTGGGTATGGAGTTAACCAGTCAAAGGTCAGATCTTTGGGGAGGAGTTTGTGTGGCACTCCCATAAATCCAGGTGAGAAACCTGGTCAGTTTGCTGTTACCATGCAGGTGAAAGAAAAACACTATGCTGTGATCTAAGGAGACCTCAGAGGAGCTCAGGAAGTTCTTGCGGTTCTTGTTAAATGAACCAGTCATGTTAATCCTCTAAAGCCCTCATCTAAGCCTCAAATCTTAATGAAGAAATAAAGAATATGCACAAATAAATATGATATACTGTCATTGTTTATTGAAGACTGTAGACTGGAATAGACGCAGGAAGGCTGGAAGTTTGAAATCGTCCCCTCCTCTCTGGATACCAAGCGTGTGTGTCGTACAGCACTGCAAATCAACCCAAATAAGGCTGTTTAAGATGTTGCAACCAAACCCACACTGTCAGAATATTTAAAGATGTATCCAATGTTTTATGTTTTATGTGGGGTATATTCACACACATTCTTGTTTGGCTTGTAGTGTATGTGTTTCCAAATATTATGAACATGACGGAGGGTCATTGCCTGAGGTTTATTATTTCATATCTCTAAGGGGATCCAGTTTGGTAAAGAGTCACTTTGTTAAACAAGGGCTTACATGTCTATCCTTTTAAAGGGCACCATGATTTTGTGCTGGCAATCATTGTGAAAAAGTAGGTGAGACTTTTTTCAAATGGTGGATTTCTCATTTTGGAATGAAACTCGTCAATTACAGATAGGGACTTCAAACTGAGGCATGTTTTTCCCCCGAAGACTCAAAGCCATGTGCTTTCATAGCTCTGTTTTCAATCCACCCCACAGACATGATTTATTTATGGAAGAATATATCAGATGAGCAAAATGGCTGTGCCGGCAGTCAAGCAGTGCCTGATTTGTCTAAATCCCTCAGACTGCCATGTAGCTACTCGGTGATGTGCACTGCTTGCCAGCTTGATGCTGGACTTTACAGTAGTACCCAGGCTGCAAGTATGATAAGGCGATTAGATGCCACACTGGCTCATAGGGTGTTGGGCATGTGACAGAAGATGTGAGAGGGATTCTTCTGGTTGTGTCAGAGAGACCACTCTGGTTGCAGAAAAGGCTTCATAGCTGCACACTGCTGTAGTCAGTGAGGAGACTTTGTGGTGCTGTGTCGTTCAATAGTTGAAGCATAGCAACAACCCTGCCAGAGTTAGGTGTTTTCTACCCAATGCTGCTTTAGTCAGTGTCCTGTAAAATGTCTGCGCCCTTGTGGTCCTGCTGGGTTGGGCCAGGTTCATGATAGCCTGGGGTCTGGCCTGCCCTCCTCAGAGCAATTTCACTAATAACAGGAAACATGGCCCCTGCCACAGATGCTAATGAGCAGCTGCCCAGAGCCTGAGACACCCTGATTGCAGGCGGATGGGTGTAGTTAACGTGCGAAATTGCTCTGAAACATCAGATGTGACATAGCGTTTACTTAGCCATATGCTAGCTGTAATTCACAAGCTTGAGATAGGAGAAATCTCCTCATATGCACTCTGATATATCTTTAATAGTCTCCAGCTAAGAATCCATTGCACTGTATGTTGCACTTTTAACAATGTTTGTTTGCATGTTTCACTAAGCTTTGACTCTCATCTCCAGGACTTAAGCCCACTATTATTTACGCACAGTTATTTATACTCGGATAACATCAAGGCCCTTTCAACCCCAGATTGACTCGAGGTGTGTGAGTGTGGTGCAGCTGCAGCGCCAGCACAACAGGCTCCCTCGTGTCCCTGGAGAGTGAAGTACACTTGTGATAACAGTCAGCAGGGCTGTAATGTCATTATTGTTATTGCAGAGTCTCAGTGCTGAATCGGCAGCACCTCGATGGGAGGTCTGAGTTACTTAACTGTGATTACTCACCCAACAGAGCCTAGCCTGTGCTGGCACGTTCCTACCATGGTCACTACCACAGCATTTTAAAACAAATTCTATAAAATCGTGTCTGCAGAAATGTAGAAAAGATTTATTTTATGTTGGTTTTTTTTCCAGCTAAAGCTCGTCAGACTTGCCCAGACAGCCCTTTGGTTTTTCTCCAAAGGGCCCTATGCACCTTATTGGGCTCGCTAGACCTCAGCAATAATATTGTTTTTCTTGTGGGTTCAGTTGCCACACTGACCATTGCATCTGTACATACAAACTAGCATGCATTGGTGTTGTACTTTAAGTTCTTGTGAAAGCATTTCAGGCTAAATGTTATGTTACATTACGTAACATTATGTCCTTCTTACACCTGTTGGCCTTTTCTCTGCCTTCTGAGCCTGGTGTCATAGGAAGAGATGAGCCTCACATGGTACCTCTTGGCCCAGACATTTAGTGGCTCTGTGCCAGAGGGGATATGTTCATGGTCACTGTAGTTGAAGTTCAATAGATATTTGGTTTGCGGAGCCATTTTAATTTTGCTTTGATTTCCCTTGTTTTCTGACCTTGAACATATTGATGCAAGCTTAGCCGTCTCTGTTGTCATTGGAAACAGGAGCTGGCAAACAAGGTTTTAATTTGAGACTGAGTTGGGTATCAAAGGCAAGGTGCTTTTCAAGCAAGCATGTGTTTTCTATCATTACCAGACATGTTACGTCAGTGACGGATTGTATCATGGGTGGTCAACGTAAACGATGTAGACTTTGGTACATCTCTGCTCTCAACAATCTGCAGAATGTTGAGAATCAATAACCTTGTAATGCTAAACATACAGAGAGAATAGTGCTAATAAGTTACAGTAACTGTACCTCATATGGCTCATATGGATCTCTAGGTTTCCAGGGTCCATCGACATCATCAGTGCTAACCGTTCTGATTTCCTTTGATTTCTTTTCAGGATCCCTGGCTGTCAGTGGGATGTTAGAGCTCTGGAAGTGGGGCCAGGACTGACTGAAGGAGCATGGTGAAGCACCAACCCCTGCAGGTCTATGAGCGCCAGCTTTGTTTGTCATGCATCACTGGGATCTACGGTTGCCGCTGGAAACGCTACCAGCGTTCCCATGATGACACCACCAAGGTGAGAAGGGTTGGTATACCTTTTTGTTGGTGAACTTGACCAATCAGAATCACTTCTTGGTCAAGTCTTGGTGACGGTGGTGCAACGATATTTTGACAACTTATATTTTGATATATTATTCATAGTGGACTATACTGTACATACAGTATATGCACATTCAACAGTCAGTAACCTCTCAATAGAATATTACACCACCAACAACCATACCATGTGGCAACAGTCTGTTTCTGAATCTACTGGTTGTTGACCATTTCTTTGGGGTTGTAACGACTTAGTGACACTATTGAAACCATTGATCTGCACAACTGTCTAATCTTTCATTATGTAATGTTTCATAAAAGTGATTTTGATGATAACCCTTTGTATGTCTGATGACGCTTAGGTCAAACAGGCATTGTGTAATACAGTACTGGTTAAGAAAGCAATAGGAATTAGGATGGAGGCTGTCCTTACTGTCATTGCTTATTTCACAAGACAATGATAAACTTGTGTGCGCATTTGTGCTTGGTCACACATCTCCAAATGTGGAGTCGTAGCAGCTGGCATAAAAGATCTTACTGTCTGTGTAATTATTCTCTCAAGGTCATTTTCCCACGATAACAGTCCTTATGTGATAGTAATGCTTAAGGATGTTAATTTTCTTTTCTCTTTTTTTCATTACATTTTTTGTTAAACACAGAATTTCCATTTATTTTTAATGGGAGGCGTTTACTCATGAGCTAGCCATGTTTAGAAAATGATGGCATTTATCAGATTCTTCCTCTTCTGTTGTGGCTGCTGTACAAGCTTGAATGTAAAAGCTATTATTGCAGCCAAGGTCATAGTAGGCTCTTCTCAGGGCATAGGAAAAACAAAATAGCTTTGTATGAAGTGGAATATTTTGCAGGTACCGTGCTACTGAAAAAAAGCCCTCATTCATTAGCTATCTGGAACGTGTAGCAGTGCTCACTCACAATGGCTCTCGGTTCCCAGATACCCTACACTGATGTCTATCCCTCAACATTGATTTATAAAGAACAATTATCTCTCAGCAAAAATATCCTTGCTGACTTATCCCTTATCTGATAACCTTGAGCTCTCTATATGGAGGTGAATTAGCCATTATTACAATGCCCCCTTGTTTCCAGTTGTCCGTCACTCCTGTCAGCTCCCAAGTGCTCCAGATATTACATTTTTAATTACTTTAATCAAATTGTGTAATGAAATCTACTCGCCGAAATCTTTATTTGTCTAAGTCGGTTTTATGTGACAGCACAGGACTGACAATGATTTTTGCGCAGAGAAGATACTGCAAGTGTAAATATAGTATAAATGATAGATTTTTCATTTTGGACAAAACGCTTCATATATAGCTATACCCATGTAACATGCCATTCTTTGGACTGAAGTATACCCGAGAGCGTGTTTTCTAATAATAGTTATAAGCGCTGCATGTCAGAACAACCATCACATACTACACAGGATGATGCTATTTGTTCTGACCTTTCCCTCCATCGCCGCTATTCTGCCCTCAAGAAGGACACACAGGTTATATAATTGAATCTAACTCATACATATAAACCCATTGTATTGTGTATGTGTGTGAGTGTGTGTCCACTTGCACGCACACAGGCACTTGAACACTTGAACAGTTTATTTATGTCCACATACTGTAGATAAACAGCAATCTAGGACACAAAACAAGAATGCATGTCACTCATCACAGACACGTTGCACCACCACACATACTCCAGCTGCATGTACTGTATATCAAAGTAAATGGACGACATTAAATGTTTAAAACACATAAATACACACACACACAAACACACACACACACACACGGAAGGGCATTTTGGTTTGATAGCTCTGGGATCATATAAAAAGCAGTGCAGAACTAAAAAAAGACATATTGATTTTTCCTCCTGTTTGCTGGGAACTGGACACCGCGTAGCTCTGTTTCCTGTTGCACGTGGTTGTCTTTCAGGCCAGCTGATGGGATAGTGCCAAGTCAGCATTCTTTGTTCATGGTGCTCATCCTTTTGTTTTGGCCATGGTGGTGGATAGCTCTTGTCTTGACCCCGGCATAAGAAGCACGCAGTCAGCCACCCATGTTCACCAAATCTGGACGCAGTTCATTTCAATACAGGAAGTGTTTGTTTTTTTGTTGTTGTTGTTGTTGCATCATTCACAAACTGTGAATTGCAGTATTTACATTATGAATGGAGTGAATTGAAAGTGAATGGAGTCCAACCCTGCTGTGCACAGTTGGAATACAGTCCACAGTGACCTTTCTTTGTCTTGTTTTTTTAAGGGAATGCAGAGAACGCAGTCTGCCCTAAACTATTTCTTCTTTATTTTTGTGTTTGCTTGTTTACAATAGAATGTTACATGGTTTTCCCATATGTTGTCTGAGGGTTGGAGAAGGGCCTAATGCACTTTTTGGTTTCTTTTTTTCAATCACCTTTGACAGATCTGGCCATTTAATTGCGACACAAATGGAACAGAAGCTTTTTGAATGTTCTGTTTATTTTCTGTTCAGCTGATTATATTGATATCACACATGAAATGTATTATCTGATTTAGGGTGGCAGTGAAATGTCGCATGTACCCTACCTGATGATTCTTTGAATTTATGCAGCTTCAGTAGCTAAAGGTTGTACTGCCAGAATCCCACACTGCTGAGGTAAACTTTGTTGTTCCCGTTGCCCTACTAGGCAAGATGACGCCATATACGGCTACATCTTTAACGATCCCAGTATACAATCTGTGTGACCAATCGAGGACAGGTATCGGCTACATGTAACTGGACCACTGAATCACTGAAGCGTGAGAACTGAGTCTGACGTTGACACTACTCTAGACTTCTTCATAACCCGCCAATAGAGAACTGCTATTTCACTCCTTTTTCATCTTTGTACCCTGTAATGAGCCGTCCAGCACGACTCGCTGAGCTTGCCTCTGTCTGTCTGAAAGGTGCTTTGTAGGAAGACGACCCGCGTCACTCGTTGCAAGCTGATCTGGCCTCTCAGTAATAATTGAAAGTATTTCCATTTAGCCATTCTTTACCTTACAGTCGCACAAAGGCTTCAAAAATAGAAGCAAGCAAGGCCGCTCTGTCTTCATTTGCCTTGGTGTATGAAAAGACAGCTGAGGAAGACAATGACCACTATAGCACTAGCAGTCTCCCTGGTTGGGGAAATGACAGAGTGCCTCCACGACTCCACTTATTGAATGAAAAAAATGAATGAAAAAAATCGAAGGAGCAGAATTTGAATCAAATATTTGATTTGGACATGTTCATGGTAAAATTGTTCTTTTTCTTGCTCTGGTTTTCCAACATCCTCTTTTCTAGAATGTGATTTTCTTTGTCCTTTTTTTTTTCTCAGGATTTCATTTTTTTTTTTTTTTTTACACCCACACCCACATTCATTTCTAAAGGAGAATACTGCTTTCCTGCTAATTTTATTTCTGCTTTTTGTGTGCATAATCACATGCCTGTCCCCTCTCTTCCCCTCTCTCTAGCTCTCAGACTGAACGGTCACAAGCTTCAGTATATCATATGTGAGATGACTAAATGGCAAGGCCTGCTTGCTGGTTGAGAGGGCGGTTAATGATGACTCTGAAATTCCCAGGATTTTGTAATAATGCTGATGACTTTGGTGATTTTGGATTGTCAAGCAGCAAAATAACATTTCAGGCGTTTAATTTAAAGACATTTTCCACCACATATTTTCAGGTGTTGGTTTCTCTGAAGGATCACATCCATCAGTCTGTCTCAGCAAAACATTTTTTTCGGAATCCCCTCTATCTCCCACCCCCACCTCCCCTCTCTCTAGCTTTATCTTCCACTGTTCCTTTTCTCTGCCTAACCCCTCCTCTCTCTCTCTCCAAGGTGAAGAGGAGAAGCTCTGTCAGTAGTACTACCTCTGTCAGCCACCATTAGTTTCACACGGGAGCCTCTTGTTTATGTAAAATCGCTGTCCACCATTTTGAGGAGAATATTTAATTTACTTTCCTTTGAACGACAACTCACCTGACATTATCTGCTTTGTCCCGATACTGGTAGTGCTAAAAAACATCGAGAGAGACTGGCAGGATCATGAGCTGTATCACACAACTAAATACATGGCTGCTCTCTGTTGAATATTTGCGACATTTGTTGACAACAATGTAGATGGGTTTGAGTGCCCAGTTACTTCATTCCCTTTACATGTAGGGAAGAAACAGCAAGATCCTTTTGAAATGAATGCACAATTGCTACTATTAACCACTATTCACTTTGAGTTAAAAACCTACAGTATGTTTACTGTCCTATGGTATTTGTTTGTTGATCTGCCCTCAGCCACCATATTTATTAGTCAACACACTTGCTATTTGACTTATGTATTCCGAGTCGTTGCGAAAGGTTTAGTTAAATAGAGTCTGTGTATTTTTAGAGAGGTTGGTCTACGTCTGGAAGGCATGACTGTCTGACCACACACTGTTGTGAATTCTCTGAAGCCACTGTCATCTTTACTCATCTCTCGTCTTAAAAATATCATACTGATATTATTTTGACAGGTATGGCCGTTGCGATGTGAAGCCTACGTTACCATTTGATATGGTTTGAAACATTTTCAGTATTGCAACATTTCAAGATGATTATGTTCATATTTCCTGTTGACTTCCCACTGTTGACTAGTTTTGTTCCTATTATATAACCAGGGATGTAGTGGAGAATAAACAGACTTTTTTCTATTTGCAGAATAGAGTTTACCCACCTTTTTAGGCTGGCATAAATTGGTTTGTAATCATATTAGTGATGACTGACTAGAGGTCATAGTTTGCCCACCTTCTTATTTACCACTGTATATAGCCTAGATTTACAGGACCTGAGGAAGGTGTGTCTGCCAAACACTGCTCACCCTCACCACTTCACTCAATGAATGTATTAGAAAATCCCTTACTGTAATTCAGTGCAGTAATTAATACCAGTTCAACTGGAGCCTTTCAGCACTACTCTTTTCTCAGTTCAGTCAGGTTTTATCCAGTAATGTGTCTGGTGTTGTGCTGACCTCTCCGCCCCCCCCCCCCCCCCCCCTGAGGGTTATGAATGGTTGCCCAAGGCCTACACTCTCACCATGGTCCAGATAATAAAACCATGGCCTTCAGGGATTTGCAACTGCACTAAAACACCAGCACCCTAGGGTTGCTGTTTTATTCTAAGATAAATAAATACATGAGTCTTACATTAATTAGTGAATTTGTACAAATTAACTGGAATTTGTATTTGATGTATCCTTTCCTTGATAAGTTCTAAATAAATACAAAGCACGTCCACATAAAACAAATAGCCCTGCATTTCGGCTAATTCATATTAACCAAGGTCTTGCACATTTCAAGGGTAACTGTCATTTTAATTTGATACCCATGACTAACAGTAGTTGGCCTTTCCTGTGATTACGTCACACAGAACTTTAACCATGTGAACATACTGTTGATCTTGCAAGTGGGGTAAACAACAAACACAGATATTCAAACAAAACCCTGATCCTCCTTACGGCAGAGCAGTCCCATCTCCCCTCTAGACACTTAGACTAGAACTGGCTTGCTGGAATGATGATCTAACTTCCTCTTAAATATTGTGGAAGTTATTGTCTATCCTAAGACATTTTCTCATGAAACAGTTGCATTTCAGAGGACATAATCGTCCATAGCTTGAAATATTGGGAAATGGACATAATTTTGTCCGACATGGATGTACACTGAGAGTACATAATGCTAGGACCACCTGCTTTTTTCATGAAATGGACTGACCATATGAATCCAGGTGAAAGATATGATGCCTCATTGAGTTTCCCTGATAAATCCACTTCAGTAATGAACAGGAGATGTACAGCAGTACTTGAAGACAATTGGGATTATGCAAAAAGGGGATTCAACTCAATATTAGGAAGGTGTTTGTAATATTTTTATACTCTTAGGAACACCTTCCTACATTTGCACACACGTTTGTGCAGTGTGTGACTGGTCCTGGTGGGATAGCTGTATTACAAAGCAGCGCAGCAGTCCCGGTGTGAAATGCCAGGGACTTATCTGGATATGTTCAGGAATGTGACAAGGGACTGAGGTGTTAAGTCCCGTGGAGGGAGAGGCATAGAGGGAGGGATGTGGGGTGCAAGGAAAGAAGCAGCGACAGCAAAAGGGTAACAGCTAAAGCCGATTTGTACACTCATAACCGCTGTTAACAAACGTGTTTTTTCATTTAACATGAGCCCAATATGTTTTCACTCCTACATGCATTTACAAGTGTATTCACACACGCCAACATTTGCATGTGTTTGTGTGGGTGTTATTCTGGCACAGCAATTTGAATTGGGGTCATCCCTCCTCACATTTCCGCTCTGCAGTGTTTGCATGTTAGATGGTAGCAAACTGAGTCAAGATACCCTACTTAATTGAATTGGTCGTTGAAGTGCGGGGTGTGTCTGAAGTGTGCATGTTTGTGTGTGTAGGAATTTGGAGTATTTGTCAGTTTCTGTCTGTCTTGGTATAGGGAACCCTAATAATATTGGTTGCCATAACCTGTTTACAACATACTGTATTTTGATCAGTAATGTAATTGGAGACATCTGATTAGCCTTCTGCAAATGTGCTGTGGCCAAGGTGCTACAGTGTAACATACTACTACAGATAAATGCATTACACTTTGAGCAGTCCCAAAATGATATCTGTCAGCAGAATCACTTTATTTTCCCAGCACAAACAAATGTTCATCAATTTGTCCGGGTGACGTTGGTGTAGAGATGTTCCGACAACTTCCAGTGTCACAGTACATGGTGACATCCATGGACAACAGGACCTCACATACGGGACAAAGGGCTGCTGGTATTTTTTCATCATTCTCTAGTCCTCACACAGTACATTCACAGGCACACACCAACTAACTTGTGCCTAATCAACTTTTCATGTCTGTCCATAGTTCTACAAAGGCATGCTGTGGTAGAGATGTCCGCAAATATTGGAATTCACGTGCATGTTTGCATGATGTAAAGCACACGGCCCCTAGCAGACTGGAATCTGCTGCCTCCCTATACTGCTTCCTTTTCAATTCATTGGGACAGAAGAAAGGCAAGGAAGACAAGTATATCTGCAACGTCAGGATAGTTTGAATAAAATGGAAGATTTCCTCCAATATGCAACTTGATTTGTAACCAGGGATTCTGCAGAGCAGCAGAATACCCAATTTGGAGAGATGTTATTTATTTTTTTTTCCTGTAAGAAACAAATTGCAGTTTGCAAATTGCAGTAGTTAGTATTGCAATTTCAATATATTTTTGGATTATTTCAACTAATTCTGCAGCTTGTTTGTATATCGTGTGGTTCGTGTGTGTGTCTGAGTGAGAGAGCATGTGTGTCTTTCCATGCATGCATATGCCACGCTATAGACTAAATGCTAAGCTTGAATAGTAATTATGCTGTGATACAACATTACGGTGTAGCCTAGATCCCTATTTGACATATTGAAGCACTACTGCTGTAAATAGTACTGTAGGTCTACTGGGAGGTATGGAAGGGGAAAAAAGAGAAGGGCTTTATACCAGTAGTGCTGACTAAGGAATAACAAGCAACATGCCCACACACACACACACACACACACACACACATTATTCAGAATCATGTTGGTAGTCATTAGCATTTGCCCTCTAAGAGATAAGTAGGGCAACTCCATGCCAGAAAACCCCCCACAATGTTACAGAATCAACATCATTCAGGGCAGACCTAAAGCTGGTGTTTCCATTTTTTGACCATCCCCTGTACATGCTATATTTTTGTTTGCTTTAATCTGGTTTGGGTACCAGATGGGTGGTGATTGCTCCACAGGACAACGCAATGCCAGCAAGTTTAGACAATAACATTTAAGTATTTGAAAGTCAGTAAAGTACTTTTGTATATACTACTTTACTAAATATACTACTTTATCTAAATTTGCCTGATGCAGTAAACACCTACCCATCTGGTACTAGTAGGGTGAAACAAACACTAAGAACTCTTTTTGTTAATAGTATTTAACCCAACTCTGTTACTTCAATTTAGTCATTTTAATGACATTTTAAATCCGAGTGGAGGATTTTTGAGATTTCATTCTGTCCGTTTTAGCATTAAAATGTGTACAGGCTGCAGTGAATTTCTCCCTGATCTGTTTGATCCTTCTATTTTTAGCAGTTGAGTTTTGTTGGTCAGTTGGCTTAGTCAGGCAAGCAAATCTGCAGCTTTCTTGGCATTTCCAAAATGAGATATTCAATTTTCCCCCTGCAGGAGAAAAGTACCTTCCCCACCTTCCCCAAAGTTCCCCATCTGCACTACATTGCTCCGAGTGGCTCTAGGAAGGGCCCTTGTGGGTTTTGACTATTCAATACACAATTTTTTAATTGTTTTACTTTTTTTAATTATAACTCCCTCGTAATTTGAATTGAATTGAATCTAACTGAATAGCTCTGAATCCTCCCAAGGGAAAGTTGTCCCCTCCGTCTCCTAAAACTCTGAACGGTGTTGTGCATTGATTATCAGAAACAAGCAAGCATTGTCTGCACAGTATTCAGTATTCTTAAACAGACTGGGATTCCTGCAGCCTTGACGTCTTGGTGTTTTGTGAGGTCTTGTTTAGGTTGCAGACAGCAGGGTTTTTAATGCTACAGTCAGTCCGTGCCATGGGGTGTTGTGCCCAAATAAAACGCCAACCATGCAGAATGGTAATGTGATGTCATCAGGGCAGGCCGAGTCATGCCAGGCCGGGCCGACTCCGCTGCTGAATAAGCTGGGAAACAGGAACAGAGAGAAGTGGAGAGGGTGCTCTGTTCGAACCCCCACAGTCCTACCAAGGTGCTTACAGTTTTTTTTGGCTGAGTTTTTGATATAAAGACAATATGGCATTCGTTGTATATGCAGTATACTGGTGAAGTGAAGTGATTTTAAAAAAAGCACAAATTCTACAAGCCAAACTCTTCAACAACATAAGTGAAGATAACCAACATTTAGATGAATTTCATTGTGATTAGAGTTTGTTGTCTGGATGCAAGAAATGTAAAGAGATGTAGAGAGAGCAGAAAAAGTAATGCGGACACAGATTTGAGTAAATGCAGCCACATGAGATGCATAACAGCAATGTGATCTCACAGAATCCAATCTTTAGCATCAGATCTCATAAATAAAATCCAAATGACAAGTGTAACTGTAACATATTATATAGATTGAGTCCAGTGCATTGTTATGCTACTTTAAATTGGAGCCTTTGACAAAAGCCAGCACCACCCTGCAATATGGAGGGTGGTGCTTTGGTGGAGGATTTTCAGTGAATAGAATATTCTCTCTTTTGTTCATAGCCATTGAACAGGACTAAAAGACAGTTTTGTTACAGATGAACTGATTGATTAAAGAGGCCTCAGTGTTGGTAAGTTATTGACCGCACCAACTCTCTCCCAGGGGTGTCTCAGGTCTCATCCATCATTGTCTACAGCAGGGGGGGGGGGGTGAACAATGTCCCCTTACAGGAGCACAAGGTTGGATATCCCAGGTGTTTCCAGGTAGTCATTAAGGACCATGGGAACTAGGGTCGGTGCCTTCTGATCAATGAGCAGAGCTGCCTGTCTCTCACTCACACACACACACACACACACACAAACCCATACACACACCTGCCTCCCAGGGATGCCATGGTAACCTTTTGTTACTGGGTGTTTGGGCAGTGAGTGATTTTTTTTTTTGTACAGGTGTATATGTGAATGTATGTGTGAAGCAGGGTGTTGCTGCCAGTCTTGCTTTGATAAATACCGGTTAAAAACTTCAGAAAAGTCAGTAGCAGTTTTTCAAGAGAGAGCTTTTTTCTTTTACAGCCATTTCCTTGTTGTGAGGACCGATGTCCTGCCAAAATGACTTGGATTGCGTTCAATACTATCTGACGTAAGATGACTTGTTACATAATAACATTTTTTGGCCAAAGTCATGGCCAAATATGAAATGTTATTGGATCCCCATTCCCCCAGGCTTTTTCCCTTATTTGTGTGACACAAGGACCAAGTCCAAACATGAAATAATATTACTTCTTCATGCCCCTTTAATTCTGACCCCAGGTCTGAATAGTCAAATCTCTTGAGCCCAAACATTACCTACAGTGAAATCTCCCATTTTCCCTCTTGTTTAAACTGAACTGAATTGAAAGGCTGTTATAGTCAATCAATAAAAATATATAGAGAATGAAGGCTGACATTATTACTATATGTGAATTGTAATTCACATATGTTGTGTACATACGTAGCTACATGTATCCATGTGGTTGCACATACACACCGTGCCCTGTGATGCTGCCTCTCCTTTGTTGGGCTGAAATATTTCAGCAGCTCAGGCTGACATCCTCTACCTCCGCGTCCCATCAGCAGGCTGTTGTTCGAGGCGATCACACAACACAGCCCTGGCACTCGCAACAAAGGTGTGCATTCAACCTGCTTTGCTTGAACTGGGTCTCATTATCCTGAGACGAGAGCGCACACACGGAAAGTGTACGTGTGTTTTTGTGACTTGACACAACCAGAGCAGATGTGATTGTACTGTAATGGCTACAGTTACACTTGTCCTTTCTTTCTTGCTTTCTTTCTTTCGTAGCCATTACTGTTAGTGCTAAATCCTTTTGAGGAGAGTCGATAACGGGGAATCCACCGTTATCGACTCTCCTCTCTCTCTGTGTCTACTCAGGCCTAGGGGTTATGAAAGCAATTAAAGTCAGCTAACATTTGCTGCCGTTCAGTTCTCCGGGCCACACTGAGCTCTAAATTCTGTTTAAATAAAGAGCAATTTTCTACTGTATGAGTATTCCTCTCGAGTATGGCTTATTAGATGTGCAGTTATTGAAAGTCATTACTTCATAATGTGAACAGCGAATCGGGGAATAGTCTATGCAGAGGTCAGTAGCCAGGTTGACACCCCATGTTCTCAGTGTTCTCAGCTTTTCATCTCTTGGCAAACATATGAAGATTAGTCCATCGACATTCAAGATAATAGCTGCGTCCGTAGCAAATAATATTTCTCCACATATTGATACCTATTTTGAGGTAGCTTATTATTTCTGTTTGCATTTGTTTTTCCTTGGATGTGTGATCGAGGTAGGTGACTCCGTTTCTACTGTAACAGTCGCGTCACGGGCCAGAGACTACGACTTTTGTATCCTCGAATGCCCTTAAACCACGTTGAACCTCTGTTTTGGATTTTACGTAGATTGTAATTTAATTTAGAAGATCCAAAGAAATAATGAATTGTTTTTGTGTGCGTGTGTGTCTAGTGGGAGCTGCTGTGGTCCCTCATCCTCCTCTTTACCTTCTGTCTGTTGCTGGTCTGGTTCTACTTCTGGTGGGAGGCACACAACGACTACAATGAGTTCAACTGGTGAGTGCCCGACCAACCCGAGTGTGTTTGTGTGTGGTTAAGCCTTTCTTAGTGCATTTTTTTAGTTTTTATTTTATTTTTTTTGTCCCTTTGCATCATGAACCTCTTTATGGATGTATTTGACCAGTCTTATATAAGAAGTGGAACTATGATGTTCCCTTACCGTATTGGTTCAGCTGCACCTAAACACACAACATCTCTCCACGCTTGTCACTTGTTGATTTCCCAAGTCATAATAGTATAATCTGCCCTCTGCCTTAATCTGAGCGGAAACCCTCCACAGATTACACTCCACACTGTCACGTAACAAACCCGATATCGCTCAGCCCCGTATCACTTTCACTTGACTACTGTACACCAACACTGAGGTTTACTTGACTGAGGCAGCGGAAAAGGAGAGGACAACAGTGACTTTAGGCCTCGTGTGCACCCTCATATCTTTTAAGTTTAAGAGGTCCTTTACCACCCCGTGACAACATACATGAAGCCATGAGACAATTGTGGCTTGGGCTAGATAAAAGGGGGTGCAACTCCAAATCTGGGAGGTCTTACTCATGTTTTTATGACACTCTGGTTGTAGCTTTTCGGGAATACAGTTACAAGGACATGAGGGACAGAAGCCTTGACAGAATATGGGGAACGAAGCCTCGTGTGGTGCTGTATGTCATAACATGGAGTGTGTTTTCTCCCCCAAGGTCACTTTCCTCCATCTCCTCTCCTCCTCCCCCTCTCCGCCTGCTGTCAGCGGTCTCTACAATGTCACCTTTTTTTCTTCTTTTGTCCGTTTTCTTCCTGCAGCTCTTTCACGTTCCTTTTCTCTGTCCTTTCTTTCCTCCTCTTCCTCTCTCTTTTATACACCAGTTTTCTTTTACCCTACTCCCACTCTTGAATAACATATTTTTCTCTTTCCCTATGTATACCCTCCCCTTCCTCTTTCTCTGTATCTCCCAATTCCCAAACATTTTTAATGGGAAATTGCAGTTTTCTTTCATTTCTTTCAGATTTCTTTTGTATTCTTGATCATATAACTGATCACATCCCTGCTGTTCTGTATTCCAGCGACTCAGCAGCAGTGAGGGTCTCAGTCCTCCTGCAGAATGAATGTATTCACAATGAGCTATTATCATCGACATTAGGTGGCCCCGCTGTGGCTTTGTGCCGCTGGAATCACTGATACGGTTTTGAATGTAATAAGTGGTGCGGTGCCCTGTAGGCCCTAGATGTCATGTCTCACACACACACACACACACACACACACACACACACACACACACACACACACACACACACACACACTCCCTCCCTGTGCTCTGCATTAGTCAGCCCACCAGGCCATCTTGTCACACTTGATAGCTCAGGTGGGTGTGGATGTGGCCAGAGGCTCCGCCATTAGGCAAGACTGTCCCCTCAGAAACCAGCCATCAATAATTTGCCCCCCATCCGTTACCATAGTGCTTACTAACGTTTATTCACACAAACAGGAGGCGTGAGTCGGTGAATGAGCGTGAGAAATGTTTTTTAACGCTCTTGTTCCTACAGGTTCCTCTACAACCGCTCTGGGGAGTGGAGTGACGGCACTGTTCCCATCCTGGCCACGACCGCCGCCGGCTTCACCTATATTGCATTTTTAATGGTCAGTCCTTCATCAAATATTCACTGAGGCGGCAACACCCATGCTCTGCCAAAGATATTGCCTCGGTAGTGTTAAAGCAGCTTGTGACTAGTCCGTATGTGTTGCCAGACATAACTGGTCCCACGGTGCCGGGAGCAAGTTGAGATTTGTGAGGCTGCAGACTTTCTTTTTGAAAAATGTGATTGTGTGTGTGTGTCTGTCTTTCAGGTTTTAGCGCTTTGCCACATAGCAGTTGGGCAACAGCTGAATTTGCACTGGCTCCATAAGGTAATCTGCCAAACGTGAGATTGAATGTGTGTGTGTGTGCGCGTGTGTGTGTGTGTGTGTGAGGGATTGGGTGGGGGAGGGGTTGTACATACATGCTTATCTCTGTGTGTGTGTGTGTGTGTATGTGCATTTGTGTGTTTGCTGGAGTGGTATATATATTTTCTTATCTGTTTTCATGGTGCGTGTGTTCATTCATTGGTGAGCAGCTGAACTTGTCCTGAACTTCGTGTTTACATGGTGTTGTCCTAGGAGGGTTGAAAGCCCAGTCAATGACCTGCCCTGTGATGCTATCAGCAAGCCAAACAGAAGAACAAAACACTGCTTAGGGTGTGAAAGGGGTCGGGGCTCGTGTGTGTGTGTGTGTGTGTGTGTGGTGACAGCCTCTTTCTTTCCTCTCTCTCGCTACACAGATTGGCGTGACTGCTGCTCTGCTCACCACCATCGCCGGGGTGATATCTGTCAATCAAACGTGGGGGAAGGAGTGGGATGTCATCCCCATATCGCTGCAGGTCAGTAGACTGCTACGTCGATCGATAAGTCTGAGGACTCAATTGAGTACTGTGATGCCGAACCATGGAGCCGGTCCATTACTTTTACGCAACAGTCCAGACGTAGGCCAGGAGTTTGAGGTCACTGGAAAACAAATAATCGAGCAGTAATCCATTTTCCTCCATTAGAGAGACACAACGTTCCCTTATGTTTTGATATCAGATATTTTAGCACGGTGGAAATTATCAGATACCTTCGTTAGCCTGGTGTCAGCCTGATATCCAATACCAGTATCTGTGTTAATGCGTCCCTACTGCAACGGCTGCATCACGTAATGTTTTGGAACCTTATTTATGATTATGAACAATAATAGTAGTAATTTAATTGTTTATTAAGGTTCTTCAACTCTGCCGAAAACCTAAAACATAAACATTTTATATTAGTAAATGATGAAATGAAAAATATTGTTTTTTTATTGTTGTAATGATATCTCTAACAGCACGTAGCTCATTTGCTACCCTGTTATGTGTTTTGATATTGTCAGATTTCTTCATCTCCTAATATGTGTGGGTCACACAATAGAGCAAAGTGTATATACAGTGACACTCAAAACACCTTTTAACTCGGTAACAGTGTCGGAACTCATTTAACAGCGAGGCAGCACAGAAAGAGATGAGAAGCTTGTAATTAGTGTGTGTCCCTGCAGGATAATTGCACCACAAGAAGTGTGTGATTGAAGTGGACATGCAATTCCACTGAAACTGATTGGTTTTTGTGACAGTATGCCATTAAAGTTGAACAGCTCTGCAAATTATTGCCATTATCTCTGAATAGCTTTGCTAATGTCTTAGCACCAGATGATCTCAGTAATTCCAAGCCTCTTAATCCCCTTTATCTTTATCCCCCTTTCGATTCTCCTTTGCTGGCTTTCCTCCCCTAATGCCCCTTCTTATCTCGCTCTGCCTTTTTTTCCTTTGTCTCTGTTTCTCCACATCTTCTTTCTCTCCTCCTCTCCTACCTTCACTCTGTCATACATCTCTGTCCAGGTTACAGGTCCTTTCCTCCACATAGGGGCTCTTGCTGCGGTCACAGCACTGTCTTGGATAGTGGCTGGGCAGGTCGCCCGCGCAGAGAAAACAAGTGAGTCTTATTGGTGTGACCAACAAGCAACTCTGACTCGACTGTCCACCTCACACACACACACACACACACACACACACACACACACACACACACAGGAAGGGTGGTGAATGATTAACACCATGTAGACAGAGGCCAGGACCTCCACCCCAGGGTGTCGGAGATAATGAACATTCCTACGGGCTCATGTGATGTTTTCCGGCCAAGACACCTTGGATTGTTTTCTCTTCAAACACAGGATACTGTCTGAGGATTAGCGGCTGTGCTATCGAAGTGCGTGTTCTTACCTCTTGCTGCCACTGGTGTCTGTCATTTCTAAGTAGAATCGAATAGAAGTGAATAGTTTGGTCAAGTCAATTTTATTTTATTATTATAGTGCTTTAAAACACAAAAACAGTTTGCAGTTTGGAGCTTGGTGAAAAGCGAGAAATACAGAATACTGTGTCCAGCAATAAAGAATGCCGGACACAGTGAAAGGCCAGTGAATAAAAATACATTTCAAGTTTAAAAATTTTCAGTTGAATTGACTAATCTGATGCCTTGGGAAAGGTTATTCTACAGTCTGTCGGGGCTAACCGGGACCCCGGGACCACCAGATGCCCCGGATTAGAGGACCTGAGGGGTATTGTTCGGGAACAGACGTTCAAAAAAATATATACACAGGATCAGAAAATAAATAAATAATTAAAAGAAGAGAAAAGAAATTCTGAAGAAATTCTTCATTTCACACAGTCAGCCAACACTAGAAGTCTTTCTTCAGTGGTAATGCTTTGAATTCAATGGAAGTTTACATTCAAGCTAGAGAGCTTTACTCCCACTAAGTTACACAAGCACTATCTTTTTTTTATGGCTGTGTCCTCATACTTTGCAAGGCACTGTGTAACGTGACAGATATTTAAATTCCATAAAAGGGATGTTTTTCTGCTTAGCTGCAATGGTAGCTTCATCTGTAGAAGAGACTTACTGAGGTGAAAAGGTCTTGGCTGTATTTCTCTCACTTCAGCATCTCTGCTATAATGCAGAGCAGAGTCTGAATACCAAAGTGAGTGTGGGTGAGGGTGTGTGTGGGCGTTTGTGTGGGCATGTGTGGGCAATGAGGGTATGCTGGTGTGTGTATGTGTTTCTGGGCTTTCAGTCTCCTGTCTGTAACAAGAGTTGTTCTGACGCATTCAACCTCGCCCTGGAGTTGACCTTGAAACAAATACTGTGTGTGTGTGTTGTGTGTGTGTGTGTGTGTGTGCGTGTGTTTGTCAAGATCCTGAGGTCAGCGTTGTCGGTCATCATGCATCGCCATAAACTGCTTTGCAACATGAAAAAACGGGCCTAGACATTTTGGCAAGAAAGTTCTTTTATCAACCAAACCAAATCTTCTGCAGTGGATATTGCTGATTTAGCACACTGTATGTTTACATTACATTACATTAGAGTCATTTAGCAGACGCTTTTATCACACACAGGTTCACACAGGTTCACACAGGTTCACACAGGTGAAACCGATACCAATGTTGTCACACAACTGTAATAAACAGTCTGATCAAAGCGTTTATTTGCCCTATAAATTGTTAATCTGTCCCCTTTTAACAGGTATGAAAAATGAGAGGAAAAGATGGTGTACACGTATACATTTTGACATTTGAGCTTGTATTTATATCACTGTGATGAATAGTATCAATAACGCCTCTCTGCTCCCAGGGTTCCAAGCGGCAGTGCTGCTGCTGTATCTGAGCGTGCTGCTGGGCCTCTACGTGGTCCCTCTGTCCATCACCTCCCCCTGCATCATGGACTCCGCCAACCTCAAACCACGCCCCGATGTTATTGGCCACCAGGGAGCCCCCATGGTGAGTCAGCTGACCACCCTCAACCAATCAGAATGCGGGGGTTCGAAATTGCTCTTACACTACCATGAGTGCCTACACCTTACCTATCAGTGGGAATCAAACCCCTAACCTTAGCAGTGATAACGCCATGCTCTTACACACTGAGCTACATGGGGATGAAACCCCGGCAGTGTTAGTGCCATGCAGAGTTTAAAGGACCACCTAATTCTGATTTAGAAAAGGCAGCGGAAAAAAACTGTGGCGCCCCTGAAGTTTTTTCTTCCTTGTTTTTCGTTCTCTCCTCCTCGACTACCCAGGGCTATTCTAGTCTATTAATGACCTTGTGGTCGTGGAACTGAAAATAACCCAGCAAGGGATAGGCGTGCTGTAGGCACTCACTGCCTGATGTATGGCGGAGAATAAGGCTGCACTGTCTGCTGGGCTTTCTGTAGTCCTCCCTGGGAAAGAAGGAGAGGGAGAGACGTCACCCTGATATGAGAATCGATTGGAGATTTCTCACAATCCGATTGACTTCTGCCTTCTCGGTTGTCTCTGACAGATCATATGATAGACTCCATTGCAGTATTTTGAGAGCCTCTGGGAGCCTTTTAGATGAGTATGCGATTGAAGGACACACTATAAATATGATTTATGTGTACACTGGAGCACATTGCAGATTTGGATATGTGCTGGGTTTAATTTTATCGTGTTTCTAAATGTTACCTGAAGGATTTATGTGTTTGGCATAACTTCCCACTCATTATTATGTAACACTTGGAAGGGAATTGACAGTGGATTCCCAGTTATTCATAACAGTTATTCACACACACACACACACACACTCTCACACACCCTTCTCTTTACAGTTGTTTGTGTAAAGTGATCAATCAACACAGTGGAATCTAAGTAGGAGTGGCTTTGTGAGAAACTCCCATAGGGAAAAGTCACATGACTGGACTCCATTTCCCAAGAAGCACTATGCATTGATTACAACATGCAGCTGTATTCCTCTCCTGTGGTTTCACCTCTGGTGTCATTGACCATTATCAGCTTTACTCACAAGGCCTTATGGGAAACGGCTGATGGGAAAATGCCTTTGTACAAAGGGATGTTTAACTTGGTTTGCTATTTGTTCATAACCTTGACTTGAAGAGTTAAACAGCAATCCTGTGTGTGTGTTTGTGTGTGTGTGCTTCATGTGGGTGTGTTTTCAGCTTGCTCCAGAAAACACACTATTATCCTTCCAGCGAGCTCTGCAGATGAATGTTACCGGTTTTGAGGCTGACGTAGCCATCAGGTACACACACGCACGCACGCACGCACGCACGCACACACACACACACACACACACACACACACACACACACACACACACACACACACACACACACACACACACACACACACACACACACACACAATCAATACAGCAGCAGCAGCAGTGTGAGAGCAGCACACTGACCAAGCCAAACAAACCCAGGGTCATCTCATGTCTCACTACACTTTTTTATTAGGATCACCTTCATCAAATGATTCCATTGACACATTTCAAGATTCAAAGGTTTGGGGCGGTTTGAGCAGCTTGAGTCGGACCCCAGCCCACACTCTCCCACAATCCGTCCAGACCAGAACTGACTTTTCACAGTAACTAGTAGTGTAATGAATTTCTATTTCTATTTCAGTAATATTAAAGCTACCATTCAAAATATAAGTTGGTTCTTTTGTTATCACTCCCTCTAAATAGAGTGAAGTTGACTTATCAAAATACTAAACCTCGATCCAATTGCCAATTTTGGGGGTGTAACAGAAAAGTAATATAACAAGTAGTCTAACGAATCACTGCTCCCAGGGAGTAATATGTAAAGTAACTAATATTTTTTTAGTAACAATCCCAACATATACTTAGGATTGTAAGTACAGCAGTCAGGATCGTAGCATCGGGCAGGCGAGAGCAGTGAATCACTAGATCACTTGATACTAGATGGAGGTGGGCGGGGCATCTCCAACATAATGGGAGATGACAGGCTGAGCTAAGAGAGACACTCGGACAGAGAGGAAGTGGGGAGGGTGAACACTGTCATGGATGGATGGATGGAGGATGTGTGTGTCTAGTCAAGCATGTGCAATGATGGTGTGTGTGTGTGTGTGTGTGTGTGTGCACACTGTTCCCCATGCGGTCCTAACAGAGATGAATTAGTGTGTGATTGGTGAGGGCTGCTGACAGGTGTACTCCTGGCTGAGCTGAGTAATTATACCTGATGACAACCAGAACAACAGTCAGCCTCCACTGTTGCACAAGACTGGACACACACACATGTCCACACTGTAATAGTATTCCTTTTCAACTATGGATTTGAGTAACAAAAACAACAACAACATTTTCTCATTGATAACAAGCTGAGGAGAACTCAAAAAAAGGGGAAGTAAGTAGATGTTCAAATGTCGAGGAGCAGCATTATCAAAAAACAGATATTTGGCCCAACTCTCCTCTCATCTTAAGCTCTTGTTTGGCATGATTTCAAGAGTTTACCCCTCTAACCAGCTCTTGTCTCTTCTGCTCTTATGTGATGTGATTGCGAAGAGCTTTTATTGCCCTACCAAGCATTTCCAAAGATGCAGGGCTTTGAAATGTGAGAAATAAACTATAATGTTTTGTAGTATTTTCTGGGTTCTGGGTCTGGGTGACCGTAACCCTACAGTTGACATCTGTCTGCTGTGAAATTATAATAATGATGTGAACCTACAGTACTGAATATTATTTCACAGCATTCTAAATCTGTTCAATTCATTCTTGTTCTCAAAGTCATTATATTCCTCTATTCTACCTCTTTATCCTCTATCTCGCTCACGGTCTATCTGTCCATCTCCTCCTTCTTTCTTTCCTTCCTTCAAATTGAACACATACAACTATAACCCCCCTCTGGTGCTCAGTCTGGATGGTGTGCCTTTCCTGATGCGTGACCGCACCCTGCGGAGGACCACCAACTTGGAGAAGGTTTTCCCAGACAGAAAGATGGATGATGCCTCTCTCTTCAACTGGACAGATCTACGCAGCCTCAACGCAGGACAGTGGTTCCTCAAGGTATAGCTCTCCTTTCTGCTTTGAGAGATTATGCCAGATTATTCTTTTCTTCTCTGGGTGCATCAGATACGGTACCATGTACACCCCTGAAATGGAGAAATGGCCCAGTCCATTGTTATATTCATGATTATCTGCAGATTGTGAAACTGCATGTATCTGCATACTCTGCATTTGAGGAAGAGAATCTATATAAATTTGCAGACTTTGATCATTTTGGTTTTACAACAACACTGTGGTTTTATGCTTTTAAAAATCCCCTTTTCAGTTGAAAATCTGCTGATGAAATTGAAATTGTTTTATTTTGATGGGTTAGTTTCAAATGGACTTGAGTTCAAGGCCTATCATCTGTCATTATAGAATAGTGTATTTATGGTAAGTCTTCAGTATGTACATGAAATATGTGAATATAGTGGCTTTTCAGTGGCTTTTGTTAAAACTGACTACAGCAGTACTCGTGATTACTGATATAGTTAAGACTAGAGTAGAATAGAGGGTAGAGTGTTCCAGATGCACTCTAATTCACCGTTCTACTGCTCTGCTTTGTTCTTTTATAATCGAGTCAAGTAATTTTACTGGACTATCTACTCTATATATTCTCTCTCTCTTACTACTCTATATAATCTCCCTCACAATGTACCTTAATGTTGGATGACAGAAGTTGTTTCTGGATTTCCTCCATGCCCTTTCCTTGCCGTCTTCTGTAAGAATATTAAGAGAGAGGCTGAAGACTTAATCGTTTTGATCTTTTGGCTACGGGTTAAACTTGACATTTCAAAAGTATTAGACGTCATTCTGAAGACCGAATATTATGAGATCAGATTGCTGTGCAGCCACACTTTTCTGTTCTCCCCTTCCATCTCTTTACATTGCTTGTATGTGCATGCTGGCAATTTCATTTAGATCACAAAGCAAGCCTGACCACTGCCACCTGTCCCTTAATGCTTCCTCGCATGAGTGCATAATAAAAGTTGCATTGAGACAAGTCGGGACTGAAATGCCTCAGGAGGAGTAAGTAAGGAACATCAGGTCTTTCTTCTTAGGATAAACATTCCCCATTATTCCCTGTAGGCTTGTTCAACGTATGCCATTTGATGAATGAGTTTATTCAGAATTGAACTTCAATGACAGTGTTAGTACTCACTGAGCTACACAGGACAACACCTTTTTTTAATTTAAACAATCTCTTGATTTGTTTTATGGTTGTATGTTGAGATTTGTCCCCAAAACCTGAGAAATCACATCCCTGCTAAACGCAACCTCACTCTCCGCCCTCGTGCTCTCCTGTCCCCGTGCTCTAGGATGACCCCTTCTGGACGGTGCACACCCTGTCCCAGCAGGAGAAGTATCGGGTAGCCAACCAGAGTGTGTGCAGCCTGGAGAAGCTTCTGGAGCTGGCCTCCTCCTATAACTGCACGGTGGTTTTCAGGCTGAGGAGACCCCCACCGCAGCACCCCTGCTACAACAGCTGGATCAACAACACACTGCAGGCCGTGCGGCTGTCGGGGGTGCCTCAGAGCCTGGTGAGTGGTTAGGAGTCAGGCAATGTGCTGCTATAGGGATATAGTTTCACATCACAAACTCATATGACTGCAAAGATGTTAGAGAGACAGAGCCTCTGGTTACACTTGATCTATGATGTAAAACGAGGTCTTCTTTCTGGACCCGCCATTTTGTCCCCGACGTTCAACAATCATACAGGGAGAAATCCATCACGGCAGAGGAAGAGACACTAATTTCTCCACCGATTTGAGTAATCGGTGCGACTCTCACTGCTATCGCTATCTATCACTATTTCTCTCTCTATCTACACGTATACAGCACAGAGCCCTCCGTTCTCTGGGGGTAGTCAAAAATCATAAAACTTAGAAATCACCAACTGTAAGTAGAAGGGACAAATAGAGGGAAAGCGAGTGCAAATTTTTGAGATCACATCATTATATGTCCACACTTGGTTTTTAATGGCCATTTTGCATCTTCTGTGGCTGTGTAGCTATAAATCTGTCTGCATTCCTTTTCCTCTCTTCCTCTCTAGTAGTGAGAGGAAGTGGCTGGATTGTGTCCAGACATAGTATTCAGATCCCAATGCGAGCCTTATCTGGTTTTGAAGCAATGTCAATGTGTGCGGCGTCATCGGATGATTAAAAACATTGGAACAGGCAAGTGTAGCCGCAGTCACCTGGGTGTTTTTGTTCTGTGAAGGTGATGTGGACTCCGGACGAGGACAGAGCTCAGGTGAGACAGGCGGCTCCCGGTCTGGTCCAGACCTCCATGGAGAAGCAAAGTCCTCAGAGTCTCCATCAGCAAGGCATCGGCAGGCTGCTGCTCCGATACAACCAGGCCAGCACACAGGACATCAGGTTATGAACAGGCTGTGAACATTAACGTATGGATTTACATTCACTGAAATAAAATCCTACATAGTTCGTAGCATTTAAAACACATGAATCCATATCGCAGTTGATCCTGTCAGGCTTTACTGACCTCGTACGTTTTCTCTCTGTCTGAATGCCTCCAGAGAGTTCTCTCAGAGCAACATCAGCCTCACCCTCTACACCGTCAACGAGCCGTGGCTGTACTCTGTGCTCTGGTGCAGCGGGGTGTCTGCTGTCTCCTCTGAGGCCCCACACATCCTCAAGAAGGTGCATTACCCCGTCTGGCTCATGGTAAGTTCCTCTCCACCCATATGCAAGGATTGGATTTTTGTTTTGTTTTCCTTGGTGCATCTCCTACTCATGGATAAATTGGATTTTAATAGGTGATATCAACAAGCGATCTTAGCTTTCAGTTGGATTCATCTAGTCAGTGTATTTCACGGAGAGAGCAGGTGTTCCTACTATTTTCTACGTGGCCCCAAAACGTAGTATAGTATCACGACACACTTCACCACTTCCCCTGTAGTGCATGACTCATGGCTTTCCAGTTGAAGATCCTCTATAACCTCCCCACACTGGCAGCACCCACACTGCGCCACGCTGGTATCATTTCCCTGCCTCATCTGTGAAACGTGCCAACCTGGTGTCCCTGTCTGTGCTGCCATACGGGGGCACCGCATGACAACCTGTGGGTGTGACCCTGCCACCCCGGTGTGGTTCAGGGAGAGTTCAGCTCAGCTGCCACGGCATCTGCCATCCTGTCTGTTAGTCTCAGTCGTGCATCCATGCCTCGTCACTTGGTATGATACACAACAATGATAGCACAAAGGATTGTGTTTAAATAAACTTCCAGAAAAATGTAATGATCCATGAAGCCGAATAGCCTCTTCTCCCACCAACATCACAGAGGTTTTACCCAAAATTCAAAGTGATTTTGGACATAAATGATTCATTACCCAACGGTGAATTGATTTGCAGGAACATTTTGGATATAGTCCTGATTTTTTTTCATGATCTCAGACAGTTTTGATGCCACAGATGACCTGATACAGACATTGCTTTGATTTGTCTTGACACATAGTGCCACCCGGTGGTGTGTCTTGCAATAGAGTCGAGATCTAAGACCTACCATGTGTGTGTGTGTGTGTGTGTGTGTTTTCAGAGCCCAGATGAATACTGCCTGATGTGGGTGTTTGCAGACCTTATCTCCTTTGCTGTAGTCATAGGAATATTTATTTTCCAGAAGTAAGTATGGTTACTCAGTTATGCAACTATAGTCAAGTCATTATTGTGAGTGAGTATACACTAGTTAAAGGAAAAATCCACCCTTGGATACTCTTACACTGTTTGTGTATCATCAGTTTGTGATGTTCAGTGCATTCAAGGAGTTATTTTGTGATGAAGTATCTTATATTTCCCAGAATGCCTTTCCAGCAACCTCCAGAGAACTGTCGTGAACATTCAGCTGCGACTTATATGTGCAGGTGGAGAGAGCAATAGCAGTAGCATAGTAACAGCAAAAAAAGCGAGAGTTTTTCCTTTGAGAGTCGCGCCCCCTCAAAATGTAAAATGTCTTGTGGCTGCATTGCATTCTGGTCTATTGCGGCTACTGTAGGTGGAGACATTGGAATGTCTTTCTCGTCTACGATGAATTTCTTCCTGTATGATTGTTTCTATGTCGGTGCAAAATAGTGAGTCTAGAAAGAAGCCCTTGCTTTTTGAGTCGCACCAAAACCTGATGTTTACTGTTGATGTTTTAGATAGTTGAAAAATGTTCTGCTATTAAACTCCACGTCATCTACTTTTGACCAATTATCCAGGCGAGTAATACACCACCAAACACAATGGACCCAGAAATGCAAGGTGCATCTCCAGCAGCTGTTGAGTTAAAGTGTTTTAGGGTGGATTTTTCCTTTTAATTGTGCAGTAATTGTCTAATTGTGTATGAGGAGGAAAGTAAACACTGTTCTTGTTTTCTCTAGGTTTTTCTCTCTTTGTGTTTCCCTCTCTCTCTCTCGCTCGCTCTCTCTCTTGCACACACAAACCCACATGAACACATATTACATATTACGAATTACAAATCTCTATGTTCAAACGCACAATTAAGATAACAGTGCATAGATGATGTCGCTATATGCTTGAATTATTATTTGTGAATATCCAAGAAAGGGCTGGAAAGAACACACAAATGTATTTTTCCACAGCTTTGTTGTTATTTGCTTAAACTCGGGGGCCGTATTGTTGTCGTCCACTCCCCGAGCGCCTTTGTGTGAAATTCAAAGGCTGCTGTCATAAACCCAGTGGGAAGAGAGGATGTACTGAATATGAGCACATCTTCTCTTAGTCAAAGTGTGCAAATCCCTTCACGCTCCTCCACTGTTTCTATGCCTTTGCTGGAGTGTGGTTGTTTGTCTGGCTACTCCAGAGACAGACGTCCTCCCGTCATGCCGTCTCTGGGATGGAGGGCGATAGGCCTTTCGCGGGCCGCCGCGGGTTTGCTCTGCTTAGCCGAGTTCTTCAGTAGCTTCTGCTGGCTTCTCAACTGACCTCTCTTGTCTCCCGCCTTCTTTTGTCCTCTTTTTTCCTTCCTCCTCTTCCTCTGCCTGATGTGCATGCTCTTCTCCTCTGCTGCATTCTGGCATCTTCTCTCAGCTATCACATGATCAGGTAACTGGGTCACCTCTTCTGACCCGCAGTCTTCTCTCCTTTCACCCGCTCTCTCGCTCTTTTATTCTCTTTATCTTTCTCTCTGTGGCACTCTTGTTCTCTCTGTGTTTTCTTTTCCTCTTTCTCTCTGTCTTTGTACTCTTTATCTCTTGGCTACTCTCTATTTTCAGTGATCTCAATCTCTGTCAGTGATCTCAATCTCCTTTGTCCATCTGTCTACTTCTGTCTTTCTCTACACTTCTTCATTCTCTCACCTCATTCTATCTCGCCTGAATCGTTGTACTGCACTGCTGCCACTTCTCCCCTTCCCCTCTAGAGGGAGTAGCTCATACAGCCACATCTTTATCCCCATGGGCTAAAATGAATGCTTTCCACCTTACACAGCACAAATTATCATCAGCGCTTAGTCACCATTGAGATTTAAAATGTACTATCCATCTTATTAAGCGAATGACTAAAAGTCCCAAATGAGTTGCGGAACCGCACTCATCAGGGGGAGTGCTCAAAGAGTGACTTTTATTGATGCCGATTTGGACTAAAGCCTTGCTTGCTTGCATTTCTGTTTTTAAATGCCTCTGTGCATTAGTCATGGTACGTTGTGACTAATGTGCCTCAGTTAATTGAATTGAAATCCAGGATGTTTGTATTAAAGCGAGGACACTGCTTACAGGAAATGAGCACCTCTGCCTTTTTTTTCTGCCTCTGTTAAACACAAAGCCCAGCAAAACAAGAGACTCAGCAGTTTAGGAAGTGACCCTCTGTGTCGCTCACAAACGTTGATTAACTGATTACTGTCATTTCACAGCATGGGCCAAAACGTAGACTACTTATTGGTGGTATTTTACTGATGTTTCATTCAGAAGCTATTTTCAACAGGAACATTTACTCTCCACATGAAGTCATTGTATTGCAAGAGAAATCCTGCAATACTCCACAATACATTGTTACAAATGGATTATTTCAAATACATTACATACTAAATACATTCCATCAGGCATCTGAAATAGTTTAAGTTGATCTCAAAAAGCTGTACTATATGATACACACTTCATTGTGTAACCCTTGTTACATAGTTCAGTGGCTTGTTCAAAGACTATGAAGATATTTCCAATAAAACCAGGAGCTGTGTAGCAATATTTTCTGCTTTCTCATATTGTTATTATTCTTAGGTATGTACACTATGTTGAATATAACCTTTTACACGACTCCACAATTCCATACAAAAGTTAAGTATTGTCCCCCTGTGGACTCTCAGTATATCCTCCAGTGAGAGCAGAGGCAGCAGTACTTCCTGGTATGCCCTGTGTCCCAAGGCGACCTTTGACCTCTGACACATGTGACCCTGCAGGTTTAGGACGAGCGGCATGCGCAGCTACAACCCTGAACAGATCATGCTGAGCGCTGCAGTCAGGAGGTCCAGCCGAGACGTCAATATCATGAAGGAGAAACTCATCTTCTCCGGTAAGGAGACGAGAGGGGAGGGTGGACGTACAGGTTTCCTCCTTACTGCCCATCTCGTGTGTTTTGATCGTGTTGTTGTGTTTGTTTGGGTTCCGCTACTCAGAAATGGCTTGTGCTTAGTCTTTGTTTCACTGATTCACAAAATTCACATTTTTTTAATTTGTCATAGAAAATGAGGAATGAAGAGAACCAGCCATTTTGAGAGTATTGGGCACCTAGCTAGCATGTCACTCTATCCCAGCATGCATCTTTCTGAGTGTGTGTGAACGTTCTTGCTCCTCCTCCTCCTCCTCTTTTCCCTATTAAGGTCAGCCCCAGTAGCAGCGTGCCTCATCCATCCTACGTGTGTGATGTTACACCACCTCCTGTCCATCCTACCACCTCTCCATTCTAGGCCAGCGGTGACTCTTCCTTCGTTCCATCCCATCCTTTGTTACCTGCCACTTTCGCCTACCTTGCCCCTCTTCCCTTCATGCAACCATCCATCCACCCCCCTCTCTCCTCCCCTCCCTTCCCATCCCACACTGGAGACAACGTCATGTGTAGGGGAGCTTATAGACACTCTAGTGCTGGGGGGCAAAAGGTAAGTCGGATAGCCACGTCAGTGCCGAGTGTTTGTTCTTACATTAATTTACTCAGTTGATTTTTATCTTTTTATTTTGGTGTCAGACAGGTCAAAGCTGTTTATCTTTGCTGTTTTTATAGCAAACGCAGCAACTGGAAACAGGCTGCTCTGGTGTTTTCATACGAACCGATATGGGTTGAAATGCAACGATTTTAGATTTTTTTTTCAATTGTAACGGAACGTGCCTCACTGACTTTTTTTTCCCCCTAATTCTTTGGCGCCTCCCAGAGGTGAGCAACGGCGTGAGCAGTGCTGAGGAGCTGTACATGGAGAATGGCTATGACTACTACACCAACCAGGGCATCACCCAGTGAGACTGACTCGCCCTGTGCGACTCGACCGCAAGGCGCTCGACCAGCACGTAGGAAACAGGGGGAAAATGACACTCTAGTGACGGGCTCATCTCGTGTTCAGATTGTTTTAGTCAGTGCATCCGGATTGTGTGATTTGTTCTCCTCCTCTGTGCTACTGATTGATTGACAAACTGCTGTATCGCTGGAGAAAAATTTGGTTACCGCCCAGTTGCTTTGTGTACATTCTGTAAATAGGTTTTGTTTTTGCTTGTCAGATATATGGATGCGGGACTACAAGCACTTTTTATCAATAGAAATGATTCGCCAAATGTGGCAAACGTGGCCTCCTCTCTCACATCTAAAATGTTTGAGGGGCTCCCAAGTTACCGATGCCTGCTTCTTGAAAGATTCTTCTCTTTTAAGCTAATTTTCCAAAGCAGTCACTTTATTTTAAGCACTGTAGTCGACAGTCTAGTCTTAGCAGATGGAAGCCGTTTAACAAGGTTATTTGCAAGACGCAGTTACAGCATGAGACACAACGCTTGTAGCTCATATGCTCCTGCCTTCTGTCGGCACTCCGATGTGCTGTGTTGTTCTTAACATTAGCGACTTTAATATTTATATTTAAAAAAAAAAAAAAAGGAAGGAAAAAAAAAAAAAAGGAACAAGCTGTTTACAGAGGTTTTACTTCTCCGGGTTAAACATTTACAAGATGTATGTGAGACAATTATTTTAGTAGAGGTTGAATGAGCCCCCCCCTCCCCCTCCCTTAATCAATGCATGTAACAGTAATGACCATATCAAGTGACATGTGTGAGCTGTGGTCCCAGAGAAACCACAAGAACTGAAAATGGCCCGGGGACGGAGATGTTTGTGCTGTCTTTTTATGGTTCATGTGGAAATGTTTGGATTTTTTTTTTTTTTTTATAGATGTGTACAGTGTATTGTGTGCGTTCTGGCCGGGTAGACATTTTACCCCTTGTGTGCAGTGCTACCGTTGAGTGTGTCATTGTACATAAAAGGTGAACTGACATGTGAATTGCGCTCAACCCAGCTAAGAATTACATTTGAACAATGTGATCATGATTTCTAATAATAATGACAATAGCCTTTGACCTTTTATGGAAGTTATTTCACTTCCTATACAACTTCTGAATTGTAATTAAACCTTCGGTATTATTGTTGACAGAGGAAATGCATCTTAATGTTGGTTGAGAGTGTAAACATGAATGCTGTGTGGTAAATGAAGTGGGGTGCTTTTAAATGTGAAAATAAAGCTATAAGCTGTTGAAGGGGATGCTAAGTATCACAATGGGCTGCACAGGATCAGGAAATGGATCGCCTTTTGTGTTTATTTACTTACTCTTTGGGTTTTACTTGTCCCTCAGAGGTAAACATTAAAAACTCTTCTCACACCAGAGTTTTCTAAGATTGTGTCTCTTTCTTTTTTGTGTGGAATGTAGATACAGGGAAAGTAGTTTTCATACAGGAGAAATTGGCACTAGCCATGTTAGCATTTTCTGACAGGTCTATGTTACGTGAAGGTTTCTCTCGACATTACGCCCTTTCAAACAGTTCCAGGCCATGGAAGTGTTGATTACTGGTCAGCAAGCTAGGCTTCTAAAAATCTAAAAACTTAAGTTGAACCATTCATTAAGGTCAGACATTGCTTTTTTTTGCTTATTTTCATGCTATTTCATGCCATCCTTCATAATATAGGAGGGTGAATCTACTGTTGTGAAAGCCATGCCACCTGTACACCCTGTAGTTATTAACCAGCTCACTAGAGCAACTTGATTTGTCCCCTGGAGGAATGAAGCGTTTTTCAAGCACTTGGTATGATGCGTGATCGTTAACTAGTTGTAAATGTAGGGCTCAAAGGGATTTCCTGTCTTCAAAATGGAGTCATTTGCAACCTGGTTGAAAAACCCTGGGTCTACTGTGAAGGCTTAATCATGAAATATGGTTCATTTGTCCTCTGAGAAGAATTTAAATCGCCTGCCATACGGAACAGTAATATCCCCGTAATAAACAGACATTCAAGAAGTTCAGGAACGGAATTTTAATGGATTGAAAAGTAGATCATAAGCAGTTTCACGTACTTGTAAATTACAAGTGGCAAGACTCATATGCTGTAAAAATAGATCATCTCACATGGTTCTTTTCTCCCGATTTCCACAGGGAGTTAGGAATAATTAGTACAGTATCCAAGGCATAGAGCGCAGCGCAACAATTGCTTACACACCATTTGAAAAAAAAAAATTGTTACAAAATGATTGATGGCAAAAGATTCTGTTAAGTTCTGGTACTTTTTGAAGGACTGCAGGTACCATGAGTCCTTGGTCGAAAAAAAAGATGACACTCATACACACTGGAGCATCTACGTTCATCTACCGTTGAATAATGGTCTTCAGGTAGTTCAACTGTTCTACTTTCCCCCAATTCTAGGCACTCTCTTACAACTGCACCATGATTCAGGCCCGGTAACAGTAACACAGATTAACATTCACAAAGCACCAGCAAACTAATCCTTTGGTCCTTTTATGTAGCCTACTTGTCAAAAGCAGGCTGGTGTAGAGAACTCTAACACAAATATTTAGCCCGTGTAATATTGATCAAAACAAACCATTATTGCACAAGAATGAAGTTGGCCAACAAATGGAAGTCCTTAAAGTGCAACACGAAGACTTTCCTTTATTTCTCTCCTATCATATGTAATTCAAAGTGTGTGTGGGGTGATGCTGATGAACATTTACAGCACTCTGTGTGAATATAACTTAAGGCTTTCTCCAACATGTACCTTTATTTGTGCACCTCACCAGAATACCTCTAAAACACCTTTGCAGTAGTCAATATTGCTTTAGTTTTTTCTCAATTGTGTGAACCTAAAGTCATGTTAGTGCTGAGATTTAGCCGGGACACCAAGCAAAGCGTTACAGGGTGGCAGTACATCCTGCTGTTTGGAGCACTTCTGATCACTTCTACACTTAACACATCATAGCAGCTCTCTGAAAAGGCACAAGCACATTGTGTCAACCTTTGATGGAAAGATGTTGAAAATAGAATAAAAGGCATACAGTACACGCACGCACACACACATTTCATGGGAATAAATAAATAAATAGCTGGAGATGTACTGGCCAGTCACAGTCCATTTAAAAAAAAAAAAAAGGGTTTCCCTGAATTGAACACCATTGTAAATCCTACAGTATCCGCCACAACTGGCCAACATCACTGAAGCTGAATGGCAGACATATTCCATATTCCATCAGTACCTCAGTCCAGTGTTTCTGCTGAAGGGGTACACAATGAAAGCACTTGATGAAATGAAAACAAAACCTTGAGATGCTTTTCACTGCTGGAGACAACGTTCTATCAGTTACTTCCTATAAGTCACTTGTTGAGGCCTGATGCCTTTCACAAACAAGTGACACGTGAGATGAGATTTTGACCTTTTGACAGTTAGCAAAACTGAATATCATGCATGTCTCCAAAATGCATCTAAAAATATGCAGGTGACAACAGTGACTTTCGTTGCGCATTTCTTTTTGTTAACTTCAGCAGACATTAGATTTATGCAGGATAGAGAAGCATGAAACTTAAAAAAAAAAATCACCGAGATTTGTGGCAAGTCTCTGTGGTATCCATTCTGTCTTTGCTGCATTTCCCTTGCAGCAGAAACTAGAAAAACAGATCAGTTAAAGTTCGTCTTGCGCAGGTGCCTGTTGGGGATTTCTATCGCGCTGACTTGTAAGGGCCAGGAGCCGCCCATGATGCCAGCCTGAATGGCCACCCCTGTAACCACAGCCAGGTCCGGGTCTACAGATGTGTTGGGCTCCTTTCCAAAATACTCACTGATCAGCCTCCTGATCCGTGGTATTCTCGTGGACCCTCCAACCAGAACGATCTCATCCACCTCCTCCTTCCCCAAGCGGCCTTCAACCAAAACAGTCTCAATAGGAGCCAGAATCTTCTGGAAAAGGTCCTGGTTGAGCTCCTCAAACAGCTCACGAGTAAGCACGGTTTTAAAGAGTATGGGCGCTGGAGCAGAGCCTTGGGGTGAACCAGGGCTGTCAGGGGCATGAAGGTGAAGGGGCACCTGAATGCTGACACTGGGTTGAAGGGTGAGGTTGAGCTTGGCCACCTCCACGGTCTGTCGAAGGCGGTGGATGTCCTCTTTGAGAGTGGGTGGGACGCCAAACTCCTGCTGGACTCGTTCCATCGTGTACTGGAGCAACCTCTGGCTGAAGTCTTGGCCTCCCAGCTTGTTGTTTCCTGAGGCAAAGACCATCCATTTAAGATCAGTCCACTACTCCCTTCATCAAAAGGTAGACTTTTAAAATTGGCAATGCCAAAATAATGGCATGGGAAATACTGGTCAATTACTGGGAAAAACACTTCCAATTTAGACAAAAGCTGCTCTGTGAAGTCTGTGAAGATTATTGAAATTAAAATCTAACAGATTATTATTTATTCTAATATTAGAGACACCTGCTCTTTCCGTGAAATAGACTGACTAAGTGAAAGCTGTGACCCCACATTAACTTCAACTGTTAAATCCACTTTAATCATGAAGAGCACATTTTAAGCCCCGAGACAATTGCAACATGAATGGCGCAACATGAATGGCGCAACAGGAAGTGCAGCTCATTACTAGGAAGGCATTGCTGATATTTTGTGTTTATCAATTTCTGTCCCTTATTGCCGAAGCTGTCAAATGCCTACCTGCCATGGCCCTGGTGAGGAACATGCCTCCCTGTTTGTTGAGCAGGGACACATCCAGAGTCCCTCCCCCCAAGTCGACCACCAGCACGTTAAACACATCCACCTTGTGAAGGCCATACGCCATGGCAGCCGCCGTGGGCTCGTTGATCACGCGCAGGATCTCCAAGCCTGGCGGAGGGAAACAAGTGGTTACATTAGGCTGGTTACATCATACGCGTAATCTAAATGTAATGTAGCCTGTTCATTTAATGTTTCTGGTGAAAGGTTGTTATGCTTCTGAATTGAAATAGGTCAAGGCATGAAAGGCATCTACTACGCTTTTAAATCATTAAAGGAAATATGGTAGAGACAGAGGGGGACGACGTGCAACAAAGGTCCCCTGGCCACTTGGGAACCCAGGACACCGTGGCTACGTGGCATGCAACTTAGCAAACTGAACCACTAGGTGCTCCACATTAGCTTAATAATGAACATACTGACCAGCCAGAGCGGCAGCCCTGACGGTGTAGTTCCTCTGTCTCTCATCAAACTCTGCAGGCACTGAGATGACAGCTTTCTGGATGAGCACACCCAGGTGTTGCTCTGCCATCTTCCTCATCTTCAGCAGCAGTCTGGAGCTGATGAACTCTGGGCTCACCGTGAAGGTATGGTTGGTGGAGATGAGAAACTCTGCACTGCCATTGTTATTAATCACCTGCGAGAGGAAGAAGGAGGGAGGGAGCAAGCTGAGATGGAGAGAAGATACACAGCTAACAGCAAATAACATTGTTGACTATTGTTGCCATTATTGTTGATCGCCTGGGTAAAGGGTTAGAGTGTGTAAGTAAAAATATCATCAACCCCAACATGACGCACCTTGAACGGGTAACGAGCACTCTCCTGCACGAGAACCTCAGGTTCAAATATCTTCCCAATGAACCTTTTGGCATCATAGATGGTGTTTTGAGGGTTGCTGTCAGCCAGGTCCTGAGCTTCATGACCTGCCAGGACCTCAGAGACAGTGAACGACACCGCGCTGGGGATGCTCTTCCTGCCCTCCTTATCTCCTATCACCCAAACCTCCCCGGTCCCCGGTTGGAACACGCCGACAGAGCAGAAGGTAGTTCCCAGATCCAGACCGATGACTTTGGGTTTGGGGGGCGGCAAGTACTGCTGGCCCAGATAGCCCGCCAGGAACAAAGCCAGGATGACCGAACCTGTAGCACGGCAACGTTAGAGACAATCAGGTTACACGTACTGTATGCTTCAGTCTATGCTGCTCGTAACGTTAGCGACAGATGTCTGCCATGTAAGTAACAGATCCAAAAAGGCTAAACTGAGCGGACCACCAAACCCAACTAGACTTAGCTACGTTAGCTAGCTAACGCTGACATTCACTGGCCGGCGAATTACAAAAATGATGTGTCATCTAACTTACCAATCATAGACACTTCTCCGGACATTGTTACACACTGTCATGAAATCACCCGAGAATCAAATGAAACAAAAGGTAGTAAAAACCGATAAAGTTACGGAATAAATGATGTCTGGTCCTGTCACGCTGTGCGTTTGGAATTTTTCAGGGTACCAACGAACTACACGTCAACATTGTGTGGCGTTTTGTTGATGCTGGGTAATGTAGTCCATATTAGATGGCATCGCCATGTACAGCACAGCGAATGTTATGTTTTTACTACAGTTCCCAGGAACACTAGCAATATTCTGACGTAAAAAACGTAAAGTGTCGTGACGTGTCATTTAAATTGTGTTCTAGTAACAAGGTTGTAATGTGTTTAATGCATAACACATTTCTTTCACACCTGGAAAGACATGAATCTTGGTCATATTAATTGAACAAGAGATTATATTTTATTTCTTTAATTGTATTTACAAAAGTTGTGAAAACAGATGCAGGGAGGCTGAACCACCACCACCACCACCCCCCCCCCCCCCCCCCCACACACACAACCACACACGCGCACACACACACACACACACAATGTTCATTCAGGAAACAATATTTGCACAATGTTTTCATGTACAATACACCGTTAATGCCAGATGTACTATGATTACTTGAACAAGGCCTGTCATTCAAACGCGGAAACTACATTTCAGAAATATCACTCTTCGTTACGCTTAAATCACCAAATATCACATCTTTCATAGAAAAACAACAAGTTAATGACACTAGTTCTTGAATTGAGATCAACCTCTGTGACGAGTAAGGTCAAAAAGATATAGTTATGATAAATAAAGGCTTTATATGCAGAAAACATGATTTAGAGGACAATAATTACAAGTAACATTTAATCAAATGTCACTCTGTCAGTGAAATACATACAATAAAAACTTAATAAGTAATCAAAACTTATTATGAACAAACTGTTGATTATATGATAAAAGGATATCTTGACATTCATGAGTATTTGTTTGTCTTTGTTGTGATTGTCTATCTCCCCACACTTGGGAGAAAAGCTTCTGTAATGGGCCAGCTCGTGGCTAGCTGTGCCCCATGACTGGAATGAGGAATGCTTACATGACGGCATCTTAGGAAAAAATAAAAGGACAATTGTAGAAACCATTTCCAGCAAGGTCACACGTATCTGGTGAGGAAAGATGACCAACTGGAATTCAAAATGTCAAGGTGTCCATCTGACAAACAGACGTAACCACATTAATTATCAACAGTGTCTGTGAGATGGTTCCCGTCCTCCTTGCTGTTGTCGGAGCATTCAGAGGGAATGAAGCAGCCCGAGTCCCTCGGACAGTCGCTGTCTTCTTCCTGCAGACTGTGGGAGGATTTGTGCTCCTCCCCCTCCCTCACATCATCACCTGGGGGCACAAACAAATTCAATTTAATTCAATTAATAATTAAAACCAAAACAATGCAGTCAAGGGGAATTCATACATTTACATTTAGGCATTTGGCAGATGCTTTCATCCAGAGCCACTTACAATAAGTGCAAACAGCAGAATAAGTGACAAACATTTGGGTATTGCTCTGCTCTAATTGTTATCATATGTGCATCATATAGTAAGAGATATTGTAAAAGCCAAGCTGGAAAGAGCAAAACAACCAATACTAAGAGTAAGATATATAATATTGATCTAATCTAATGTAGAGTCAGTGATTGATGTGAATGTGTTCTTGGGAAAACAAGGAAGGTGTTTGATTGGCTGACTGTGAACATCCCAATGACCTAACTACTAGAATCACCTCTGCCAGTGTAAACCAACAAACATGTCTCATTATTGTTTTTGATTCAACCCGAGGGACCAAAGCGTTGCTGTTTTCACCTTCTGGTTTTAACAAAGTAAATATTGAACATAGATGCACCATTCCTCCTTTCTTTTGACTTTTAGGCCTTGTTGACTCAGGCTACTAATCCTCAGCTCCACCGGTGTAATTGGGTTGCCAAACTACTAACCTAATGGAGTTCAGCTTGATTAAATTACTGGAATCTCGTCTCAGTCAACAAGCTTGGCAAGGTCACGCTGCAGCCACTGCCATCTGTTTGGTCGCACGGTCACCCAAACATACAATTTACAGTGACCTTTAATCGGCCATACACGCAGCTGGTTGGGTGAGAGGCAACAGAGCATCGGCAGATTAACACACCCTGCTGTGAGTGGTAGATGCAGAATCGGCCAGTGTCCCTGCTTCTGAATCTGTGTTGGAAACTAGTTTTGCTTTCATTCATACAGAGCTCCACCATAATCAGCCTTTTGGTTCAAGACATCAGATTAGAGGAACACCTTCTGCCCCTTTAAGTAGTTTCTGTCTGAGTAACAGGAAGTCACTGATAAGCCTTTCAGGCCATGCAGGATGTATTTCTACTGTGTGCGGTACAAATTTGTTAACCTTCGGGTGCTATTTCACACTAAGGAACGCAGTTCAAGTCAAGTTCTCTAAAAGTAAAGTGATGGTAAATACAAAACTACACTCTTCAGTCGGTCATCACCATCAGACCCAGCAATGAGTAGTATGAACAGAAATATAATTATATTGTCATTATGTTTATCTTTATGTTAGACTGAAAAGGATAAACTTTATTTCACAAATAAGAAATAGGTTATGTTGGGTTGAGGTGGGTTTACCCTCCGCTACATGGTTGTCCCACTGGGTTCATCTCACTTCTTAAAATTAGTTTTATAGACACGCTTTCATTTTATTCCTGTTGTTTCCCTTTTTCAACCTTGTTTTATTTCATGTCTGACTTTTCCACTGTGTTTCGTATTGGCTTTATATATATTTTTTGTCTCTAAACCACTGTTTCAAAAGATACTACACAATTATTATTGTTGTTGTTGTTGTTATACTTTACATTATGGTTCTCTGATTAATGCTTAATTAACTAGTGATTAAACATTACCTAACTAGTTTGAGGCTGCTGCAGAGTTAATAAATTACACGTTTAACAAATAATTAGTTACTGGCAGTTTAGTGGTTACATTTCACATGAAATGTCAATGAATAATGAAAATGAAAATAAAAAACGACTTCCCTCCAACCTTAGACCATCAATAAGAACAAAGAAAATCTCCCATGAAAACCTCAAGTGGCCGTTGTATTGGTATTGGTATTACTGTGAGATGTATCAGTATTATTAGTAGTACTAGTACTATTAGTATTCGTGTCATCATTGTCTTCATTACGCTCCTGACCTTCTGCGTAGCGGCAGTCGGCGGCAGCGAGAATCCTTTGTCTGTGCTCAGGGTCTTTGACGTTCAGCTCTATCAGGTGTTTCTCCTGCAGGTGCATCAGGTCCTCTACTGTCTGGTAGCCGTTCAGCAGTAAGGCAGAGGCATACTCCTGGAAGAGACGGCATCAACACATGCTTGAATATAAACAACGATGGCAAAACTTACTTTCTTTCAAAGTGTCAGCTATTTTACCAGTTTATATACCGTATATATATATCTTTGAGGCTAAAGTATAGAAGCATTTCTTCATAATGAATGGTAATTTAGCAGTGGAAAACCTTTTATGCTGAATTGAATGATTCTTTTTGGTCGATGAAAAGCAAAGAGTATAAAGAGATGTGTAAACTCGATGATATCCTATCCAGATCTGAGTCACACAACAGTTGCAATCTTGCAACATTTGTTTTAACCTGCTTATTTGACATTAAATGACTAAAATACTAAAGGTCAGTGACTAGATTTCGTCCTCACCTCAAGATGCAGTCGCTCCAGTAACTCCAGCAATGTTTTAGGCCGAGGTCTCTTGCATAGCTTCTGTTGTCTGATCTTTGGAGCCTCCTCTTCTTTCTCCTTCTCCACTAGAATGTCTACATAGATGAACTTGAAGTTGCCCACTTTGTTGTTTAGCATGCCTGTCCAGATGCCCATAGGAGGCTTACTGATGATGCTGATAATGTCACCAACCTAGGAGGAAATTAATTATCAATAGGAGGAATTGAAGAATCATAGTGTTGAAATGTGGATTTGCTTACTGCCTTCTTGTCTTTCAATGCTATATGTCATTATATTACAGTTAGTTCACATAACAAGGTCATATAACAAAAACACAATCATGTAAAACATATTGGGGAAGACCGTTGGTGTTAGTTTACAATATCTATAGTGTTGTATTCATATAGCGTCATCTCTACCTTGAGTTTGAGGGAATCGGTGTCATATGGGCTGGGGACAAAGTCTGTGTGGACACGAGCTCTGCCACAAAACTGTCCTTGGTAGGAACCATCCTCTTCCAGCCTCAGACTGTCTCTCTGACTGGAACCATTGGACTCACTGGTCACTCCACCTGAACCAGCAAACACAACACAACATAGTAGGATTACACAGTTAAGGTCAGGCTAAAACAGGTGTCTCTAGGTGATTCATTACATGGTGCACGTTAACACCTCCACGAAGGAGGTTCTGTTTTGTTAGTTAGTTTGTTTGTCTGTCTGTCTGTAAAAGATGATGCAGACATGGCAGGTTGTTCCAGAGCCCTTTGTCCACTTCAGTCTGGATTTAGGGACTGAGAGAAGAGCCATATTTGCCCACATAAGGGTATGCTGTTGAGTATATTGATGTATGAGCTCGGAGATGCAGGGTGGAGCTAAACCATGTACTGCTTTGTGGGTGATCAATAAAATCTTAAAATCAATTCTAAATGTCATAGGAAGCCATTGCAGGGAAGCTAAAATCGGAGTAATGTGGTTTCTTCCCCAGATATATAGCATATAGGGTTTTATATGAGAGCAGTGATCACCCAGGTCCTTCTATAGCAGAGCAGATTAGTGCCGTTTACACACAAAAAGTTCTGAGACATCCAACACTTTATATCGGTGATTCAGTGATTGAGAGATAGGCTGGGTTGTTTGGTTTCACAGGCAGATACAATTGTGTGTCATCAGCATAACAATGAAAGGAGACATCATATTTCTGGATTATATGGCCGAAGGGAAGCATACACAAAGAAGTGGACCCAAAATTGATCCCTGCGGCACACCACAAGTAACTTTCACAGCAGAGGAAGAGAAACCTAAACTAATGGACAAGGTTTGATAGATATGGTATGAAAGATATTATCTAAACCAGTCCAGTGCAGACACATTGACACCGAACCAGTCTTACAGACAGTAGTAGAATACTGTGGTCCACAGTGTCAAAGGCTGAGATCCAGAAGAACTAGGACTGAACTGAAGGAATTACTTGTTTAGGGGGTCCATACATTACAAGGCACAGGATTTTGAAATTACCCTGAATTGGGAAACTAAAATATCCAAAGGATGAGAACTTCTCCTCCACTGCACCCAGTTAGCCTGGGCTGGTGAAAATAGGAGAAATTGGGAGGGTGGCTTTTGACATAGTTGACTGAGCCCAAAAACAGTAGTCTGGGGTTGAAAGGTAGCTAGTGTTTTTAACCAACTTGCTAACCACAACACGACACAGAAAGCAGTCTCAGTCGCTCAAGTGGTAAACCATGACTGAAAAAATAAAACGGATTCCAGTAAAACCACCGAAAGTTAAGATGGAAAGTGAAGCAAAGGCAGGGTAAGGGTAATCGGTGAAATCATAAATAAAAAATAGGTATTAATAAAATAGTAAAACAGCAAAATAGTAAAGAGCAACTTTACTATCCACTGTGACAACACACTCTGCGGTGTGCAGCAGATATGACGTCAGTGGAAGATTGTGGCCCAGCCAGCAGTATGTCTGTACTTACTAGAGGAGCTCTGGCCGCTCTGGCTCTCTAAGGAGTTGCTGGTCTTTGCAGAGCCTTTCTCTACCGGAGGACCACTTCCTGTCTCTCCGTCTGGGTCTGTCTCATCACACTGGAAGGGCAAAAACATATACTGAGTGTACAAAATATCAGAAACACCTCCTCTGTTCATGAAATGCCTTGACAGGCATCAAGATGGCACAATGTGGGTGCTAACCACACAGGGAGGTTTCAGAAGATGCTTAGATGTACTGTTTTAAGGCATGCATTATAGAAAAAGTTTAAATTGTCCTCTGTGTTGGGATCATAGATGAAATATACATCAAGTGTGCAAACTGTAGACTGATCAGGTGAAATGTACTTCATGAAGGGGACATTGGATGAAGGAGAGAAGACAGTTTAAAGATGGGTTTTGAGAGAAGGAGGTGTAGGTACAGATGTAGATTGTGAAAGATAAAGTGCAACTCAACATTCAGAAAGTTTGGTAATATAACACTCAAGTTTATGTTACAATGAAGCCATAAGATTACAACATTTCTATGACTGAACGACAACTGCCAGCCAGTGGCGTCACTTTTTAGGATGTGCGTTCATGAGAGATAAAAGATATGATAGGTCTCTTAAGAAAACCACTAGTAGGCTTACAGTAATTGAGTCTGAGTGTAGTATGTTGGACTTCTTCTATGTTAATGATGGAAAGATTCATATCTGCGAGTGTGAGTGTGTTTGCGTGTGTGTGCGTGTGTGTGTGTGTCTGTGTGTCTGTGTGTGTGCATGTGCCCGTGACTCACCATTTCCTCAGAGAATGACTTGCCGTGTTTTTTGCCCATCCGTCTGCGCATAGTCAGTGAAATAGCCTTCATCTTCTTCCCAAGTCCAGCTGATTTGTGTGGGTCTAAACTCTCACATTCTTCTGTAAGCTGTAAACAAACAGTGTGTCTCATTTATCCAGAAAACACTGACAAATGTGTTACATTATATTATATTATATTTTACATAAAAGCAAAACATCACATCTGCAAGTAATATATAGGCCAATTGTTGAACACTGTTATCCGAAGCATCTTACAGCGTGATGAGTGCATATATTTTTAGGATGCGTGGCCCGAATGTGGGAGTCGAATCCATAACCCTGGTATTGTTATTGTTCTCTCCACCCACTGAGTTATACAGGACTTAGTATGCTGGTTTCATTATTTCATTTGTACTACATCAGCATATTTCAACAGTTTGTATATATTGATAATTAAATAATGACAAAATTGCAGAATTACAGGATCACAGCAATATAAAGTAGCACAAAACACATCTATCTCCATATAGCTATTAAAGCATTGTAGGGATATAACAAAACCACAAACCGTAGTTGTTCCATTTTCCTCCGGTTTGGCTGGTGATGGGTGATGTCGGAGACCCTCGAACCTGCCAAAGCTTGTGGAGCGCTGTGGGAAGGGATTAAAAGAGAGAGATTGAGAATACTTTCCCAGAAAACTAGTGTGGCACTGGGGTGATTTGTGTAGCAAGGTTTGAGCGTTACATAACATCTGTGCGTAATGGTGTCGGAAAAACTTCCTTAAAAGCATCCTCCTTTACACAACCCATGTCTCAATTGTCTCAAGGCCTAAAAAACCCGTCTTTCACCAGCCTCCTGTATGGCCTGGATGTCGCAGGTGAAATAAATACAGCGTCAGAGATTTAAAATGGTTTCAACTTGGTTTGTCTGTTTCCACACAGCTGAGAGGAAACTTTAGTCAAAAACACTCTGTGGGCATATATGTAAGGAATACACGTTATAAGACAGCTAGGATGTCTTATTGAATGGTTTTGTTATGACGGCATACCAAATAATACATTTGTGGTCATGTTGAATAATGTAGCAGTTCAGTGGCATCAAAAAGAAAACACATTTGTCTCCATACACGTGCACTGGCAACCTCTTCAGTCTTAAAAAAAAAAACTAAAAGCTAAACATGATTTATACAACATTGTGACAGTGTTGCTTTACTGCCTCTTTAAATCACGTTTTTTCAATTTTTCATAAAACTAAAAGTAGTTCTAATCCCCCCCCCCACCCCCACCCCCACCCCCATCTCCACTGCAGAACATCAAAATAATTATATAAATGAATAATCCCTGGAAATCCCGTTTAATATGAAGGCCGTGCTCCTAGAGAGCCCTGCCTGGCTTGATTTAATGCGACCTCTACAACTTTGATATGCTTGCATTTGCTCCGTTGTCCACAAATATGGCAACAGAATTAAAGGGTTTCATTCTAAAACTATATTTTTTGCAATGTCCCTTATTTATTAAATTCCCTTATTATATGTCAAATATGAACGTATCTGCTTCCTATCAATGTGCAGTGTCTTTTTTAAAATAAATAAACAAAAATAAATAGAAATAATCAAGTCCTCATTCAGCAATATACTTTTTTACCTACCTTTGGTTTGCTGCTCTTTTGTTTGTCTGAGACGTTGGAAGCTGCCCTGTGTAACATTTTCTGTGCCGTTTTTAGGTTATTGTCAAATCTCAGTCCTGGCTCTTCTCTTTTCTCTGCGCCGCTCTACTGACAGTAAACTGTTAACTAACACCAAGGCAGACTGCCTGCCTGGGTGACTGGCTGGCTGGCTGACCCACTTCCTTAAAACACACAGGATATGAGGCAATTGACATTCTGTCAATTATCGCAGAATCGGTTTCAAAGTGAAAAGCACAATGTGCTTCAGTGAGCGTTTTGTGGCCTGGTTTAACAAACATCAAAAGCCACTTCCAGGAACAGCTTCATTTAGGTTTCTTCACAGGTGACATTTGTCTTCGTGAGCTATTGGGTGTCTTAGTAAACACGTTACGCGTTTCCATTATTGTGTTTTTGTTCTGTAGTGTGACCTAATATGATCCAATCAAATAACATACTGTATTAGCCTAACTTGATTCATCCTGATGAAACTGATTAAATTATTTATTGTGCTTTTAAGATGTGCCCACATAGAAACCTGTCTTGTAGCATGTTTTCATTTTTTACTACATGGCTAAATCATGAAGGAAACACAATGTTGAAACGTTTGATTCAAAGTTAATAGGTTGAGGCCGATATCTCTCCTAACAGCCATATACTTCCAAAGATTTTCAGGAACAATGGGGAACTGTTATGGTAAATGATGCAGAAAGAATGACTCCTGCCTCCTTTTGCCCTCATTTCTTAATGTGGGGTGCACATTTTTGAGGAAGCGTGGAAACTATGACAGAGCAACAGAGGAACAGCTGAAAGTGGCAACTCTGTTGTGTTGAAATAGTTTCCGGTTTATCTCGGCTCTCAACATGGAACTGTAATGTGTTTCAGTTTATTACTTGAGATATTTATATGGAGACCTCGTCCTTACTTAGCAATGCTAACCATTTACTGTCGAGCACATCAGGGTATCTGCTTCACTTGTTAATAGTGTCTGCAACCTGTGAAAGTCAGAGAGTAATCACTTATCATCTCACTATTGAGATGAGAAAGGCGAGGCAGCGCCTTTACCACCTCAGGCAACTGAGGAAATTTAAAGTCTCCCGGAGGATCCTTCAGTCCTTCTACTCTGGAGCTGTAGAGAGCATCCTGACAGGAAGCATCACTGCCTGGTTTGGCAGCAGCTCCGCTCAGGACAGGAAGGCTCTGCAGAGAGTAGTGCGTTCGGCTGAACGCACTATTGGAACGACACTCCCCACCCTGCAGGACTTATACACCAGGAGGTGCAGAACCAGAGCCTGCAGGATCATGAAGGATCCTCACCACCCCAACAACGGACTGTTTCAGCTGCTGCGGTCAGGCAAGCGCCTCCGTAGTCACGCTGCCAAAACAGAGAGACTGAGACGGAGTTTCTTTCCTCAGGCCATCAGGACTGTGAACTCTGACCTCACCAGGGCCCCCACCAAGACACACACACTGCCCCTCTTATGCACACACACACTTAGGTAAAGACTACACATAATTTATAATTTATATTATATTATACATACAATTTCCCTTTTTTACTATATTTTTATAAAGTGCTCTTATTGTAAATATTGTGTTGTTTTTTATATAGAGCTCTTAAAAACTGTGACATCGTAAATATTGTGTTGGTTATTGTAAATAGTGTGAACCTGTTATTTTGCACATTTCTGCTGAGCATCGCCACTTTGCATTTCACTGCACACCTCGTGTGTGTATGTGACAATTAAACTTCTTGAATCTTGAATCTTGAATCTTGAAACTATTGGACCTGGTGCTGATTCCAAATTACCGGCCCTTTACACTTTGATTTCAGTTTGAGGAAGTTTATCAGAAAGAAATGCACACAATAGGTAAATAAAATACTACTCTCACAAATAAGATTTGAACCTTCATCACCTCATCATCGCCAGTGAATGTGCTCGTCAGTTTAACCGTTTAACCCCTGACAGGGTTGTGATCTTACATGCGAAGGGTCCTTCATTGCTCTGACGTTAGCATGTGGGGATTTGCCGCTGTGTTTACCCTGAGTGAGGTTTCAATCGGTCAGTTGTGGAAAAGGGAACTCTACGGACAAAAACATTGCTTAATCCTGCTGTTTGCAATCAGCGGTAATCTCAATCCAGATTAAATCTTCTAATCTATTGCTTCAGACCCTCCAGACTCCCTGGAGAGGCAGTTGTTCATCTGAGGAGTTTTACTCCAAAATGAGATATCCACCATTTGAAAAATGACACCTACTCTCACAAACGATCTCAAAACATGATTGATGGCATGAAGTTAAAACACATGGTGACACCTTTTTAAAGAATTGTGGTTCATTTAAATCCTTAGTTGAGAAAGGGAACACTGTTTTTAAACTGTTTATATAGCATTTGTTTTCCACAGATTTCCACAAATGAAATTGGAAAGGAAGTGTTGGGGATGTGTAAAGGAAGGAAGGATGTCTAAAATACAGTACCCTTCATGTCCACACTACAAGCCCTAAAACTAAAGGTTAGAGTTAGAGTAAATTGCTTGATTACAAGAGCCATGTAACAGCTACGTATGGGCTTAGAAAAATACTTCAGATGACCACTCTCTAAGGAATGGTGCCATTTGATGCAAAAGGTGAAAAAAAATGATTTAAGGGGAGCAGAGCGAAGCAAATTTGGCAGTCAACTCAGTGGTTGTTTTCTTTCTTTAATGAAACAGTAGGAAAGCTACATGCTAGACATTTCCTCTCTAAGCACCAATTACCCTATAGACTTATAGCATTAGGGACCTTGCAATCACTACACAGGATCATCTGCCTCATTTTAGACAATCTAATATCATGTAAAGCCTAAACAACTGCTTTGTGTCACACAGGGCTGCACGTGCTCACTGGGTGTCAGCTGAGGCTTTATGTACGAAACTGATCTCACGGTGCATGCGAAGGCATTGACCTTTGGGGTCAATCTCTACCAGTGTTTTGATTTAACAGTGACCTTGATATACTGAACAGCAACTGAATGAAATAGTCCACATGGGAAAGTCATAGTTTAAGTCGGCATTGACTAAAAATGCTGACGTGCACAATGTATCAACTTACATTTGGTTCTGACAGATCCACATCTGTGACAGACCGCGGCACCCTTGGGCGAATCTGGGGTTTAGACTCCGGTTTCAAACTGTCATCATGGGCTGTCGCCTGCGGTTGACTTCCTTCCCAATCCTTTCCTCGGGATGTGGTGAAGTCGTGGGAGTAGACGCGGTATTCTGTGAGCGGCCTGCGGCAGGTGTGCTGGATGGTTCCCCAGGCAGGACTACACTCAGCCGGGTTGCTCCAGCGCTGGTGGTGGTTGTGGGTGGGGGTGGCTCCACCAGGCAGGGTCATCATGTCCATGCCCTGGCCAGGGGTGGTGTTCTCCTGAGCGGGGAGGGTGGAGGCCTTGCCCGGGTAGGGCCTCCTGTCTGGCCTGTATGGCACATCCAGATAGGGAGCACCCGGGGCTGGGCTCGCAGGGTCTGGCGGGGGGGGCACTGACAGAGAAGACAGAACAGAGAAACACATCACAAGCAAGATGACATTTCATTGACTGGCATACATCTCAAGAAACCAAGCAGCAAGTCACATTCTATGATGAGAAAATGTTGACGGGTAGGTTGGCCATCAAGTTGCTAGTGGCGTGTACCACGGGGAATCCCAATCTTTACCTGTGGAGTTGTGACTTTTCTTGGTTCCCTCTTTCCCGCTCTTTCCACCTGGTTTCTTTCCAGCCTTCTGTCCTCTTTTGACAGCAGGTTTAGGCTCAGTCGCCGCTTCGTTAGCATGGACACTCTGAAAAGATCCACAGAGAGCAGATACAAACATCCAGATAAAGAATTTCAATCCAAAATGAGAAATTCACCACTTAAAATGTGTAAAATGTGACACCTCTGACAAAATGATTGCTCACTGTAAAGTAACACTCACTTGACTATTACTGAACATCATTTATTAAGTTATTAAAACTTAATAAATCCTTACAAAATAAGGATTACGATTTCAAAATTGTAGCAAAGAGTACATCTCCTTCTTTCTCAGTCAGCTCAGTCTTTTTCTATGGTGACACGATGGCACCACTGTAGGCTTCTTCCAAATCCCATTTGAGCCAGACATTTACACGAGTCTCGTTAGCTGGACAGCCACTGTGCCAAGCTGCTAGCTGGTTGGACAGGGGACACTGTGAGGTGCTGAAAGCTACTGTTGATCCACGTCGGGCAAGCCCTGCTTTGTTTGGTTGTCACTACGATGGGCATTAGTGAGAATGGGCACTGGGTGACTGGGCAGAAGGCCTCTAAACACACACACGCACACACACACACACATCTCTTGTTTTTACATCTCTTTCTGCCATGTGGTCCAGAGATTATAGAGATATTGGTACCCGTCTCTGGACCATCTGCAGTGTATTAAAACCCAATCAGTATTTGTGTTAAATGATTGTGCCATTTAGGCCAAGAGAAGCTGGCAGCTGTAATACTGCTGAAAATAGTTTCAGCAGTATTACAGTTGTTATGTTGGTTAATGTTGTTGGTTACATATGTTGTTACATGTTCATTTTAATAGTGAAAACTCCTGGTGGGCACATGGGTGATATAGAAATCTGTGTCTTATCAGAATCTGAAACACTTTGATTGTCTGGTACACTACATTTCCAGGTTTGGACATTTCTTGGTGGCACTGGTGCTTACAGACCTCAAATAAAGGTTCATGCTGTGCCACTCACCAGGTCTGTCTGGTTGCTGATAGGCCAGTGTGGATTTGGATTCCATCCCTCAAAGTTACCGATCTGTAAACCAGAATGTAGATGCAATGTGGTTTGGTTCTTAAACGTTTACTCACACTCACATCCTGAAGGTACAAGTATGGAAAACAGTAAGGACTGCTTGAGTAGTAACAGTCTTGCATTGTTGCAATATGTTTGCAGGAAATCATCCGTTGACTGAGACGTTCAGCATCTGAAACAGGATGGGAGGACTGGGAGACGCTGTTTTGTTCTAACCTGGCTAGGTGGCGGTTTCTCCTTTTTCTTAGTGCCAGACTGACGACCTCCTTTTCCTCCTTTGGTTTCTGCTGTGTGCTTAGTCTTCCCCATCTCTGAAACAATGACACCAAACACAGCTTAGAGGCAGGGAGGCCGAATAACAACAAAAAGGTTGTTGGTTTGAACCCACGGGAAGGCAAATTCCAACTTTAGGCTCGTGAATGGATGGTTAATTGTATAACATCTACATACCCAAGTAGCACAGTGGAGCTAAATGGACAAATTCAAGGTTAGGGGTCAAATTCACACTCTCACTGTTATTACACGGTATTTATTTGGTGTGCATGTCTTGGAATCATGTCTGGCTAGCTAATAAGGTGGAGAACTACTGGCCTACAGTATTTCTTCAGATCTAATGCCGAGGGTCCAAATGAACGTAGGTACAAAGATCAGCTCAACCTATATATTTTCTATATACCTTCATTCTGATTGTCCGTGATGTGGGCTAAATCTTCTCGGCTGTTGGCAGGCTGCCAAAGTGGAGTATTACAGCCGGGGTTATCTGCTGTGGAGAGAGAGAAATCAGAAACATTGAGGGTTTTATTTAAAAACTCAGGGTAAATGGAGGCCACGATGGCAAATTCAAATTGAATGGAAGCGTTATCCGAGTCACAAGCACCGGCAGCCTAGTGGGTTATAGTAGCTGGCAATCTAAATTTAAGCTTAAAATTTAATTTAAGCTTTCCAATTGTCTTTTTTTTAAGCAGCTTCCAAAAAGGTAAAATATTTCACTCTTCAACATTTTGCTTTAGCACACAAAACTGCACAGGGGGAAAACACCAGCTCCTACATACCCAAGGCCTCATTATCCGAAGCAGATTTGGATATATGTGTTCTGAAAGTGGAAAAAAGATATAACATTAGGAACTTGTCTTTACAGTATGTTGTACTCAGTCACATCTGTAAACGTTGTTATGTCCCAGTAAGTTCCCCAGCAAGACACACCGCCAAGTCAGCAAGAAAAACTGCACACATGAGGTTATACAGAGTGCATGCATATTGTGCAGGCACACTTTTTGTAATCTCACTGGTCACAATCGGAAAAAGGCCACAATGTGACTAGAGAGTCTTTGCTTTTGAAGCTTTCATTGTAAAGTCAGGGCCCGGGCGTAAAGGTGTTGAGTCGACTGGGGTCTGTAAGTAGGTGGGGCTTGAATCCGCTTAGTCCAACTAGCCCAAAGCCATAAGCTGCCTTCTGCTGGCCCACAGGTTGCCCTGCTCCTCAAATACATTGTACATCAACCAAACAGAGTTACATTGCCACCAAAATAAAACCATATATTTTTTTAGTTGTATATAATGTGCTCTCAGTCCTTCTTGAAAGACAGTATTATATTATTGTATTAAATAGACAGATGAAGTGGACACATAAGGAGAGAAGCAATGGTGAAGAGCTGCCTGCCCTGCTGCAGGAAGGATTTACAGTATTAACCCTCACTGAAGATAAATAGGCTGCCTTTCAAGCCATAGTATTACTCCATTGTAAAGCCCTTTCACTTGCAGAAGCTTTAGACTACTGCACACACACACAATCCAGGTCCTTGTCAGGTTTAGCCACGTCCAACCAACGGTATTAATACTTACCATTTTACAGAAACAACCAAGTATGTCAAAGACAACATGGCTAACATCAGAACAGGCAAACAAAAAATATAAACTAGATGTGTAAATGTGGTTCACCAATGAGCTAGAGAGAGGGGGGCCGTTTAGTGGTGGGAACAGTGGGAGTGTGTTTTCTTGCTTCATCTGACCTCTCCTTGTGCATCCATGGTGTTTGAGCTCACCTTCTCTTCTTCTTTTTGGAGTTGATCCCCTGCATTTGAGACATCTCCTGAAGGCAAAGAAAGTATTTTCAATTTTATTTCACTATTTTTTATTTCATTTAACACAACCTTTAACCTTTACATTTCACTGCACACCTCGTGTGTGTATGTGACAAATAAACTTCTTGAATTATAAATCTGTACAAAAGAAAGAATAGTCTCTCGTGTCAGAATGAATTTGATTACATACTGGTACACCTTCCATATAGTGGTTGGTTTGTTGGCACGTTCTCATCGAGGTTCAGTAGTATAGCATAATTTATATAAACATGCTTGAATAAAAACTGATAAATTCATGTTCATCAACGCCTGGTGCTCCTAATAGTCTGGCTTTAACACCAGCTGTCAACGGGCGATGTTCCTTTTCCATGTTTCCATAATCAGCTTTGTTATCTGGGTACAAGCTGGTCAGTGGGAGCCCATGAGCCCCAATTCCACTGAGAACTGGTCCCATAGGATTTGGTTGTGTTTGTTCACATGGCTGCACCATTCACACTCTATGACATGCCTGTGTGCCTGTGTGTGCGTGTATATGTGTGCATGACTATGTGTACCTGTATATGCACATTATCGTGTAACCTGCATGTGTGTGCAGCCTGTGTAAGCATTAGAGTGTGCATGAGTACATGCAATGTGTACATGTATGCAAGGATGGAAGTAACTATTTACTTTTACTCTCTACTATAACTGAGATTTTTGTGTACTTGTACTTTTTTTTTGTCATTGTAAGTAATTACTTTTACTAAAGTATATTTTTACTGTAGTATTGTAGCTCACTACATTTAAAATGTAGCTTTGAAAGGAAAAAAACATATGTAACAGTGTTCACATTTGTCAAAAAGTAACTAATTTTTACTCTGAAGACTTACTTTTGTTTCTACTTAAGCCTATGTAAAATTGCAGTAGAAGTAACAGTACTTCTACTTGAGAAGGATACTTTAGTACTCTTTCCACAACTGACTGTAGATATGCTGTGTGCATTTTGCATGTACCTGCATGTGTTTTGTACATGTGTGTTCCTCTCACCATAGAAATAGATCTTCCAGAGCCTCGCCACTTGGTGTTGTCGTCCAGCAGGACTGCCGGGCTACAGGAGCGACTACAGGAGCGGCTGGAGGAGCGGCTGGGGACGGGGTAGGCCGGGCCGTCACTGGAGCTCTGCACCGCCTCGTAGAGACTGTCCATAGACCCCTCCTGATTTCATATGCACACACACAATCCAATGTATGAGGATTGTCAAGTTGGTAACATGCATGATTTATGGATGGATTTCAAGGAAGTTCCATATAGTCACTGCTGGGTAAAACATCTCACACCTCCAAAAAGGCCAGTGAGTTTTGAATATGTTTTGAAAGGGACCAAAGCTTATGAAATGTACTCAGTACATAAAGGTCCATGTCGATTTTCATGTCAATTTTCTAATTTGGAGTTACGAGGTTTTGACATGACAGTAGAGATATGCTACTAATGCTGTTCACAATGGGCCTCATTCACGAATCTTTGGCACTCCTGTAATGGATTTATCATAAAGAATAAGCCGTTCTAAGAGCCTTCTCGCATGTTTCCAAACACACGAACAAATTCCGGCATGTTTCCAAACACGTGTAGGTTTTGATCGTACCAAACAAACAAATTCAGATGCGAACAAAATGATGAATCAGACTATCTTCGTAGAAACGTTCGTACGAACGCTTTACGATCAAATCTGATTTTACGTTCACGTTCCGTGAATGAGGCCCAATCTCTTTTAAATGTGCTTGTCCACCGTGGCTGTCGGGAAGGATTTGAAATTGCTCAGACCAGATATCAGTATGGATTCAAATCTCATTCAGCTTGTTTGGATTCCCTCTAGGAAAATATCACGCATAACCACTTTCTCTCTTCATCCCTCTCGTCTCGACCTACGGCTGACATCTTGTCAACGACGTCAACAGAGGCTGAAAGGAGGCTGTTTTCACTGAAGTTGGTAGTTACCACTTATCGTCATTTCTTTTTCACTCATGATGTGTCCAAATGCATTAAATTCTATTTCTTCAGTGATCTAGTAGAGATATAAAGATCCACTACACATACACATACACACACCTTCCCACTCACGATCACAATCCAACGTCTATCCTGAATCAGGGATATTCTCATTCATTTATTTGTTTAAATTCCCTTCATTGTCCCTTCACATTCCCTTCATGCCTTTTATTGATGTATTATCATTTTCCTACTTGCTTAGTTACCTAAACTAAACAACGTGTATCTGTGAATGGGTTTGTGATCGGCGTACACGTGATGTGGAAGAGCAGCAACAATCAGGACAATCAGGAAGCGTAATCACTGTTCAGGCTTCTTTTACTGTAGGAGGACGTCACGTCGTCAATAATCCTGATTACTGCTCAACATCTCCGACATCTGTCCAAGGAGAAGTTGCTGTGGGTCTCTGTGTGCATGTGTCCTTGTGCACCACGTGTACGCATGACAGATGTAGCGACATTCGAATGACCCTATGTGTTTGTTGTGTGTGTGTTTATATGGGTGCTTTTGTGTTTGCTGCCCACTACACACACCTCTTAGCTGCCGTCCTTTTCCCTGCTCCTAGGAATATTTGCTTTCTATGAAATACTTTGAAATCCCTGAATACATAAATAACATATAAAAGTGTACAATAGTACTACGCTATATATAGACAGTGACGCCGTTCTGTGCATGAAACGTGCACATTGAAGAGTACCGATGAGTCGTAGTGAATATATTTCACTGGCAGGCCACAAAAAGCTATTTCTCATAGCAGTAGGAATCACAGCAGAACAACATAACTTCTATTGGTGCACCTTTCTGTTCATGCACCGTTTTATCTGCACTTTACGCAGCACATTATGGTTTACATACATGATAACCTCTCATTTCTATCAATCTGCGAGTTTCTCTTCAGTTTCCCCCACAATTAAGCACAGCCAAAAACGTTAAAAAGATGGAGTAAGCATCAAAGCGTGTCCCTTACCAGTGAAAAGCAGAAAAGGTTCATGATGGAGGACTGGTCTCCGCCTCGTTCTGTGGTGTCGGTGCGCTTAATGCAGGACAGTGTGCTGAGTGACAGCCAGAGACTAAGAGAGACAACAGCCCGGGTCGCCTGCTGTCTTCTCAGATTAATACCACAGTGAAATCCCTCCCCTAATCCAATAGATGGACCACCATTACTCGACGAGCTGGAGCAGACCTCACTCATGTCAACAAGCCCATGAGTGAGGTCTGCAACAGATTCAGCCTTTGCTTTTAACCTTGATGTTTTTGTACGCTCTTTGTCACCAACACTCGGCTCCACAGTTCAGTTCAGTTCAACCAGTCACTTCTCCACCTACAGGGTACCATAGGCCCTAATGTAAGGTGTAGTGAGTACTTGGGTGAAGGATGTTTGTCCTTTTGAGTGTTTTGGGATACTTTTTCTCCCCCAAACAAAATTAAATTGGCATTTTGATGAGTTTTCCATGTAGCCTAGTATTTGCTCAGCAAATTATGTTCAGAATTTTTATAGTTGAATTTAATACATTGAATTTAAGATAGATTGTCCCTATTTGAATGGCTTTTGAATGATGAATCCTATATTTGATAAGAATCAATCACAAATATGGCATTGCCTCAACACGATCATTTTAAAAGCACCATTTAAACAAACCCTGGAAAGCACCTTGTTCAATTGGGATTGAATATAAGCCATTATCACTTGGCCGACTGAGTTCCAGGTACAGACCAATAAATAACAGAGGATTTGAACCAGTCTGATGAACGTATTATCAGCACTGTGACAGTATTACCTCAGTGGTAGGACCAGACTAGTTTGTAAATCGGGAAAAATAGACCATCGCCCCCAACCTGTCCCACTCACCAGAGTAGTGGGAGAAAAAAACAACCAAGAACTGGGGGAAAGACGAAGAGCTTTGATCGTTTGTGGAAAAGACACTACCGAGAGCAGTGGCTTCATCTACACTGCCACCACCATGCCACCACTGCCACGTGTAGTCCTCATACAGAGCACACATCCACACATTTACGCACCACAGCAGGGGGCGTACTCAGCCACAACTTTTTCCTGTGTGGGTTTAGTGCTGATGAGTGTATACTTTTTTCCTCTAGCTCTAAATGTGTCGTTATGTAACCTCTAACTTCATCAAAAAGGATAACAATTCCTCAATGACCAAAAACAAACTGGTAATGCTAAACATCCAAATGTTGTATATATTTCAATCTCAATATTTCAATTATGTATGAAGAAATGACAAAAGTACTCGTAATGCTGACAGTAGAATATTGCTACAGTGTAAGAACGTGTGTGTGTGTGGGTGTGTGTGGGTGTGTGTGGGTGGGTGTGTGTGGGTGTGTGTGGGTGTGTGTGGGTGTGGGTGTGGGTGTGGGTGTGGAGACAATGTCTTTGTGTATTTAACCTCTTCACACATGTAAGTGTGAAGGTTACGTATAATGCTCTAGCTGGTTATTAATACTGCACCCACAAATCATCCACCTCTAATGTAGAGACGAAACAGTCAGAGAGATTAACACGTATGACCTATATTCACATGCTGAGTATGTTCGACATGACAGACATTATGCTACGCCATTAGAGGAATTATTTTTGGTATTAAAAAGTATTTTGATGCCACCTTGTGCCTCCGTTTTAGTCGATTCATTGGGTTTATATTTATATTTATATTTGAATGAAAAAAGCCGAGGACCTGTAATATCATTATTCATGTTAATACACTCCTTGCGTCGAAAGGAGTCAGTTGAGGTGGTTCGGGCATCTGGTTAGGATGCCTGCTGGGCGCCTCCCTAGAGAGGTGTTCCAGGCATGTCCAACGGGGAAGAGGCCCCGGGGCAGACCAAGGACCAGGTGGCGTGATTACATCTACGCATTGGCCTTGGAACGTCTTGGGATCCCCAGGGCAGAGCTGGCGGATGTGGCCAGGGAAAGGGAAGTCTGGGGCTCTCTGCTGGAACTGTTGCCTCCGCGACCCGACCCCGGATAAGCGGATGAAGATGATGATGATGATGATGTTAATACACTGAAAACATAATATGTCTCCTCTCTTATGCAGCCCTTCATCAATGAAGTAGAGATAATTGATTAAATAAATAAGGGATGTCAAATGGATTTACCTGCTCACTCTGTTTCATGGAGGATTGGCACCAAAATCATCTCTGTGTTCCTATTTTTTGTCCATTCAGAGTGTGTGTCCTGTTTTCTCAATTTACTACACGACTTACAGCACTTTTCCAGTGAGGCTGCAACTGCTTTTTTTTTTTTCTTCAACCCACAACAAATTGTCAGTCTTGCATACACAAGGCTAGCGTTCTCTTTAAAGTGACCCAACCGAGCAGTCATCATAATAGATTTTAACTTAGTCAGTGTGTCATGTGCAATATGCTCGTGTGAACTATTCTTCTTAACATTACATTACATTAATTTAGCAGACGCTTTTATCCAAAGAGACTTACAAAGGTGATAGTTGACACTATGTGGGGATCGAACCCACGACCCTGAGACTGAGAGTCTCATGCTCTCAACCTCTGAATGAGACTTGCCCTACAAGGTTTCTGGTTTCTGGGCTCAAGACCAGGTTCCTGGGTACATGGCTGCGAGTGACAGGATATGACAAGGTGGGACATGGGATACGATCCCTCCTCTGTGAACAGGGTAGCGTGAGTTACTCCTGCCCCTCTAGATGCACATGGAAGCATCAGGTCATCAGCAGCGATAGCACAGTCAATCATTTATATTGCACTATAAACATTTTAAATCTTGTTTCATGTATTTCCCTCCCCCACCTGCACATTGGGTAACTGAAACAAATCAACAAGTTGAATTGAAAGTTGTTTTTTTTCTGCTGAATGAGTTCTAAAGCTTTCCATCACAACTGTGACAGTCTGGCGACCCACATACCATTAGGCTGTTGCAGTGACCCACTCAGGAACATCAGGAGGGGATTAAGTGTGTGTGTGTGTGTGTGTGTGTGTGTGTGTGTGTGCGCGTGTATGTCCTGCTTCTAGCACTAATTCATAAAAACAAATATCCACATCAACTCATTTGTGCAATACCATCTTTATGCAGTCCGTTCCTAGTTACAGTTAGATGAAGTAATACACTGTAATTTCATACGATAAATGAAGTGAAACAGGAGGAAGAACTTGTGTGACTAAGGGTTTAGGGGTGAGGTGGTGGATGGGCATATGCACTAGCCTTCAACTCTGATTACCTGGGTTCAATTCCCAAGAATATTACTGATCTGAGTGAAGTTTTTTTATTTAACCATGACCAAAACCTTAATCAGAGTTTAAGTTGCCTAAACCCATCCCTAACCTTAACCTTAATCTTAGTTGCCCAACCTCAACCGAAGTAGTTTCATTTGATTGAAAGGCAAAGCATTTTAAAAAGGATGATTGGTGAAAGTGAAAGTGAAAATGAATCAAAGGTGTTCAAATCACATCTCCGTAATATTGTGATCTCAAATATATTTCAATCTATGTTTTCATACTATGTTGATTAAACAGAAAGGGAAAGCGAACGCTGTGTGAGGCTGTCTCTCATTCTTCACACAGGTCTTCTCTGCAGCAGTAGACATTGATTTCAGGGGTGCAGAATTCCTCGCAGGTTCGAGAGATACTCTCAGCTGTTGAAGAAAGGCATATGCAGTGATTCAACTATTGTGTTGCTGTAATAATCTCAAAAGGTGAAAAAGAAAAAGCATAATATTTTCAGAAATAGGTAAAGAGATGGCTACACATGCACACACACACATATATATATAGCCTGTGTTGTTACTGTTAAGACTGAATGGAGCAGATAAAGTGGAATATTTACTGGTCACAGCTGTCCTGCAGTACATGGCTGAAGATTCACATTGAGTCTCATCCTTGCAGAGGTCGTCATTCTCATCGCTGCAGGTGAGGCATCTGAGTGTGTGCACTGAAGAGAACACAACATCCATCAGAACAGGTTCCTAGTCATTGTGTTGGTCACGCCCGCTACAGGACTTCTCTGGCCCGTACCCAATATGTGGCGAGAGGAGTGGCGACTTTAATGTCTTGTGTTTTACCAATCCCCTAAACAAGCCTGGCAAGTTTTGATGTGCCCTCCCAATGAACCACTCAGTCTTAGACCAGCGGCAAGTTCTCATTTTCTCACTTTCAGGACAATGCAATGTTACTTAAGATACTGCATGCTAAAGCGTTAGCATGCACACTGGACAGCGCTACCAGAGACACAGAGATGATTTTGGTGCCAATCCTTTCGTCACATACTAGGGTACCAATTTGACAAAATCCCAAAAGTCGATGTAGTCTTTTAAATACAAAGTTATTAAGGTATGAAGGCAATTACGGAGCCCCTTAAAGAACCTGCATAGAAAAAAAAACGAGGGGTGAAAAAACAAAACTGCCGGGTGAAAAAAAAAAATCTGCAGAGTGAAAAAAAAAATCTGCTTTTTTTTTTCCTCTGCGTTTTTTTTTTTCTTTTTCTATGCAGGTCCCTTAAGGGGCTCCGTAGTACAGGCAATATCAACTTTGAGTAGAAAATTGGGTAGAGTAGCTGAAGCCTACATGCAATTTCATAAATGACGTGATGCATCTTGTAGAGGAAACAGTGTGCTTCCATAATGTATCACTGTTAAAATCTGATCTGATCAAATCAAAACGAAAGATCCGTAATGAATCTATCCAAACCCCATTCTGGTCTATAAACACGTTCTGATATGTCCTAAGTAAAAGATGCAACACTTTAAATACAGGTGTAATGAGAGTTCCCTCACCTTGAGTGCTACACAGCAGCACCAGCAGCAGCGTGGCAAGCAGGATTTTCATGTTGTCGGTGGGTATGCGGACGAATCCCGTTGTCACTTTTATACTGGCACTGCTGCATACCAAGCTACAGTTGGGTTGTTCACTTCCTTGTTCACCATCTCACAACAAATACTTTACATACCTTTCAAATCTATTGTTCCAATGCAATGAGGAAAGTCAAGTTAATCTGCCTTATGCATTTGCAGACAAACAAGCTGGTGCATTGCAATTGCTTTGAGGATCAGATTGTTTTTAAGCCTCTTCTTATGTTTCGCTGGTTCGATTTTATGATGGAGTGAATGTCCTTTGAGTTTCTGAGGTTGGCTAATAAGGGGTTTCTATCTACTAACTAACTAGAATGCATCTAATTATTTGAAATAATTTGTCATGGGTTAGTGCCAGTCAGTATTGTTTAACACCCTGTTCCTGTAGAAGTAGGCCTTAAAGGAAAATCCCACCCTTGGATACTCTTACACTGTTATACATCGTTACTCTGTGATGTTTAATTCATTCCAGGAGTTATTTTGTGATCAAGTGTTGTAATTTACAGTTTTGTTCTGTCCACTTTCCTTCAACCTGCCTTGTCTACTTCTACTTCAGTTAGTGATTTCCTATGTTTCCCAGAAGGCCTTTTGACAAACCCCAGAGAACAGGTGTATGGAACTTGTCCCATTTAGCTGGAACCTGAGTATGTGACTGGTATTGTGTACGAGGCCGGAGTAAAGTTACCTTGGAATTGGATACTCTGTAGATTTTCCGCCTTCAATAACTTGTAAAGAAAACAAGTAAAAGCACATTAATTAATATGTTTGTGATTATTGGAAGAGGAAGAACAATTTACAACCACGTTTTTGAAAAAAAAATTTTCTCATGCAATCTCCAGGTGATATAGGAAACAAGCTATTGAAATTTGAATGTGCACAAGGCACAACTTCGATAGATCATTTGAACACTCATTTGAACACCTTTGGCGATGATGCCAACAGCATTCAAACAGTGGTGAAAATCATTACAAATCAGGAGAGGTCACTGTCACCCACCAGAAAAAAAGGCACAATGATTTTGGTAAGCCACTCCATGAGAAATGTAGTTCCGTAACTGCATTTATAAGTACACAATCTTGTAGCAAAGCCTTTTCCTCAAAAGTTACAAAAATGTGTGCATCTCTTAATTGCATTACTGGGGGTACCTCAAGATGATTTTCAACACAATCTATTGCTTTGTGTTGGCTCCCTCCCTGTATAGCGTTCAAGTGTTTTACAGTGTACTTTTACCTTCATTTTCCCTGGTTCAACCGGTGAGACAGCGTTCCTCCTACAGCAGAGCAACACGTTACATAATACTAAAATAAATAGTCCCTTCCATTTAGGCACCTTGAAAATCAAAAGGAGACAATCAGGAGGAGTCTTTAATGGTAGGCACTTTATACAGCACAAAAGACATCCAGAAGCCTTGTGTCGAAGAAACATCACCATGTTCTTGAACAAAAACAATTCTTTGTTTGTGTGTGAATCTGCATACCGAGTACAAACATCAAATCATCAGAATCACTTTAATCGCCAAATGTAATAAGGGCGCAGGAATTTGCCTTGGTGACAGAACTAGTGTTGCAGTTAACATTATGACAAATTATATCATACCCCAACTGTCTAACCCTCAGTCACGTATGTCTTAATGAAGCTGCAAAAATAATCACTTTTAAACGGTACACCCCATTGGCAATTTTGTCAAATAAGAGGAATTAACATTTAGATCTGCGCTCTGCACTCTATACCCCCCTACACTCCTCTGTTGTGAAATTTCAGAAAAAGCATCTTGGGAAACTCCAACCAGACCAGGAGTGACAACAGGATAAAAGCTCGGCCATCCTTCAGTGACATCTAGAGGCGGTGAAAGGCAACCGCAGGATGATTCTGCATGGTTGCGTGACTTTGCAGTTCTGTTGTGCGAACCATTTTTAGTGATGCATGCAACCCATATTCACGTAACCACAGAAAGCCAGGGGTCTACTTGTTTATGGAGAAATGGTAATGCAGAACCGATTTCCCCTACAGATAAAGCAAAGGGGAGCAACAGAGGTGAAGAGGTGACATGAGGTGAATGTTCAATTTACAGTTTCCTCTTAAGTGATTCACAATTCCAGTAAGTGCCAAAAAGCTTACAGTCTTCCCTAGGGCTTGTTTAACTGGTTTAATTGTTAAACTAGCAAACTGAAGCACAACTAGGAGTAGTAAACTGAAATTTGCTACTGTGGTACTGCAGCAGTGCCAAAGTGTCACTGGTAGTGGCCCTCTTATGTATTATTGTGCCAATCAACTCATACTGTACACCATGTTTCTTATCAAAATCTTTAAATTAAAATTATTTGCACATGTACTCAGGTTACAATCAGATCGCTTTGTTCGGTAATAAATAAAAGGTTTGTTGATTGGATACATAATACAGAATGAAAAACACTAACTTACAACTTTATAAAACAAATATGTGGAAGCAAACTTGGCACTTGTTTGATTCTTTTATGAGGTATACCCCATTTTTAATCTTATTGAAATAAAGGTTAAATTAACAGACAAATCATGTAATACACAATATTAAATTACAAAAAATAAATAAAGGTCCTCCATGTCTAATGTGGAGACGGGTTACACTGTCATATCAGATGATGCTTTAGGACAGCAGAGTCGCTGCCCAAACCCACCTCTTCAAGAAATACGACCCTGACCCTTCCTCATACCACTTGCTTATTTGCTTCACTTATTTGTTTCTTTTCTTTAAATAAAAAGTAGGTAGCTAACTTATTGCACTTTTACCTCAGCACTGGTTCTGCTCTTAGACGGTTGTTTAGGAAGGAAATGCACTCACGATTTCTGGTGACTAGTAGTTCTCTTGCCTACCTATGTTGAATGCACTTATTGTAAGTCGCTTTGGATAAAAGCGTCTGCTAAATGACTGTAATGTAATGTAAGGTAATGTAAAAAAAATGTAATGAAAAGAACTGAAGTAGCATAAAACTGAATTAATAAACGTCAATAACAACACATTTCAATCCTATGGCCTGTGACAGTTTAATCAGTTTGTGATCGTGAACAACTATTCCTCCTGAGAAGAAATCTGTGATGTGACATAAAGCCTGAAGCTGCAGAATGAAACTTTGTGGATTCATAAAAAATAAAAAAAGTTTAAACTATCACATTCCAACCATGTTTAAATAATAATAACAACAACAATACAAATAATACTAATAGGCCAGCGGCAATTAAAGCTCTGGTGACAGGTCAGTCAGTTGTTGCTGCTCCAAGTCATCCTGTTTGTCTCCCATGCTGTTGTTTTGACATGGATCTTTGTTGTTTCTGTGGAAAGGAGACAAGTCATAGAATTCATATCAAACTCAGCATTAAATACATTTAAAGACGAAATAACAAAACACAAAATAAATTTGAGTCCTATGTGGTAATAACATTAGATTTTTTTAAATGCTTCTTAGAAATGTAGTGTGAGTGCTACTCCCTTTTATTTTCCCCTTCGGTATCTGAAAGTAGAACCATTGTATCTGTGTCCTAAATGCATATTCAGCTGTTCATAATATTTCATTGGTACAACTTTGTGCCTTTTTTTTCTGACAGTGTGTCCCGTATCGGACAACAAGCACGTGACAAACTGCTACTTGGAAATATTCACTCAAAACATAAAAAAGTGTCTTCATTGTCATTTTTTAAATGTCCTTATCTTGTGACCGTGGGTTGAAATGCTCCTTTTGATAGATCAATGCTAAACAAATTCAAGCTGTATCGAGCTCAAAGGTCACTCAATGATTAATTGAGTAGTGTTTGGATCTGTACTCTTATCAGCCGACCTACTTAATAAAGTACTTGGCACCTTCATCAGTTTGGAAAGTTTTTTATCGATGCAGCTGTGTCACTATAGAGCTATTTACATCTTGCTTGCCTGGTGCGTGGCTCTCCAATATCTTTTAAAAAGGGCTCTGAGTTACACAAGCCAAGAATAACGTTAGATTTGTTAAAATTCTTTTTAGAAATGAAGTGCTACTCCCTTTTATTTTCCCCTTCAGTATCTGAAAATAGAACAATTGTATCTGTATCCTAAATGTATGTCATGCATATTCTTTATCAGCTGTTCATAATATTTCATCGACAGTGTATTTTTTCTGACAGTGTCCCGTATCGGATCACAACGCCAATAATTGGCAGATGCTCAGATTTAAACAGACAGGAGGCTAACCCTCTCTCCCATCTTTCTCATCACCCCCAACTACTCTATATTACCTGATAAAGCGTAAAGTGTGGTTATCATACCTGGACGCTTCAAATTTCCTCTCCCTATAAAAGGTGCTCTTCTTCATCAGGTAGAGAAGGACCATGTCACAGAGGAAAACTCCCTGGTGAATAATGTTTCGTTAAGTGATGTAATTGGTGCGCTATCACTGCTTGATACTACAAATCACATGGGTCACATGTCATTCCTTCCCTGGTAGGGGATAAGATCACAACTAACAGGTTTATTTTCGTCCGTGTTTCTGAAAGAGATTCATCTTGGTCTCATTTGGGTCTCCTGTTTATGACTTTTGCTCATAGAATGACATAAGAGCCCCATGTCAGAAACAGTGGTTTTATCCTTTAAGTATTCAAAATCAATGTTACTTACAGCACCCATCAGAGCCAGTCCTGAGCCTATGTTGATTAAAGTTGGGATGATACTGAACTTCCCAGCCTACGAATGACGGCAAAAACACAAGTGATGTGGATTAAAAAGAGTCACAAAAATCTGTAACGTTCAGTTCACTGTAATCTCGGATAATTCCCAAAACCCTAGAAGCAGTTATCAGTTTGTTACGATGTGTTATGTTTTTGGACCACTTGGACCTTAGATATCTGTCAGGAGACAACACTTTTGCAGGGTACATTTCATGCATTGAGACCTTTCCGTGCACCATGATGGTAAATCGCACGCCGTAGACTTTGAATAGGGTTCGGTAGCTCTCCCCAGCAGCATTTTTGTAATAGCGAGCGTGCCTGTAGAGAAAACAGTGAAATGCTGCATCAGATCTGGAGGCAGCGCAAGGATAAAACAATTCAATATTTTATCTAGCAAAATGTGCCAAAACAAAGACATACTGCAAAATTTACTGTGTCACTGCCTAAAGTGTCGGTCACCTGAAGTTAAATCCAGTTGTGATGGACTTGTTGGAGGCGCTGATGTCCAGGCGAGTGAAGTGGTATTGTGGGTGGCAGTTAGAATAGGCCTTTGTCCAGGTCACAGTTCCACTCTATCAGAATCCCAATGGAGCCACCCTGGGAAACACAACAAGCACGTGACAAACCGCTACTTGGAAATATTCACTCAAAACAGAAAAAAGTGTCTTCATTGTCATTTTTTAAATCTTGTGACCGTGGGTTGAAAAGCTCCTTTTGATAGATCAATGCTAAACAAATTCAAGCTGTCTCGAGGTCAAAGGTCACTCGATGATTAGTTGAATAGTGTTTGGATCTGTACTCTTATCAGCCGACCTACTTAATAAAGTACTTGGTACCTTTATCAGTTTGGACATTTTTTTATCGATGCAGCTGTTTCACTATAGAGCTATTTACATCTTGCTTGCCTGGTGCGTGGCTCTCCAATACAGTCAATATCAACCCCAATTATAACAAATTGATTGCTCACTCTGTAATGTTGGTAAAAAGATGTCAATGAAAACTGTCTGCAGTCACGACTTTCTTGTACAGTTTTGATGCTACCTTGGCCATTGCTTTAGCACTTCCTTCTTTACTCCTTGCCGGTGTTGTGCCAAAATTTGAATTGTGTTGTTTTGCCACTACACAAGGAAATTATCATGTGGACAATTTTCCTCAGCACTTTGTTGTAGAATGAAATGAATGAATGAATGAAATTATGTTATTTTCTTCCCTGGCATGAAATTGAGGCGAAACAAATTTTTGGCCCCTTAGGACTGTATTTGAGAGCCGAGCACCCAGGCAAGCAAGACATAAGCAGCTCTTCAGTGAAGCAGTTTATTTAGATTTTGGTCAGAATGGTTCGATGGAGAATGATGGGAAAATGGGGTCGAGTAGAGGAAGATTTGTTTAAGGTTTAAAGTTACGTAGAATGCAACAGATGCAACTCATTTTGGACTATGCGGATGAAGCTCCTGAGCAGGGTGTAAAACTAACTAGTGTGGCCATGTCCTGAAATCTGAATCCGGCTCGGCTAACAATGTCTCCCAGACGGAATATGGGGCAGTAGGGGTAGAGGTCCTCATCGTAGCCACACTTCTTCAAATAGGAGTAATCGGTCGTGTCAAGGACGTTGGACCTGAAACGTTAGAAAAGCGCCGTATTTGTGCACAGCTTGCATAGGGGTGTGTACTGCTTACTGTATACAGCTGCTGAGGGAGTAGCCAACTCCTTCAGGATTTGATTCAATCAAGCATTTACATGGCGAGTCTGTGGTGACTGTTTAATACAGGAGATGACTTACTTTGAAAATGCAAATTTGGGAAATCGGATGAAATTCTTGATGTAGATGGTGAAGTTCTCTGCATTTCTCAACAGAGGCCCTCTGGAAAACAACGAGTTTTATAGGAAATTAAAGCTGAAATTGAGATATTCTTTGAGGAACAAGCCATTCTTTTCTTTTGTATAGGGAAATAAATTTGTCACTGACGCTTTTATTCCAGTATCTATCTATCTATCTATCTATCTATCTATCTACCTTGTATTGTCAGGTTGACTGGCCGGCCCTGTCCATTCATACTTATTCATTGCTACAGTTTTACCTATAAGGCCGTTCTGGGTCTGCATCCCGAATACTTGTACTTATTTCTCTCAAAAAGGAGGTGGAAATTACGCTTAGGATCCCAGGATTTGTTCTTGGTCTCTCTTGTTGAGTTAATGAAGGATCTCATGGCACACTCAATAAGAAACTGTGTTTGATTTGTTTCGAAAAAAAATGTAAATAGCCAAAACGTGTTCCTTACTGTGGTTTAGAGCTTCTTTCGAGGGGACACCAGCCATATATCTCACAGGTACCAGTAGAGTTTTGGTCTTTTCTCAAACATCGGCCGCTCATAACTCCTTCAGAAAACAACAGAATAAAACACCATAAAAGCACCTTGGTCATTACTAGCGAAAGACAGTACATTGTAAATGTTGGTGGAGAGCATTGACAAAAAGATGAATTGGTTCAAATACACATTCTGCATTGAAATTATAAAGCTCACCTTGAGCAACAGCCACAGCAACCTTAAGTCTCAAGGTCAGTGTTATTAAGTATATCTTTTATCCTTTATCCTTTATTGCACAATGTTGTCTTGTTGCACTGTTTTGCACGCTGCCCTCATTTTTATTTTTGTTTGGAAGGCACCATGACCCCCGATAACGTTTTTAAAATTTTCTTTTCACTGTGCACTTGTGCCAATAGTGCCAATAATCTCAAACTGAAATTGAATCCAGGCAGATGAATTCAGACCCACTTCATCTTTCAGAATGGTACCAAACCGAGCAACTTAGTAATATGACAACACTGAAACTGCAGCCTGAAACGTTCACCAATTTATTTGAGTATTCAAGTAAAATCAGTGTTTCTTTCGTACCGTGGCCAGCCACCACCGTCTCTCCCGCCTCACAGTCCTGGTTGCCTCTACAGTGGCCGCCCAGCACTTTGGAGTTCTGGGAACAAACACAGGGTGGCTGAGGTGTGACTAACACTGACATCTGCCACTTAACATAGTATACCTTGTTCAGTTGGTCTTCTTTAAGACATGTAAACAAAACCTTATCCCAGCTAAATGACTGAAAGACAGGGTTTCTTGCTGGATTTGAAACAATGGGGTCCAGTGAGCATCCAAAAATATAGATATATATCTATATTTCTAGAAGTCACTGCGATGAAAAGAGGTTTGATACCTAAACATGTGCATTTTGGAGTGACATAACTACATAACATAACATTACTCCAAAATCACCCTGTGGTAAAAGGTGCTATGTGTAGCATCTCAAAATTAAGATCACATTTCGCATAAACCCTGTTGCTTCCCTGTCTTCTCCTCCCTGGCGGCGCCCTGCAAGTGTTTGTTTTGGAGAGCAAGAAGAAGGATAAGAGCCAATAATAGCCCTCGACAACAGTGACTATGCATTCCAACAATGTAAGCTAGCATGAGGTTGAAACTATGCAGTTAGAATAGTGGAACTGGAATAAAGCTCTGCATTGCTAGCAAAGCAAAACATTTCCCGTTTTGTGCCGTAAAGCAATCCAGCAAATCCCGCCGGGTGGCACACCAGGTAAAATGGTGCCAATCTTCTCTGTGATGGTCTTGTTTATGATAATCACGCTAATGTCTCAAATCAATGTGGTAATGATTCATCGATGTTGAAATGCTACAGCACCTTTCATAATTACTAATGCAGTTTGCTTGTTTTAAGGCCAGACGTCTGTGATACTGTCAGAGTAGCTGTGGCTGACCGGCACCTGATACATGGCAGTACAGGCTCCCGCCAAGTGTGGGCATGGACACTGCAATGTTAAGTACTTCAATGTATACAAGAGTATTTTATGGCTGTGACTTGTATAGGCTTGTTATTCTGCTGGGCTGCTAAAGTGAGCTGTCAGGCAGCAGATCAAGAGCAGCAGAGTTTACATACCAGAGAGCCTCTGGAAATATGCAGCTATGGATGTAGCTGAAGGAAATTATGAAGCAAATGATTCTCACACACACACAGAATCCAGTCCAGTGGTCTGCTGGTTGTAATACCATATATTTGTTTGAGGTTTCTGTGTAGGCGATGGGAACACCAGAAGCTCCAGGGATGGCAGGCTACCTCAGCTGGATCACAATTAATATGGAACCTATAACTTAAATATGAGCCAAAGGCTTTCTGGGGACGATGGGAGCAAAGTGCCTATATGATGATGTACCATGGAGGTGTATTTGAGTTCACCTGTATGATCAAACATTTAGGCCTAGAGCTGTTTCTGCCTAATTGTCTTTTTCCTCCAGGACAAGATAAACAAGCTTTAAAAAATTCTGTTGGCACAGTTACACAGTCAGGGGGGCATAGTTTCCAGATGATCAGACTTCAAGCTGCAGGGTGTCAATAAACAAACTTTAAAGTAAACGCAGTTAGGCTCAGGCAGCAGTTGCAAGCAGTGAAAGACGGAGACACCGTATGTTTAGCCCAGGAGACGCTGTATCTAGACGACGAACACTCAAAGGGCTTGCAAAAAAGCACACATACTCAGCTGCACTTTACAGTTTGATCAAGCTCACTGGTATCCTTGTATCAGACAAAACAGGACACCTGGCTTAGACACATCATGTACCCGTCTTTAGCTACGTTCACTACATCAATTCAGTCCAGCTTCAGTGTCGCGCAGCCCACTGATAGATCTAGGCCCAATCCCAATGTCCCCCCTAAGGCCTAAACCCTGAACCCTCACAGACTTAACTGACGTCACCTGGTAAATGCTTGAGTGCGAGAGGCTGCAAGGGCTCAAAATTGTATAAATAGGAATGGGACAGCACTTTGCGACATATCGCGTTACCTTGACGACGCCAATTGTTTTTTGTGGGTTTGGGACTTTTTATTTTCCGTTTTTTAACTTTCTTCACGACCAAGGCACTGACTGCCTGATCTGAATGTCTTCCAGGCTCTTGCCTTACAGAGTGGACGAGAGGTAATTGTCAATAATCAATTGACTCGTTTTGTCAAAACAGCATCATCAAGCAAAAATTGAAATAAATGGTAGATAAATAAACATTTGTCCTTCCATTTTTTTTAAACGCTTCCGGGCTTCCCCTGGTAACCCCGTATTCAACATCACAACACTATGAACTGTGGGTAATTCCCTCAGGCAAAGTCTGCAGAAATGCGGACTTACGGAAAGTGTGCATAAAGGGCTCAAAAGGTCTGCGAGAGACCCCTCATGCGGACGTAGCGGAAACGCGCCTCAAAGTCCGTGAGTCCGTGAGTGTGGACATTGGGATTGGGCCCTACACTGTCAGAAAAGAGGGTTCCAAAAGGGTTCTCCACAGAGAGATGGGGTTCTGCCCGTCACCATTTGCCTCTAAGAAACCCTTTTCCCCTGGCAAGCGTCCAGAGGGAGGCAAATGGTTACATCAACAACCCTTTCATCTTAAAGAACCCTTCAATGAGTTCTATGAGGAACCTTTGGAAGGTAAATTCGCAACAAATAATCCCATTATATTGTTTGGTAACTTTGATTTGAGATTAAATACGACTGTAGTTAATTACAAATCAATAGCACCTCTTGTAATGACAACTATCTCGGATGCTATTCTAACTAGTTGTATATGTTTTATGATCGAACCGGATTTGAACCCTGACATTAAATGTCCACAGAGTAATGTCTTAACAAACTGAGGTACAGCAGCTCACTAGAACGTTATATACTATGAAACCATAAAGGGTTCTTTGTATAACCCTCGGGACGGGATCTAGGTGAAACCATAAAGGGTTCTTTGTATAACCCCCAGGGCGGGTTATAGGTATAACCCTTCATGTAGGGTTCTTGGAAGAACGTTTCATGCAGGGTTCTTGGAAGAACGTTTCATGTAGGGTTCTTGGTAAAACCTTTATAAAGGGTTCTAGTTGGAACTAAAAAGGGTTCCCCCATAGGGACAAGCCAAAGAACCTATAATGATTCTACTTGGCACTTATTTTTCCAAGAGTACATGGCTCTGACAGGAGTCAAATGAAGATGCAATACTCTGTGACCGGAGCAACAGGCGGGGAGATTGCCTGCAACTGGTCAGATAAATCAATGAGATAAAAAATAGAGAGGCATCCTGTGAAGGCATTCCATGTGCTATTGCTCTGTCTCTTCTATCACAGATCAGTTTGTGATCAGTTTGTATCCATCCTACTGTATTATTCTACCAGAATAGTCAATCGAGTCTATCCTACGAAAATGTCCTTACCTCGGCACAGTATCCCAGCTTCTGGTTTGGCGTCTCAATGAAATTGGTTACAATGAAAAGAACAGCTTCGCCCTATAACAGGAGAGACCACCATAAGATAACTGACCTTTATAGTGCCACCAGGTACTTCTTCACATTTCACTGCTTTGTTAGCCTGCACTGATGCCTGTTAGTGCTCCAGTTAACACCTGTTTAATTTAGGTCTTGGAATTGGCACAAGGAATCAAGGAAATACTTTTTTCTTTTATTTTCTACTAGCCAGTTTGGCAGGCAGTCAACTTGGTTTCACTCAGTCTCTTAACTAATTTGGTGGCTAATCAATTCAACTGGCTGTTCAGATTATGAATCCACCTGCCACTGCTGCCAGTACATGAAAAAAGTTACCTTCACGCCCTGATGATAGTATCATTAGGAAAGGCTGAAAATAGAGTGCACGTTTTCACCTGTGGTGGGATGACATAGTCCTCCGGACCCCACACCAGCAGGCCAGACTCAGTGGTGTTAGTGACCGAGACGCCCTTCAGTTTAGATATAACAGAGCTCTGGATGGCCTCATCCGTCTCCTGGTAACCCTTCTTGATCAAGAACACCCACCTGTGAGAGGAGGTGACGCTCAAAATACACATGTGCTGTCCCTGACCACCAAAAAAAGGAATGCATTGAATCTTGCATTGAAATTGAAGTGAGGTGTTTAATTTCAACGTGTTTAAGATATAGTGTGTCACTTTTAATATGTTCTCTTGTGCTTATTTCTGTTGTTTTGACTAAGAAAGCAACATTCCTATAATGTTCCTATTGGAGTTATAGTGCGTCAGTGATACACAATAGTGAATTTATACTGTCTTTATGGTATTTTTATCTCCTACGGTATCACTATGGTATTCATGTAGAGACGAAGTTATAGTCATAGTATAACATACTTTCAAAATGTATTATAGCATACATATTACTGTATTACTGTAGTACTTGGTTTTGGCTGATCATCAATGAGCAAAGGACTTTTAGAGATTGAACATTAGAAAACGTTTCTGTGACATTCATTTAGGGTACTAACAGTAGGCTATACAAGTTATCAATGTGTATCAACGTAGAATGTTTCATATAATATTTAATATAGGTCTAAAATCAGATCCATCTTGGAGAACCCATCCCACCCCCTCTATGATGAGATGAACGGGCTGAGAAGCTCCTTCAGCCACCGTCTCATCCAACCTAAGTGCACGAGGGAGCGCTTCAAATACTCTTTTGTGCCAACAGCCATCCGCCTGTACAACGTCAACCCCTAAACCTGGTCAATGACAGTTTTCCCTGCCCTACTATAACACTAACAGTCTCCCTTTTCCAGTACAGTAACCCTATAACACATTTAGGACGCTATACAAATAGCAAAAGTATGAACTGTATATAATAGCCTATATAGGAATAGTATTTTTTTCTTTACATAATGACGTGCAGTACAATTAGGTCACCATAAACTTACCATTGAGTGGGACTGATTCCCTGTCGGAAAATGATGGGTGTTGCTACTTACCCAATAATGTACCCGATGATAGATAATTGGACAAGTCTATACAAGACCCCAACTTTCTTGTTATCGGCGACAATGTATTTTTCAGTTTTGTAGTCGAATAAGGAGAGGAAGGTGCCTTTCCAGTGGCTCCCGGCCATCCTACAGTTAGGTTGGGACAGTCAGTCGTCTCAGTCAGCCTCGCATACTGGCCACAGCTACACACGCTGGAGAAAATGTACTTTACAATTCAGCCACCGAGTCTCCATGAGAGTATAGCCTCTCGTTTCAGCTCTGTGAAAACTGCTCTCCTGTCACCTGTAATCATCCTGATGCTCTCTGTAGGCTCACTGTGCACGTGCCCCCGCGGTGCTGATAACTGATCCCCCGCGGCTTTCCACACGACAAATTTATTTGGTAATCGTGATGCTTTTATTTTGAAGTCAGAATATCCCATTTTCCGGTATCGTTTTGGCCATCTCTGGCTAGCTTGACGATGCTTCCCATACCGTGTTGAAAAAAAATGCATTTGACCCGTGCGTACTTCAGACTATGTTTTAGATATGTTTCCAAATATTGGCCCAACATATATTGGTAGGTAGCCTACAGGACATTCATTCGAAGTATATTTTTGACGCTGTAAATACTTTTTCTTTCTATGGGTCTGCAAGTGTAACCAAAATATATGTTCCTCTTTATTGGGTCGTTTTCACTCCAATCATATTTCCGACAGCTTCTGCGGGCAGCATTAATTCCAAGTCATTGAAACTTTTGCACTTTGGTGCAGACTTTGTCGTTTTAAAGTGCTGAATAAATACATTTGACTTGATGATTATTGATATTCAACAAACTTGTGTAACTAGGATATTGTAGCACTGATGTCAGTATTGCACTGCTCTTGGTTGATCCAATGACAGCACTGCTGTGACTAATATAATGATATTGTCAAGATGAAAGAAATACAAAACAGAACAATGTTGTAATCGAGATATGAATTGATACATCTTGTGATTTAAAAAGTGTGATAGTCAATATGACAATTTTGATTATTTTTGCAGCCTGAGAATAGTCACATTGGTGTGCATCTGCCTGACATGATCTTAGATGGATGTAATGTATCGAAATCTGACTCACTTAAGCTTTGAATCTGACAGGGATATGGTTTCAACACATCTTTTCGCTACAGCTCACTCATTTTGAAATTGTATCACGGTAGGAATTGATTGAATTGAACATTTTTTAAATTGTAACACATCTATAATATTCATCAGCCAAGAAGTTAAATAAAAACCACAAAAGAAAACATTTGTTATAAATTTAAACTAAAAGTAGTGGGCATAGACACTGCAATGTTAAGTACTTCAATGTATACAAGAGTATTTTATGGCTGTGACTTGTATAGGCTTGTTATTCTGCTGGGCTGCTAAAGTGGGACGATGGGAGCAAAGTGCCTATATGATGATGTAACATGGAGGTGTATTTGAGTTCACCTGTATGATCAAACATTCAGGCCTAGAGCTGTTTCTGCCTAATTGTCTTTTTCCTCCAGGACAAGATAAACAAGCTTTAAAAAATTATTTTGGCACAGTCACACAGCCAAGTAGGCATAGTTTCCAGATGATCAGACTTCAAGCTGCAGGGTGTCAATAAACAAACTTTAAAGTAAACGCAGTTAGGCTCAGGCAGCAGTTGCAAGCAGTGAAAGACGGAGACACCGTAGCCCAGGAGACGCTGTATCTAGACTATGGCAGCATATGAGTGACAAAATCCGCGAAACTTTCACCTGCTCGCTCGCAAGTGTTTTTTCTTTTTGGCAGTAAGTGGGCGGACCCAGTCACAATTGTATCCCTAAATCTAATTGGTTACAGTCCTCGTCTTCAGTCCTCTCGCAACCAGAGACAGCTCGCCTTCAAAGTAAAAGTTGCGCGTTTTGAAGGGTGTTGGCTGCAGCAGCGGTTTCGCGAGCAGGAGGGCAATGATAGTTGTGCGCGCTGCTTCGGATTCTGCGCGCACGCTCAAAGCATGGATTTCTCCTCGCAGGTTACAATACTGCTCGCGCGAGCAGATACATTCTGCGCGCGAGTGCTGTGAAAGCGCTCTCAAAAATAATATGTGTGCGCGGCTGTTTGAATTACGCGCGCGGTGATCTCAATTGTGCTCGCTGATTTTGTCACTCATATGCCGCCATACTAGACGACGAACACTCAAAGGGCTTGCAAAAAAGCACACATACTCAGCTGCACTTTACAGTTTGATCAAGCTCACTGGTATCCTTGTATCAGACAAAACAGGACACCTGGCTTAGACACATCATGTACCCGTCTTTAGCTACGTTCACTACATCCATTCAGTCCAGCTTCAGTGTCGCGCAGCCCACTGATAGATCTAGGCCCAATCCCAATGTCCCCCCTAAGGCCTAAACCCTGAACCCTCACAGACTTAACTGACGTCACCTGGTAAATGCTTGAGTGCGAGAGGCTGCAAGGGCTCGAAATTATAGGAATGGGACAGCACTTTGCGACATATCGCGTTACCTTGACGACTCCAATTTTTTTTTATGTACGATTGTGGGTTTGGGACTTTTTATTTTCCGTTTTTTAACTTTCTTCACGACCAAGGCACTTAAGGGACCGACTGCCTGATCTGAATGTCTTCCAGGCTCTTGCCTTACAGAGTGGACGAGAGGTAATTGTCAATAATCAATTGACTCGTTTTGTCAAAACAGCATCATCAAGCAAAAATTGAAATAAATGGTAGATGAATAAACATTTGTCCTTCCATTTTTTTTAAACGCTTCCGGGCTTCCCCTGGTAACCCCGTATTCAACATCACAACACTATGAACTGTGGGTAATTCCCTCAGGCAAAGTCTGCAGAAATGCGGACTTACGGAAAGTGTGCATAAAGGGCTCAAAAAGTCTGCGAGAGAGCCCTCATGCACTTGACGATTTGACAGTGGGACAGCCCTAAACCCTCATGGACGTAGCGGAAACGCGCCTCAAAGTCCGTGAGTCCGTGAGTGTGGACATTGGGATTGGGCCCTACACTCAGAAAAGAGGGTTCCAAAAGGGTTCTCCACAGAGAGATGGGGTTCTGCCCGTCACCATTTGCCTCTAAGAAACCCTTTTCCCCTGGCAAGCGTCCAGAGGGGTTGTTAGGCAGGCAAATGGTTACATCAACAACCCTTTCATCTTAAAGAACTCTTCAATGAGTTCTATGAGGAACCTTTGGAAGGTAAATTCGCAACAAATAATCCCATTATATTGTTTGGTAACTTTGATTTGAGATTAAATATGACTGTAGTTAATTACAAATCAATAGCACCTCTTGTAATGACAACTATCTCGGATGCTATTCTAACTAGTTGTATATGTTTTATGATCGAACCGGATTTGAACCCTGACATTAAATGTCCACAGAGTAATGTCTTAACAAACTGAGGTACAGCAGCTCACTAGAAAGTTATATACTATGAAACCATAAAGGGTTCTTTGTATAACCCTCGGGACGGGATCTAGGTGAAACCATAAAGGGTTCTTTGTATAACCCCCAGGGCGGGTTATAGGTATAACCCTTCATGTAGGGTTCTTGGAAGAACGTTTCATGCAGGGTTCTTGGTAAAACCTTTATAAAGGGTTCTAGTTGGAACTAAAAAGGGTTCCCCCATAGGGACAAGCCAAAGAACCTATAATGGTTCTACTTGGCACTTATTTTTCTAAGAGTACATGGCTCTGACAGGAGTCAAATGAAGATGCAATACTCTGTGACCGGAGCAACAGGCGGGGAGATTGCCTGCAACTGGTCAGATAAATCAATGAGATAAAAAATAGAGAGGCATCCTGTGAAGGCATCCATGTGCTATTGCTCTGTCTCTTCTATCACAGATCAGTTTGTGATCAGTTTGTATCCATCCTACTGTATTATTCTACCAGAATAGTCAATCGAGTCTATCCTACGAAAATGTCCTTACCTCGGCACAGTATCCCAGCTTCTGGTTTGGCGTCTCAATGAAATTGGTTACAATGAAAAGAACAGCTTCGCCCTATAACAGGAGAGACCACCATAAGATAACTGACCTTTATAGTGCCACCAGGTACTTCTTCACATTTCACTGCTTTGTTAGCCTGCACTGATGCCTGTTAGTGCTCCAGTTAACACCTGTTTAATTTAGGTCTTGGAATTGGCACAAGGAATCAAGGAAATACTTTTTTATTTATATTTTATTTTCTACTAGCCAGTTTGGCAGGCAGTCAACTTGGTTTCACTCAGTCTCTTAACTAATTTGGTGGCTAATCAATTCAACTGGCTGTTCAGATTATGAATCCACCTGCCACTGCTGCCAGTACATGAAAAAAGTTACCTTCACGCCCTGGTGATAGTATCATTAGGAAAGGCTGAAAACAGAGTGTACGTTTTCACCTGTGGTGGGATGACATAGTCCTCCGGACCCCACACCAGCAGGCCAGACTCAGTGGTGTTAGTGACCGAGACGCCCTTCAGTTTAGATATAACAGAGCTCTGGATGGTCTCATCCGGCTCCTGGTAGCCTTTCTTGATCAAGAACACCCACCTGTGAGAGGAGGTGACGCTCAAAATACACATGTGCTGTCCCTGACCACCAAAAAAAGGAATGCATTGAATCTTGCATTGAAATTGAAGGGAGGTGTTTAATTTCAACGTGTTTAAGATATAGTGTGTCACTTTTAATATGTTCTCTTGTGCTTATTTCTGTTGTTTTGACTAAGAAAGCAACATTCCTATAATGTTCCTATTGGAGTTATAGTGCGTCAGTGATACACAATAGTGAATTTATACTGTCTTTATGGTATTTTTATCTCCTACGGTATCACTATGGTATTCATGTAGAGACGAAGTTATAGTCATAGTATAACATACTTTCAAAATGTATTATAGCATTACTACATATTACTGTATTACTGTAGTACTTGGTTTTGGCTGAACATCAATGAGCACTTCAAATACTCTTTTGTGCCAACAGCCATCCGCCTGTACAACGTCAACCCCTAAGCCTGGTCAATGACAGGTTTCCCTGCCCTACTATAACACTAACAGTCTCACTTTTCCAGTACAGTAACCCTATAGCACATTTTAGGACACTATACAAATAGCAAAAGTATGAACTGTATATAATAGCCTATATAGGAATAGTATTTTTTCTCTACATACCATGACGTGCAGTACAATTAGGTCACCATAAACTCACCATTGAGTCGGACTGATTCCGTCGGAAAATGATGGGGTTTTCTAGCTATGGACATTTTGCCAAGTCTGTAGAACAACATATGGTATGAAATGATGGTACTAGAAAGTGAGTGTTGCTACTTACCCAATAATGTACCCGATGATAGATAATTGGACAAGTCTATACAAGACCCCAACTTTCTTGTTATCGGTGACAATGTATTTCTCAGTTTTGTAGTTGAATAAGGTGTCTTTCCATTGGCTCCCGGCCATCCTACAGTTAGGTTGGGACACCTGAAAGTCTGGACCAAGGTCCGAACCAAGGTTCATGTTTTGTTACATTGTATACATTTGACCGGGTTAGTTTTGCTTTCACATTGCAATTTTGCGAGCGCACTAAACAGTCCCACCAGGATTTCGCAGAGTTTTTTTCTGATTATTGCGGCCCAAAATGATTGAATTTGCAGCGGCTTTTATCAAAAATTGCGATGCAATTTGAGATATTTTTCGTGTTATCTTGTGGTAAAACTACGGAAGCCGAGAACAGCAGTGCTTGCAATTATTTTTTTTAATGCCGTTATCTCGAGATCACAAGTTAATTATGCCATTATCAACCCGTTATCACGAGAAAACAAAAGGTCGGACTCGTTTCCTCGGATTACTTATATTGTTTATCAGAGATCAGGAGTGTCATGCCAGCATGCATAGATGGCGTCTTGACAAATGTAGCAACTGATTTAAACTGAAAATGTCAGATCAAGGAGTACCCATTATCACATCCCTCCCATTGATCAACTCCCAAACCCACCCCACAGAGCAGTGTGTGTATGTCATGGTCCACTCTTGCGAATTTAAACAGAATGGTGGCGTCCAAACTTATACTCAAATGTATGAATTACACTGTGTGGAAAACACGTTAGCAAACTAATGTTAGTTGCTGTCAGTCAGTCAATTCGACTCATGTTTGCCTGTTAGACTACATATTAATCTACTCTTCCGCAGCTAGCGTACAGTAGGCTACGTGTACAGGCCCGTGTTGTAATGGAAATCGGCCTTTTGTTGTCTCGAGATAACGAGATAAATTAACCCGTTATCACGAGAAAACAAGCTTTGATATCTCGAGATCACGAAATAATTAACTCGTTATCTCGAGATAATTGAATTGATGAAAATTGTAACACATCTATAATATCCATCAGCCAAGAATTATTTAAATATTATTATTTATATTATTTTATTTAAATAAAAACCACAAAAGAAAACATTTGTTATAAATTTAAACAAAAAAAAAAGATCTAAGTTTTGATAGAAAAAGCAATGCTCTATTTTTTGGTTTGTTCTTTAGGCAAAACACAATGAACGCAACCTACCTTCTGTTAACACGTTGGGTGTGAATGGAGGTTTGGAAGGAGAGGGTGAAGAGAAGTTTAATCCCACCGTAATTGGTGAGAAACAATCACAGCAGCCCTTACAGAGATGAAGAAAATGGTGTTTTAATGCCGTGTAATTGCCGTTTGTCTTTGAGTCAGGCTATGAATTTGTTGCACCGACCATGAGACAGGCATGTGAGCCTTATCTATCTATCTATCTATCTATCTATAAAAGCTGTTGATGGATTATGGTCGAATGACAGTTTGCCCTGCCATAACACTAACCGTCTCCCTTTTCCAGTACAGTAACCCTATAACACATTTTAGAACACTATACAAATATCAAGTATAAACTGTATATAATAGTTCAGTGTAAACAGTGTTAATATAGTGTAAAATAATTGTGGAGTGTACATCAGTAGCCATGTGACAGCTGAATCCAGCCTCACAGGGCTAGAATGTCAAACCTTCTCCCTGGTCAATTCAAGTCTGTTATGGCATCCAAAACACATAAAGTGAGTTACTTTAAGCACAACATACTGTGTATTATGAAAACGTTTAAAAACATTTCCGGTTTACCCGCAATTTCATCATTGATACTAGTTTCCAATATGGAGAGAATACCATCCAAAGCTTTGTTGTCATCGGTTAATTTCCAGCAGCGGTCACCAGTTCCTTAATCTGAGAGACATTTTCATCTCCAACCAGTATTTTATGTTATGGGATGTAAGATGCCATGTTAAACTCAACTTCCCATGCGTCATTATTCTCTGGATATTTAATTCTCTTTGACTGATCAACAACTGAGTTAGATGGGATTACTCGTGAAACTGGTTGTACTTCTTTAATTTAATCTTTTATTGAAAATATTAATAGAGAGAGTCAAAACAAAAAACTTACCCCAACAGCAAATCTTGTCAATTTCTTTTCCCTTTTCTTGGCCTCTGGTTTTTATCATTCATTCTCAGGAATAAAGGTGTGATTTAAAATGATTAACATCATTGTCCACAATGCCAACAACAGTTCAATTAGTGCTTGGATCGTTTTTGAAAAAGTATTTTCAAAATTGTCACACGATGTGGTTGAGTGTACTGTTACCTAGTTGTGGTTATGTTTTCTCAGCCAGCTGAACTCGGCATCACCCTCCTCGGCATCACCCTCCTCCTCTGTGCTGGTCTCTTTTTAGGCTATAGAATCTATCCCTTCAAGTGGCACAGTTGTGGTAGAGAGAAACAGCAGCTGTATCAAAAAATTTGAAACAGGCAGACATACAATGAGCCAAATAAACCCTGTTTAATTTTTCATCTTACATTACTGTTTTACTGCGCAAGAAAGTGTTTCACACATGAATACTTCTTTTTGAAATGTAAGTGGCCAGGTGTGACTAAATAGATGTTGAGAGGTCGCTTGATCAACTATGTCTTTTGTTCCTCCATTGGCCATGTTTCCCTTCTGTTTAGTTGTCTCTTTACCACTTTCTCTGCAAATGTCAACAGGTTTCAACAGGAAGCTACTGTGGTCTGGGGAGGCGACAGCTATTTCAAACCCATCGGAAAGCTGTTGTATTTGCTGCTGCTACAGCAAATGACACTTTGTGAAAGGGTTGAATTTTCACTAGGGAACATTTGAACAACTGAGTTTATGAACAGATCAGGTGATCATATCAGCAATCTGGGGAGTTTTCTGTACTTTAAGGTTCTCAACACGGGTCTTGAGTGTTGCTGTGCCGTATATGCTGCATGCTGCTGTGTGGCAACATTATTACAACAACATGTTTACTGCAATCAAATCATCAGATGCATACATAAGATAAAATAGCAGTCCATCCATGCGCACTATCTTCAGGTAACAATCATTTCAAATATTCAGCTGCTGTTCATGTAAAGGTGGAGTGCAATGCACTTGCGGAAATCACCAAATGACTTGTCAGGGGTCTTGTGGTTTTGTCCAGTGACGCTTGAAACGGTTCACATACAGTTCTTACAGTCCTTACCCACCATGCTGTTCACATCGTACAAAATGCTAGCCGTACATGCTGACAGATATTATATTTTTTGTATAGCGCTGTGCTGTATCTGTGTCTTCCAATGGTAAGTCCTTTATGGAATGAGAATAGATGTCATTTATATGAAAGAGCTAACCAAATAGACAGATATTCATTACACTGTGCAAATTGAATTGTTTAATTGTTGGGGGGGGGGGTTTATCCAAACGTTTTCTTTGGATAAAAAAAACTCAGTAACTTAAGCCGATCACTTTTAATTATCTTTGAAATAATAAATAGTATTAACAAATAGTCTGTTTATTTGAATTCAGTCTGTTATTTTAATAGTTATAACAACCCTGAAAAAACAGAAGTTGTTAAAATGTATATTTGTACAATCTATTGCCTGTAGACAATAACCTCACACCATAATTCATAACATAATTCATCTTTTCTTTGAAACGTGTTTTAGTAGTCCAACAAGTAATGTGCCTACAGAATTTTGTTTAAATATATATATTTTTTTATTTACTAGATTTTTCAGTTTTGTTTATTAGCTCACAGTTATCCTATTACATGTCAACTTTATTTATATCACCCTTTATCACAAACAAGCATGAAAGGACTTTACAGGCCTAACTAGGTCAGGCAGGTAGAAGAAGACTGAAAGGACCTAACATTTGTTCATTTATTCCCAACCCCGTCTGTTTGACATCTTTTGTCCCGTTTTGGTTTTGACTTTCTAAAAATGAAAAGTTCATTATCTTGATGCATAGGAAAGCAATGTCTTAACCATTGATTATATAGCACCACTGGTTATTTGAGCATGAGATTAATCTATACTGTAAACATCTGCTTGTATTTCAACCTCCCTGTTTAGGTGAACAATACTGTGAGATTGATTCCTGTGAGACATCCACACTCAACACCCCACTTGGCTCCAGTGTGGTGCTCCCATGCCTCTTTGGAAACGCTCTCCAGAGCTTCGGCCTTGACTGGGTGTTGTGGGGCCAAAATCCTGGTTCCGGACTGGTCAACCTCACGTCCAACGGGAGTATTCAATTTCTGGATCCCAGGCATGGCCGAGTGAAGGCCTTCCCCTACCTAGGGAACTACAGCATCCGTATCGATGAGCTTCAGGAGTCTGACCTGGGATGTCATCGCTGTCAGCAGGCTGATGGCTGTCACCAAGTGGAAGTTTCTGAGCAAGGTGAGAAGACCTTCAGTCGCCCAAGCTTCATCCCGTGTCTTCACAGCAGCCGATTCAAAGTCCAACTTCGTCCAGCGTATCTTCTGAGCAGCAGACCGCTTTCCTTTCCTTGGCATGTTGATCCTGAAAAACACAAAATTAGCAGATGTATAATCAACTGTAGAGATCTCAGTGGTACGTTCAACATTTATTTTTCTCCAAACTGAAATGTTTGTCTCCATTGTTACATAAGAATGATACATACAGCCATTTCATTGAGTCTATTGATGTAGATGCTTCAGTAATGCATTATGTTCCACTATAAATGCAATTAGAAATTCACGTTTCATTGTATTTATTTATATTGGGCGGTATTAGTCTTATAGCCTTGTGAACAACAGTGATAATAATGCATTGTGCTATGAATGAGGCACAGGGCCTGCCTCAAGTGCAGTAGCTACAGATTAGAAATCTCCTGAAGTTTACGTTTGCCAGAATCACTGGTGCTGTCAAAATACCGACGAGTGTATATGTGTATATTACATTTAATGTAATGTATAGCCCTACTGATCTACTGGGTGTTTGGGCAGCACCAGTGCCTCATTAATAGCTTATGCAGCACGGTTAATGTTTTGTACTTACTTGAAAACACACTGAAGTCTCTGTTTTTCAGTCACTGAATAGTTCGCCAAAGTCTCCAACTCTCAAACTCTCAAAGATCTCTCTCAAAGCTCAAAGTCAAAATCTGAAGGTTGAAGAAGAAACAAAATCACATCAAATGAGCACCCTCTCATCAATTAAAGATTTAAGTGGTACATAAAAAATGAAATGGAATTAATTCACATGTAATACAGAAATACAATATATGTATTTTATCAAGTGGACATAATAAATATAAATCTGTAATCCAAATTTAAACAACAGTGTAGCCCCACTACTAAAAAGTAAAACATGGGAATTAGACACATTTCTATTTTCTAACTGATAGGGCACTCTTGATACAAGACCAAATATGTGACAGCTAAGCATGAATTATTAATGCATTGCATTTTAAGTATCTACACATCGATTTATCCAAGAATGTTTAAAAAAAAAGAAAAAAAGAAACCAACTCCTTCAACCGCCGCATCGGGTTAGGGTTAGGGTTAGGTCTCCCAGACATCAGGTGTAATGGTGTTCACAGTCACAGTAACAATGCATTTGTTTGTTAAAGTTGGGTGTAATTTATCAAATAAATTAAAAATCCAAAATACAATGAGCAATTAAGCTATAGGATCTCAGTATATAGTAGGCTATAGGCAGGGCCTGAGGGAGTTTCATGCCTCAGACCAGCCCACTTTAGTTCCCAGCCTATTCATACCGGAGATATATAATTATAGCTTTACTATGTAAGTCAGTCACTATTCTCTACAACCTTGTTATTCACGGTGTATTTTTCTAGAATATCATCATTTCCATTTCAGTGCAAATAAGTGTAGTTTGACAACTTTAGTTTTTTTATTTATTATTTGGCACTGTAGCCTAAGCTAGCATGAGACAGCATACCTGTCTCATCGTCACCATCAACTTCTGGCGCTTGTTCTGTAACGTTGCCTTCACTGTCAGGCTCCAGACACATTAATAGGTTTTGGTTTGAAAACTAAACTTTGAAACTAAAACGATCTCCGTGCATACTTCTCCGTCCGTACTATTACTCTACTATCCATACTAAGACGTCTGACGACGCATATCACGTCACCATTCACCTACACTGGGCATGCGCGTGCCGGTGTAAACAGGAAGCAGAATGTCTGCTCTGCTGTTGCTTAGTTACAGAAAATACCGTTACGAAGAACAGCAATGACGAAAGGTAATAGCAGGGATTTCTTTGTTTGGGCGGACGACTCGGTGGAACTGAATACAGATTGGGAGTGCTCGCAAAGCAAATAGGGCGACATATTACAGCGTTGCCACGATCACTATCCATTTCCAGTGAATTAAACGTCGGACCTCCGTTTCCGCCCGTTCACAATAAAAGGCAACTCCGGAGTTTCCGTTCTGCCAGCAGTGGCATCTATTGTCATTTCCACGGCATTGGTGCCAGGTAGGAATGAGTTATTATTTTTTTCATGTAGGCCTATATTATTTTTGGCCTGGGACTAGGTTGAATTAGTTCGCCGTCCATTGGATCGCGCCTCTCATGAACGTGCAGCTACTTCAAGTTGTTCCAAGTTGTAAAATCAATAAGGAATAATAAGGAATAACAATGTTATAAACGTCAATAGTGGGAGAGCAGGTCGCTGTGCAAAATTTGCCATCCACATGAGCCCGTGCCAGAGAGTGCCCGTGCCAGAGAGAGCACGCGTCGCTTCTCCAGATGCAAGTATGCCTATTGCAAATGCTCTGGCTAATCTCTCTCATTTTAAAATTTAATTTCATTCAATTTTTACAATCGAGTCCGCGCACAACAGCGGAACAACAGCGCACCAACAGCGCCAGCCAAGTGCAACATAAAGGATCCACTGAGTGTATTTCTCTGTATAATGGACAGGGGTACTGTGATGACAGCTTGCGCTAATTTCTATCTCCGGTCGGTTTGGTCCGTGGTGGATCAGATGGCTCGGCTTTATTCTGTAAAACGGGCTATGGATGGTCCGTGGCATGCGCGCACATCTTGTAAAGGGAACGGCGTCACCCTAATAGCGGATCAAGGCCAGACCGCGTATGTAAGCAAAACGGAGGCAATGCAAAGCTCCAAAGCAAGGCAAAAATAATAATAATAGCCACTGCAAACAGAACAAGACCCTGATCGCATGTCAAGGATGGAAGCGACCTGTTTGTGGGAAATGCACTGCAAGGGCGAAGCGCTTTTGCCCCGGCTGCAGTGCGTAAATTAAATTAGGCAACTAACTACTGAACCTCAGGTTTGTTCAAAATAACCCAATGTTTTCCTCTATTTCGTTTCCCCAAAATATGCCAACTTATGCAGTGATTATATGTTCATTATATTGTTCATAATACTTATTAATTCATTATGAATATTAAAATGAGCCGAATTATATTGTATTTCGTTTACTCTATGTAGTCTAAATGTTTATTAATGTGTTCTTATCATTGTTAATAGTGCTCTTATTGTAAATATTGTGTACTTGTTGCCCTTTGCACATCCCTGCTGAGCATTGCCACTTTTCATTTCACTGCACCCTGTGTGTATGTGACAAATAAAGTTCTTGAATCTTGAATCTTGAATTCCTGCAGTTCCTCATATTTTGTATTGATGTATTGATGAAATCACTCATACTGTTACTTAACATCACAGCAAGCATTTGTATTGTATGTATTTATTTAAAACATTTACTCACAGGACAGCCCTGATGTTAACAATGCATGTAAATAAGGTGCCATAATATAAGTTGATGCAATGTGATTTCTGGCAATATTTTAAAAATATTTTAGGCCATTGCTATGGTGTTTCTAGCTGGTTGCTAGGGTATCCTAGGCTATTGCTAGGGTGTAGTAGTAGTAGTAGTAGTACAATGTTGAATGAAGTTGAATGGAGTTGCATTACAAAAACATTGAAGTCTATGTGATTGCCACGGTGTACTCTCTGGATCTAAAATGGTGGTCTGGATCTAAAATGGCCGCCTGGATCCAACATGGCGGCGTTGTAGTCGCACTAGTAGTAGTACTTGAAAGTTGTATGAAGTTGAATGCAGTTGCATTACAAACACATTGAAGTCTATGAGACTACATGGAAGTCTATGGGAGTTCAAAATACATGGATGTCTATGGGTCTCGAGCCAAAATGGCCGCCTATAGCCAAGATGGCGGCGTTGTAGTGGCAGTAGTAGTAGTAGTAGTAGAATGTTGAATGAAGTTGAATGGAGTTGCATTACAAAAACATTGAGTCTATGTGAGTTCAAAATACATGGAGGTCTATGGGTCTGGGGCCAAAATGGCCACCAATATCCAAAATGGCGGCGTTGTAGTAGTACTAGTAGTAGTAGTAGTAGAATGTTGAATGAAGTTGAATGCAGTTTGCTGTTACACAGCAATCCCACTAATAAGTAGGTCGGATTACAATAGTGGGCTTGCGCTTGCGCATTCCCACTAATAATACTAATAGGCCAGCGGCAATTAAAGCTCTGGTGACAGGTCAGTCAGTTGTTGCTGCTCCAAGTCATCCTGTTTGTCTCCCATGCTGTTGTTTTGACATGGATCTTTGTTGTTTCTGTGGAAAGGAGACAAATCATAGAATTCATATCAAACTCAGCATTAAATACTACGGAGCCCGGGAAGTGACATGGATGAAAAAAAGAAAACGATGTATTTTTGCGAGATCTCGCAATACTTTTGCGAGATTATATAGGTCAATGTAGCAGTCTACTAATTCCGTGTCAGTTCAACTACAACAATGGAGGGCACTCACCCGTGGGAGAAGTTTATTGACTTTTATTTTGAGATAGGCCTGAAATATAAGGACATTAAGTCGGTGCTTGGCAGCAGGCATGGTTGTCAGATAAGCGAGAGACATCTGAAAAGAATACTCAGAATATTTCAGGCCTATCTCAAAATAAAAGTCAATAAACTTCTCCCACGGGTGAGTGCCCTCCATTGTTGTAGTTGAACTGACACGGAATTAGTAGACTGCTACATTGACCTATATAATGTTTTGCGGGATCTCGCAAAAGTATTGCGAGATCCCGCAAAAAGTATTGCAAGATCTCGCAAAAATACATTGTTTTTTTTCATCCATGTCACTTCCCGGGCTCCGTAAAATACACTTAAAGACGAAATAACAAAACACAAAATAAATTTGAGTCCTATGTGGTAATAACATTAGATTTTTTTAAATGCTTCTTAGAAATGTAGTGTGAGTGCTACTCCCTTTTATTTTCCCCTTCGATATCTGAAAGTAGAACCATTGTATCTGTGTCCTAAATGCATATTCAGCTGTTCATAATATTTCATTGGTACAACTTTGTGCCCTTTTTTTCTGACTGTGTGTCCCGTATCAGACAACAAGTACGTGACAAACTGCTACTTGGAAATATTCACTCAAAACATAAAAAAGTGTCTTCATTGTCATTTTTTAAATGTCCTTATCTTGTGACCGTGGGTTGAAAAGCTCCTTTTGATAGATCAATGCTAAACAAATTCAAGCTGTATCGAGCTCAAAGGTCACTCAATGATTAATTGAGTAGTGTTTGGATCTGTACTCTTATCAGCCGACCTACTTAATAAAGTACTTGGCACCTTCGTCAGTTTGGAAAGTTTTTTATCGATGCAGCTGTGTCACTATAGAGCTATTTACATCTTGCTTGCCTGGTGCGTGGCTCTCCAATATCTTTTAAAAAGGGCTCTGAGTTACACAAGCCAAGAATAACGTTAGATTTGTTAAAATTATTTTTAGAAATGAAGTGCTACTCCCTTTTATTTTCCCCTTCGGTATCTGAAAATAGAACAATTGTATCTGTATCCTAAATGTATGTCATGCATATTCTTTATCAGCTGTTCATAATATTTCATCGACAGTGTATTTTTTCTGACAGTGTCCCGTATCGGATCACAACGCCAATAATTGGCAGATGCTCAGATTTAAACAGACAGGAGGCTAACCCTCTATCCCATCTTTCTCATCACCCCCAACTACTCTATATTACCTGATAAAGCGTAAAGTGTGGTTATCATACCTGGACGAATCAAATTTCCTCTCCCTATAAAAGGTGCTCTTCTTCATCAGACGGAGAAGGACCATGTCACAGAGGAAATCTCCCTGGTGAATAATGTTTCGTTAAGTGATGTAATTGGTGCGCTATCACTGCTTGATACTACAAATCACATAGGGTCACATGTCATTCCTTCCCTGGTAGGGGATAAGATCACAACTAACAGGTTTATTTTCATCCGTGTTTCTGAAGGAGATTCATTTTGGTCTCATTTGGGTCTCCTGTTTATGACTTTTGCTCATAGAATGACATAAGAGCCCCATGTCAGAAACAGTGGTTTTATCCTTTAAGTATTCAAAATCAATGTTACTTACAGCACCCATCAGAGCCAGTCCTGAGCCTATGTTGATTAAAGTTGGGATGATACTGAACTTCCCAGCCTACGAATGACGGCAAAAACACAAGTGATGTGGATTAAAAAGAGTCACAAAAATCTGTAACGTTCAGTTCACTGTAATCTCGGATAATTCCCAAAACCCTAGAAGCAGTTATCAGTTTGTTACGATGTGTTATGTTTTTGGACCACTTGGACCTTAGATATCTGTCAGGAGACAACACTTTTGCAGGGTACATTTCATGCATTGAGACCTTTCCGTGCACCATGATGGTAAATCGCACGCCGTAGACTTTGAATAGGGTTCGGTAGCTCTCCCCAGCAGCATTTTTGTAATAGCGAGCGTGCCTGTAGAGAAAACAGTGAAATGCTGCATCAGATCTGGAGGCAGCGCAAGGATAAAACAATTCAATATTTTATCTAGCAAAATGTGCCAAAACAAAGACATACTGATGTTCGCAAAATTTACTGTGTCACTGCCTAAAGTGTCGGTCACCTGAAGTTAAATCCAGTTGTGATGGACTTGTTGGAGGCGCTGATGTCCAGGCGAGTGAAGTGGTATTGTGGGTGGCAGTTAGAATAGGCCTTTGTCCAGGTCACAGTTCCACTCTATCAGAATCCCAATGGAGCCACCCTGGGAAACACAACAAGCACGTGACAAACCGCTACTTGGAAATATTCACTCAAAACAGAAAAAAGTGTCTTCATTGTCATTTTTTAAATCTTGTGACCGTGGGTTGAAAAGCTCCTTTTGATAGATCAATGCTAAACAAATTCAAGCTGTCTCGAGGTCAAAGGTCACTCGATGATTAGTTGAGTAGTGTTTGGATCTGTACTCTTATCAGCCAACCTACTTAATAAAGTACTTGGTACCTTTATCAGTTTGGACATTTTTTTATCGATGCAGCTGTTTCACTATAGAGCTATTTACATCTTGCTTGCCTGGTGCGTGGCTCTCCAATACAGTCAATATCAACCCCAATTATAACAAATTGATTGCTCACTCTGTAATGTTGGTAAAAAGATGTCAATGAAAATTGTCTGCAGTCACGACTTTCTTGTACAGTTTTGATGCTACCTTGGCCATTGCTTTAGCACTTCCTTCTTTACTCCTTGTGCCAACATTTGAATTGTGTTGTTTTGCCACTACACAAGGAAATTATCATGGGGACAATTTTCCTCAGCACTTTGTTGTAGAATGAAATGAATGAATGAATGAAATTATGTTATTTTCTTCCCTGGCATGAAATTGAGGCGAAACAAATTTTTGGCCCCTTAGGACTGTATTTGAGAGCCGAGCACCCAGGCAAGCAAGACATAAGCAGCTCTTCAGTGAAGCAGTTCATTTAGATTTTGGTCAGAATGATTCGATGGAAAATGATGGGAAAATGGGGTCGAGTAGAGGAAGATTTGTTTAAGGTTTAAAGTTACGTAGAATGCAACAGATGCAACTCATTTTGGACTATGCGGATGAAGCTCCTGAGCAGGGTGTAAAACTAACTAGTGTGGCCATGTCCTGAAATCTGAATCCGGCTCGGCTAACAATGTCTCCCAGACGGAATATGGGGCAGTAGGGGTAGAGGTCCTCATCGTAGCCACACTTCTTCAAATAGGAGTAATCGGTCGTGTCAAGGACGTTGGACCTGAAACGTTAGAAAAGCGCCGTATTTGTGCACAGCTTGCATAGGGGTGTGTACTGCTTACTGTATACAGCTGCTGAGGGAGTAGCCAACTCCTTCAGGATTTGATTCAATCAAGCATTTACATGGCGAGTCTGTGGTGACTGTTTAATACAGGAGATGACTTACTTTGAAAATGCAAATGTGGGAAATCGGATGAAATTCTTGATGTAGATGGTGAAGTTCTCTGCATTTCTCAACAGAGGCCCTCTGGAAAACAACGAGTTTTATAGGAAATTAAAGCTGAAATTGAGATATTCTTTGAGGAACAAGCCATTCTTTTCTTTTGTATAGGGAAATAAATTTGTCACTGCCGCTTTTATTCCAGTATCTATCTATCTATCTATCTATCTATCTATCTATCTATCTATCTATCTATCTATCTATCTATCTACCTTGTATTGTCAGGTTGACTGGCCGGCCCTGTCCATTCATACTTATTCATTGCTACAGTTTTACCTATAAGGCCGTTCTGGGTCTGCATCCCGAATACTTGTACTTATTTCTCTCAAAAAGGAGGTGGAAATTACGCTTAGGATCCCAGGATTTGTTCTTGGTCTCTCTTGTTGAGTTAATGAAGGATCTCATGGCACACTCAATAAGAAACTGTGTTTGATTTGTTTCGGAAAAAAATGTAAATAGCCAAAACGTGTTCCTTACTGTGGTTTAGAGCTTCTTTCGAGGGGACACCAGCCATATATCTCACAGGTACCAGTAGAGTTTTGGTCTTTTCTCAAACATTGGCCGCTCATAACTCCTTCAGAAAACAACAGAATAAAACACCATAAAAGCACCTTGGTCATTACTAGCGAAAGACAGTACATTGTAAATGTTGGTGGAGAGCATTGACAAAAAGATGAATTGGTTCAAATACACATTCTGCATTGAAATTATAAAGCTCACCTTGAGCAACAGCCACAGCAACCTTAAGTCTCAAGGTCAGTGTTATTAAGTATATCTTTTATCCTTTATCCTTTATTGCACAATGTTGTCTTGTTGCACTGTTTTGCACGCTGCCCTCATTTTTTTTTTTGTTTGGAAGGCACCATGACCCCCAATAACGTTTTTAAAATTTTCTTTTCACTGTGCACTTGTGCCAATAGTGCCAATAATCTCAAACTGAAATTGAATCCAGGCAGATGAATTCAGACCCACTTCATCTTTCAGAATGGTACCAAACCGAGCAACTTAGTAATACGACAACACTGAAACTGCAGCCTGAAACGTTCACCAATTTATTTGAGTATTCAAGTAAAATCAGTGTTTCTTTCGTACCTTGGCCAGCCACCACCGTCTCTCCCGCCTCACAGTCCTGGTTGCCTCTACAGTGGCCGCCCAGCACTTTGGAGTTCTGGGAACAAACACAGGGTGGCTGAGGTGTGACTAACACTGACATCTGCCACTTAACATAGTATACCTTGTTCAGTTGGTCTTCTTTAAGACATGTAAACAAAACCTTATCTCAGCTAAATGACTGAAAGACAGGGTTTCTTGCTGGATTTGAAACAATGGGGTCCAGTGAGCATCCAAAAATATAGATATATATCTATATTTCTAGAAGTCACTGCGATGAAAAGAGGTTTGATACCTAAACATGTGCATTTTGGAGTGACATAACTACATAACATAACATTACTCCAAAATCACCCTGTGGTAAAAGGTGCTATGTGTAGCATCTCAAAATTAAGATCACATTTCCCATAAACCCTGTTGCTTCCTGTCTTCTCCTCCCTGGCGGCGCCCTGCAAGTGTTTGTTTTGGAGAGCAAGAAGAAGGATAAGAGCCAATAATAGCCCTCGACAACAGTGACTATGCATTCCAACAATGTAAGCTAGCGTGAGGTTGAAACTATGCAGTTAGAATAGTGGAACTGGAATAAAGCTCTGCATTGCTAGCAAAGCAAAACAGTTCCCGTTTTGTGCCGTAAAGCAATCCAGCAAATCCCGCCGGGTGGCACACCAGGTAAAATGGTGCCAATCTTCTCTGTGATGGTCTTGTTTATGATAATCACGCTAATGTCTCAAATCAATGTGGTAATGATTCATCGATGTTGAAATGCTACAGCACCTTTCATAATTACTAATGCAGTTTGCTTGTCTTAAGGCCAGACGTCTGTGATACTGTCAGAGTAGCTGTGGCTGACCGGCACCTGATACATGGCAGTACAGGCTCCCGCCAAGTGTGGGCATGGACACTGCAATGTTAAGTACTTCAATGTATACAAGAGTATTTTATGGCTGTGACTTGTATAGGCTTGTTATTCTGCTGGGCTGCTAAAGTGAGCTGTCAGGCAGCAGACCAAGAGCAGCAGAGTTTACATACCAGAGAGCCTCTGGAAATATGCAGCTATGGATGTAGCTGAAGGAAATTATGAAGCAAATGATTCTCACACACACACAGAATCCAGTCCAGTGGTCTGCTGGTTGTAATACCATATATTTGTTTGAGGTTTCTGTGTAGGCGATGGGAACACCAGAAGCTCCAGGGATGGCAGGCTACCTCAGCTGGATCACAATTAATATGGAACCTATAACTTAAATATGAGCCAAAGGCTTTCTGGGGACGATGGGAGCAAAGTGCCTATATGATGATGTAACATGGAGGTGTATTTGAGTTCACCTGTATGATCAAACATTTAGGCCTAGAGCTGTTTCTGCCTAATTGTCTTTTTCCTCCAGGACAAGATAAACAAGCTTAAAAAAATTCTGTTGGCACAGTTACACAGTCAGGGGGGCATAGTTTCCAGATGATCAGACTTCAAGCTGCAGGGTGTCAATAAACAAACTTTAAAGTAAACGCAGTTAGGCTCAGGCAGCAGTTGCAAGCAGTGAAAGACGGAGACACCGTATGTTTAGCCCAGGAGACGCTGTATCTAGACGACGAACACTCAAAGGGCTTGCAAAAAAGCACACATACTCAGCTGCACTTTACAGTTTGATCAAGCTCACTGGTATCCTTGTATCAGACAAAACAGGACACCTGGCTTAGACACATCATGTACCCGTCTTTAGCTACGTTCACTACATCCATTCAGTCCAGCTTCAGTGTCGCGCAGCCCACTGATAGATCTAGGCCCAATCCCAATGTCCCCCCTAAGGCCTAAACCCTGAACCCTCACAGACTTAACTGACGTCACCTGGTAAATGCTTGAGTGCGAGAGGCTGCAAGGGCTCGAAATTGTATAAATAGGAATGGGACAGCACTTTGCGACATATCGCGTTACCTTGACGACGCCAATTGTTTTTTGTCGATGGGGTTTGGGACTTTTTATTTTCCGTTTTTTAACTTTCTTCACGACCAAGGCACTTAAGGGACCGACTGCCTGATCTGAATGTCTTCCAGGCTCTTGCCTTACAGAGTGGACGAGAGGTAATTGTCAATAATCAATTGACTCGTTTTGTCAAAACAGCATCATCAAGCAAAAATTGAAATAAATGGTAGATGAATAAACATTTGTCCTTCCATTTTTTTTAAACGCTTCCGGGCTTCCCCTGGTAACCCCGTATTCAACATCACAACACTATGAACTGTGGGTAATTCCCTCAGGCAAAGTCTGCAGAAATGCGGACTTACGGAAAGTGTGCATAAAGGGCTCAAAAAGTCTGCGAGAGAGCCCTCATGCACTTGACGATTTGACAGTGGGACAGCCCTAAACCCTCATGGACGTAGCGGAAACGCGCCTCAAAGTCCGTGAGTCCGTGAGTCCGTGAGTGTGGACATTGGGATTGGGCCCTACACTCAGAAAAGAGGGTTCCAAAAGGGTTCTCCACAGAGAGATGGGGTTCTGCAGTCACATTTGCCTCTAAGAAACCCTTTTCCCCTGGCAAGCGTCCAGAGGGGTTGTTAGGCAGGCAAATGGTTACATCAACAACCCTTTCATCTTAAAGAACCCTTCAATGAGTTCTATGAGGAACCTTTGGAAGGTAAATTCGCAACAAATAATCCCATTATATTGTTTGGTAACTTTGATTTGAGATTAAATACGACTGTAGTTAATTACAAATCAATAGCACCTCTTGTAATGACAACTATCTCGGATGCTATTCTAACTAGTTGTATATGTTTTATGATCGAACCGGATTTGAACCCTGACATTAAATGTCCACAGAGTAATGTCTTAACAAACTGAGGTACAGCAGCTCACTAGAAAGTTATATACTATGAAACCATAAAGGGTTCTTTGTATAACCCTCGGGACGGGATCTAGGTGAAACCATAAAGGGTTCTTTGTATAACCCCCAGGGCGGGTTATAGGTGTAACCCTTCATGTAGGGTTCTTGGAAGAACGTTTCATGTAGGGTTCTTGGAAGAACGTTTCATGCAGGGTTCTTGGTAAAACCTTTATAAAGGGTTCTACTTGGAACTAAAAAGGGTTCCCCCATAGGGACAAGCCAAAGAACCTATAATGGTTCTACTTGGCACTTATTTTTCTAAGAGTACATGGCTCTGACAGGAGTCAAATGAAGATGCAATACTCTGTGACCGGAGCAACAGGCGGGGAGATTGCCTGCAACTGGTCAGATAAATCAATGAGATAAAAAATAGAGAGGCATCCTGTGAAGGCATCCATGTGCTATTGCTCTGTCTCTTCTATCACAGATCAGTTTGTGATCAGTTTGTATCCATCCTACTGTATTATTCTACCAGAATAGTCAATCGAGTCTATCCTACGAAAATGTCCTTACCTCGGCACAGTATCCCAGCTTCTGGTTTGGCGTCTCAATGAAATTGGTTACAATGAAAAGAACAGCTTCGCCCTATAACAGGAGAGACCACCATAAGATAACTGACCTTTATAGTGCCACCAGGTACTTCTTCACATTTCACTGCTTTGTTAGCCTGCACTGATGCCTGTTAGTGCTCCAGTTAACACCTGTTTAATTTAGGTCTTGGAATTGGCACAAGGAATCAAGGAAATACTTTTTTATTTATATTTTATTTTCTACTAGCCAGTTTGGCAGGCAGTCAACTTGGTTTCACTCAGTCTCTTATCTAATTTGGTGGCTAATCAATTCAACTGGCTGTTCAGATTATGAATCCACCTGCCACTGCTGCCAGTACATGAAAAAAGTTACCTTCACGCCCTGGTGATAGTATCATTAGGAAAGGCTGAAAACAGAGTGCACGTTTTCACCTGTGGTGGGATGACATAGTCCTCCGGACCCCACAACAGCAGGCCAGACTCAGTGGTGTTAGTGACCGAGACGCCCTTCAGTTTAGATATAACAGAGCTCTGGATGGCCTCATCCGTCTCCTGGTAGCCCTTCTTCATCAAGAACACCCACCTGTGAGAGGAGGTAACGCTCAAAATACACATGTGCTGTCCCTGACCACCAAAAAAAGGAATGCATTGAATCTTGCATTGAAATTGAAGTGAGGTGTTTAATTTCAACGTGTTTAAGATATAGTGTGTCACTTTTAATATGTTATCTTGTGCTTATTTCTGTTGTTTTGACTAAGAAAGCAACATTCCTATAATGTTCCTATTGGAGTTATAGTGCGTCAGTGATACACAATAGTGAATTTATACTGTCTTTATGGTATTTTTATCTCCTACGGTATCACTATGGTATTCATGTAGAGACGAAGTTATAGTCATAGTATAACATACTTTCAAAATGTATTATAGCATTACTACATATTACTGTATTACTGTAGTACTTGGTTTTGGCTGAACATCAATGAGCGCTTCAAATACTCTTTTGGGCCAACAGCCATCCGCCTGTACAACGTCAACCCCTAAGCCTGGTCAATGACAGTTTTCCCTGCCCTACTATAACACTAACAGTCTCACTTTTCCAGTACAGTAACCCTATAACACATTTTAGGACACTATACAAATAGCAAAAGTATGAACTGTATATAATAGCCTATATAGGAATAGTATTTTTTTCTCTACATACCATGACGTGCAGTACAATTAGGTCACCATAAACTCACCATTGAGTCGGACTGATTCCCTGTCGGAAAATGATGGGGTTTTCTAGCTATGGACATTTTGCCAAGTCTGTAGAACAACATATGGTATGAAATGATGGTACTAGAAAGTGAGTGTTGCTACTTACCCAATAATGTACCCGATGATAGATAATTGGACAAGTCTATACAAGACCCCAACTTTCTTGTTATCGGTGACAATGTATTTCTCAGTTTTGTAGTTGAATAAGGAGAGGAAGGTGCCTTTCCAGTGGCTCCCGGCCATCCTACAGTTAGGTTGGGACACCTGAAAGTCTGGACCAAGGTCCGAACCAAGGTTCATGTTTTGTTACACTGTATACATTTGATCCGGTTAGTTTTGCTTTCACATTGCAATTTTGCGAGCGCACTAAACAGTCCCACCAGGATTTCGCGGAGTTTTTTTCTGAATATTGCGGCCCAAAATGATTGAATTTGCAGCGGCTTTTATCAAAAATTGCGATGCAATTTGAGATATTTTTCGTGTTATCTTGTGGTAAAACTATGGAAGCCGAGAACGGCAGTGCTTGCAATTATTTTTTTTAATGCCGTTATCTCGAGATCACGAGTTAATTATGCCATTATCAACCCGTTATCACGAGAAAACAAAAGGTCGGACTCGTTTCCTCGGATTACTTATATTGTTTATCAGAGATCAGGAGTGTCATGCCAGCATGCAGAGATGGCGTCTTGACAAATGTAGCAATGTGAGCCTTATCTATCTATCTATAAAAGCTGTTGATGGATTATGGTCGAATGACAGTTTGCCCTGCCATAACACTAACCGTCTCCCTTTTCCACCTGAGAGGAGGTAACGCTCAAAATACACATGTGCTGTCCCTGACCACCAAAAAAAGGAATGCATTGAATCTTGCATTGAAATTGAAGTGAGGTGTTTAATTTCAACGTGTTTAAGATATAGTGTGTCACTTTTAATATGTTCTCTTGTGCTTATTTCTGTTGTTTTGACTAAGAAAGCAACATTCCTATAATGTTCCTATTGGAGTTATAGTGCGTCAGTGATACACAATAGTGAATTTATACTGTCTTTATGGTATTTTTATCTCCTACGGTATCACTATGGTATTCATGTAGAGACGAAGTTATAGTCATAGTATAACATACTTTCAAAATGTATTATAGCATTACTACATATTACTGTATTACTGTAGTACTTGGTTTTGGCTGAACATCAATGAGCGCTTCAAATACTCTTTTGTGCCAACAGCCATCCGCCTGTACAACGTCAACCCCTAAGCCTGGTCAATGACAGTTTTCCCTGCCCTACTATAACACTAACAGTCTCACTTTTCCAGTACAGTAACCCTATAACACATTTTAGGACACTATACAAATAGCAAAAGTATGAACTGTATATAATAGCCTATATAGGAATAGTATTTTTTCTCTACATACCATGACGTGCAGTACAATTAGGTCACCATAAACTCACCATTGAGTCAGACTGATTCCCTGTCGGAAAATGATGGGGTTTTCTAGCTATGGACATTTTGCCAAGTCTGTAGAACAACATATGGTATGAAATGATGGTACTAGAAAGTGAGTGTTGCTACTTACCCAATAATGTACCCGATGATAGATAATTGGACAAGTCTATACAAGACCCCAACTTTCTTGTTATCGGTGACAATGTATTTCTCAGTTTTGTAGTCGAATAAGGAGAGGAAGGTGCCTTTCCAGTGGCTCCCGGCCATCCTACAGTTAGGTTGGGACACCTGAAAGTCTGGACCAAGGTCCGAACCAAGGTTCATGTTTTGTTACATTGTATACATTTGATCCGGTTAGTTTTGCTTTCACATTGCAATTTTGCGAGCTCACTAAACAGTCCCACCAGGATTTCGCAGAGTTTTTTTCTGATTATTGCGGCCCAAAATGATTGAATTTGCAGCGGCTTTTATCAAAAATTGCGATGCAATTTGAGATATTTTTCGTGTTATCTTGTGGTAAAACTACGGAAGCCGAGAACGGCAGTGCTTGCAATTATTTTTTTTAATGCCGTTATCTCGAGATCACGAGTTAATTATGCCATTATCAACCCGTTATCACGAGAAAACAAAAGGTCGGACTCGTTTCCTCGGATTACTTATATTGTTTATCAGAGATCAGGAGTGTCATGCCAGCATGCATAGATGGCGTCTTGACAAATGTAGCAACTGATTTAAACTGAAAATGTCAGATCAAGGAGTACCCATTATCGCATCACTCCCATTGATCAACTCCCAAACCCACCCCACAGAGCAGTGTGTGTATGTCATGGTCCACTCTTGCGAATTTAAACAGAATGGTGGCGTCCAAACTTATACTCAAATGTATGAATTACACTGTGTGGAAAACACGTTAGCAAACTAATGTTAGTTGCTGTCAGTCAGTCAATTCGACTCATGTTTGCCTGTTAGACTACATATTAATCTACTCTTCCGCAGCTCGCGTACAGTAGGCTACGTGTACAGGCCCGTGTTGTAATGGAAATCAGCCTTTTGTTGTCTCGAGATAACGAGATAAATTAACCCGTTATCACGAGAAAACGAGCTTTGTTATCTCGAGATCACAAAATAATTAACTCGTTATCTCGAGATAATTGAATTGATGAAAATTGTAACACATCTATAATATCCATCAGCCAAGAATTATTTAAATATTATTATTTATATTATTTTATTTAAATAAAAACCACAAAAGAAAACATTTGTTATAAATTTTAACAAAAAAAAAAGATCTAAGTTTTGATAGAAAAAGCAATGCTCTATTTTTTGGTTTGTTCTTTAGGCAAAACACAATGAACGCAACCTACCTTCTGTTAACACGTTGGGTGTTAATGGAGGTTTGGAAGGAGAGGGTGAAGAGAAGTAGCAGCCCTTACAGAGATGAAGAAAATGGTGTTTTAATGCCATGTGTAGCAGCCGATAATGTAATAACTGCCGACAACGTAATAACTGCCAATAACGTAATAATTTCTCCATTTTTAATGTAATAAAAGCCGATAATGTAGTAACTTGCCAATAACGTAATAAAATGTCTGAACCAATAATGTAATAACTTTTTGCCCATAATGTAATAAGCTATTACGTTATTGGCTGGTTGTTACATTATTGGCCGTGTTTTAAAAAATCCTCTAAAAATGTAATAACTGGAGCTGATAATGTAATAATATACTTATAACACTTTATTTAAATTTCAGTTATTGGCTGATGTCCTATTTATTTGTTTGTGTGACTTGATGATGAGAATTATCTCCAGCCCTGCCTTCTCTTCCTTAGTCATTTAAGTTCCAACACACGTTTGCAAACACAGACAATTACTCATATTCCTCTTTTAGGATGTAGTGTTCTCAAATAAAAAGACCACAATTTTTTTCCATGAAAAATGCCATCTTTAATTAAACCTTTTAACACACTTTTTCAGGCAAACTGTTACAGCTATGCAGTCCTCTCCTTAATCAACTGAATTTTAAATAACTAAACTGATACTATTATGATCCCTTGTGCTTTCAAACACAATTCTTAACTATAAATATAAAGTATATAACTTCAGCTACAAAGATAACTTCGGTAACACATCTTTGAGCTTAATAAAGATAAGGTTATTGTCCTTTTTTTACAGAACTAAACATTCTCCAATACTGTGCAGTACATTTAACAAAATGGAGGTAAGATGCTGAAGTTAAAGTTCAATTTCAAATGAAAAGTAAATTCCACTCATTTACAAATAGACTAGAGAATCAAAATAAAAATTATCTGCTGACAAGAAAAAAAGAAAAAAAAGGGCATTACTTCTTCCAGTAGATATCCTTAACTTTGTGCTGTCCAAAGGCTACGTGAGTGAGCAGAATCCAGGCTTTCATCCATCGGTTGTCCTTACTAAACAACTCTTTTATACGTGTGCTGAGACCACTGTTGCGTCCAGCAGCCTTGTAGAGCTTCATTACACTAATGGAAAAGTCATTTTCTTTGTCCAGTTCTAAACTCTCTGCAAGTTCCTCTCTTATGTACAGGTTGGGATGAAATGGTGTAGATAATTCACGGAATAAGAGTGACACTCTGTTGAATGTCCCCAGCATTGACATATCTACACTGTAAGAAAAGTCCGTAAAAATAGGGCTCAATGTACTGTTAATATTAAGGAATTTTCTGTATTGATTTTTCACAGGTGTTTTACCCGTATTTTTAATTACGCGTTGCATTGTGGGAGCAATAACCCCCGCTAGGCGCAAAAGGTGCAAGAGGCAGGGGCCATCACACACGTTGGACATTAAACTCTGTCAAAGTTTCATTCGGATTTCGGAGTTGGAGAAACCTTTCTCACACTTCTGTGGTAAAAATCAAGAATTAACAGCTACATTTTTTTGAACTAAAATTATTTTATGTTAAGGACTTAGCTCAGTATCGTTTTATTTGGAAAGAGTTCAGCTTTTGTTAACCTGTGTCCACCGTTACCAGATAAGCCAGGAATATTTTGCGGACTCATTTTGGGACTCCAACGCAAGTTTGGTATTGTGTTAATTTACGTTTTACCATTACTTATATTTTAGACTTTAGTGGACGTCAGGTAGAGTTAGGCTAATGCTAGCCCCAGTTTTAGCCTCAGGTGTTCCGCCCACGGACCGATAGGTACAAATGCTAGCGTTCTGGGCCTGCTGACGTTGGAATGCTAGCCCCAGTTTTAGCCTCAGGCGGGCCGCCCACGGGCCGATAGGTACAAATGCTAACGTTAGCCGTCTGTTTTCCCACCAGGGTTGCAAAAGTTGGGCCTGCTAACGTTAGAGTTGGGCTAATGCTAGCCCCAGTTTTAGCCTCAGGCGGTCCGCCCAAGGACCGATAGGTACAAATGCTAGCGTTCTGGGCCTGCTAGTTGGCTATCCAGCTAACCAGCTAACGCCAGTTATTTTATAGGGCAGCAAGCTGTGACATGCATTTACGCATACCATGGCCTGGATTGTTATAGCTTAAAAAATGTATATTGATTTATATAAATAAATATATATATATATAAATAAATAAATAAATGTAACATTGGTCATGTCGTTAATTTTTGGTGCTGTATGTTATCCATAGAGTCACAAGCTGTACTTGGCCCCGCTTCGACACCTCTGCCACAGAATGTCCATCTGACCCAAACACCACCTCCGACACCTGGTCCCATGGAGTATTCCCCATCCCGTGAGGCATATGCTGTACCATGGCACAAAATGCCCCCAAACCTCATGCTTGCCTTGAGTGAAAAGAAAAGACCAAAGCCTAAAGAGAGAAGAGAGCTGGTTCGTATAGTCATTGATGATGTACTCAGTAAAGAGCATGGAAGGCCTGGAAGAGCAAAGCTGCGTGAGATTGCCAAGCAGATTCTAGAACGATATCCCTGCTCTTTCCAAGACAGAGAGCTCAATGGAACTAAAGTCATTGGAACAGGATATGATGCTCTCTTTATACAGCTAGAAAACAGAGTCGAAAATGTTCGGAGGCCATTAACCATCAGCTCAGCAAAGAGGCCAGCAGAGGATGAAGATGCAATGAGCAAAAAGTCCACACATTCAGATCGTTATGGATGTGTGGAGTGGCAGCCTGCTATTGAGGGTACAGCAGAACTAGAATCTAAGCAAGATGAATTGAAAAGTGCCTTCAAAACCCATCATCTTCAGGAGTCATGTGTTCGAAAATTGATGACCGAAACATATTGCATCCAGCGTGCAACTATCAACAAAGGACGCACTGTAAACACAGTATTGGAAGAGTGGCCCTTCCTTTTTGAAGCTGTTCACCTGTTTGATCACACATGTACCCTCCTTGGCTTGCCGGTGCAAACAAAGCTGGCAGAGGAATTGTCAAGAAAAGGAAAGAGCATCAAAGACTTCCTTGACTCAAAAGGGATGAAGATACAAGGTGAAGATCCTGTACAGCTGATCTCTGGCATTGCGAAATTCTTCAAAGAAAACCCTGATCACCTTTTCTACCAAAATGAGGTAGGTTTAGACTTTTTATTATCTTGTTTTTTAATTCTTATTAGTCATTTATGATGCAAGTATGTGTATGGGAAACACTGTATACATTGGAAACATAGTTCATGACATTCATAGTGTTTCTTTGATGTTTTATTTTGCAACAACAGGACTCAACTGCTGCTGGACTGAGCATCCCAAGCACCCCCTGCATCCTTATGATGGGTTTGTAGTCTGTTTTATCATATTAACATATTTTCTCACCCCAGCTAACTTGTGATATGTTTTTCACTTGTTTTTAGTTTTGCTGCTAAGACAGTTGGATAATTTGGGACACAATTTTTAGTGCATTGCTGAAAATGTCTGGAGTTTGTTGATTTGAAGTGGTGCTCAGCACTATGTAGATTGGTGGGGACAAAATCTTAAAATGTATGTAAAATTTAGAGTCTGAGAAAACAAAATGTCGAGAGAAAAAAATGTTGGTTGCTGAATACCTTTTCAAGGCATTTTATGCTTGTTATTACCAACAACTGTATATGGTCAGTAGAGAACCAAATTGTTTGAGTATGGAAGATTTAAACAACCATGTTTGGAGTGGTTTTCTGAAGTAGACAGTAATATTTTTCTTTTTGTAATATCTTATATGTTTAAGGTGATCGGCGATTCAAGATTGCTGTCGATCAGGAAGTTGTGAATGACCACATCACCTGCCCCGTTGTGGCCCTGAGCTACGCTTTCTCTTTGTTTTATGTCTTAAACATAAAATACCCAAAGGAGATGTCACTTACCCTGGAATTCATACAAAGGTAAGCAACTCATTGTTTATGTTTTGAAATGTTGTGTATAGAGCATATTGTTGTGTTGCTGTTTATTAAATTGGACATTGTTGAATCTTGCTTTCCCCAGGATGAAATATATCCAAAACAAATTGGAATTCAGATTTTATCTACCTGGGCGGGCCGCCCAAGGAGAGCCTATGTATGGGAAACTGATGCAGTTCAGTAAATTCAATACTGTAATGGAAAAATACTCAAATATACTCCAAAAGTCTTCGAGTATATGAGTATTTTTCCATCTCAACTTGGTCTGCATGTTACTCTGTAGTTCAGTTTCATTCATTTCATTACTTGTGTAGCTAAAAAAAACGTATCCATTTCCTTCAGAGTTTTCCTGGGAATAAATCCTGAACGAGGGTCAAAGGCTGAGATGAAGGGAACAAAACAGCTACACATTCCTCCAAGACTGCTGAAGTTCCTGTGTGAACTGAACAACTTTGAAAATCCATGGACAATTTGAGCTTTTTTTCATAGCTCAAAATGGAACTTGTTGGACTGAACGTGCAGACGAAAGGAAAAACTGGAGGCTGTATTCAGTAGCTTGCTCACACTGGCACATGGAGAGAGGTACCAAGAACACACACACACACACACACACACACACACACACGCATGGAGCCCTGCCTCTCGCTTCATGCTTCATGCCCTATCTTTGTATGCCAGATTTGGATTGGTGCTTGTAATTTGTTTTTTGCCATGTATTTGAAAATGGTTTTGAATCTTGAAAGTTTCACTTGTTTCAAAGTTTAATACTTTATTGTGACCATCCTTTGGTGCCACACCATTATTGTACAGGTACGTTACTCATTATTGAATGTATCTTCATTTGAAAATTTTATTTTGTTGTGTTTTATTCTGTTTGTTGCTGTTTAAAGCAAAAAAAAAAAAGTCTTCTACAAAACAAGCACTTTTTTAATGGTGCTTTGCACATTGTTAAATTAATTGTTGTAATTTCAATGTTTTAGTCTGTTAACCTGTTTAAAGCAAACAAAAGCCATTGAATGCACTTTTATGAATACGTTTACATGAGGAAAAAGTCAATGAATGCACTTTTATGAATACATGTTTGCAAGAGGAAAAAAATGACTTGAGGAAAAAATAAACATGTTCAATTTGTATATATTGTGGTGGATTTATTTGATCATGTTGCTGTATCAGCTGTTTAAATCGTTATTTTATCACATTAGAACATTACATTGGTCTGGTGATGGATACCAGTCATTATTGTATTTTAGCATTGTTTTAAAGTGCAAGAAAATACATGTATATTTATCAGAATGTAGGCTACTAGTGACTACAGAATTTTACATTTCAGCTTTGAAGAAACTGTTTTGATTACAGATTTGATTATTAGAATTTTCCGTGGTGAAGAATTTTGGATATTCAGGATATGCTGTAATTTTACAGAAATTTCTGCTTTAGGATTGACGGAAGTGTCCGTGAATGGTAGAGAGGATGTACTGTAAATCTACTGAATTATCCGTTTTAGAATTAAAGGAAATGTCCGTGAATGGTACAGAGGATATACTGTAAATCTACAGAACTTTCCGTTTTAGGGTTGAAGGAAATGTCCGTTAACTTAACGGAAAATGTACTGGTAATTTTCTGCCAGGACATTAGACGTTTTTTTACGGATTTTTTTCTTACAGTGTAGATTGAGAGAGAACTCAATAATCATTGATATGGTTTCCGATGGTAAATATTGAGCTCCAGGCTCATTGCCAGCATCTAATACCATGTCAGCCAAAGGATTAGCTATAGACTGAACTTCAGGGTTGGCTAGAAGCCCAGGTTCAGGCTGAGACAGAGGGCCAGGTTCAGGGTCAACCGGAGGGCCAGGTTCACGATCAACCCGAGGGCCAGGTTCGGGGTCAATCAGAGGGCCAGGTTCCCGGTCAACCCGAGGGCCAGTTTCGGGGTCAATCAGAGGGCCAGGTTCACGGTCAATCGGAGGGCCAGGTTCACGGTCAATCGAAGAGCCAGGTTGAGGGTCAATTCCGGTTGGTGTCCTAACTTGTTTTCTGAGAGACAGTCTATGCATCTCTGCCTCCTGAATGGTCTGAATATAAGGATAAATTGATCCATCTAAACTTACATAATGTTCTCCGTGTCCCTCAGCAAAATGGCCCAGAACCAAAAGAGGCAAACCTTCACAATAACAACCAGATGGTGAGATAACAGAGGTAGCATCCAAACCAAGAGTTGACACAATAAGGAACTGAACATTGAATATCTGGGCAGCTCGTTGAAGAGTTAGGTGGTCACCATATGTGCCATGTTGTGCCATCCTCTGTAAATAATCCTCCCATGTCCCCTCCACATACTCCAAGAGGGCTGTCCCATCCACTCCATGTGGATTTAATGTTAGATCAGCCACAATTTCTTGGCGCAATGTTGATGCAGAACGGAAAATTCCAATGGTGGCCAATTGGTCTGCAATAGCAGCAAATTGGCAACTGCCATCTGGCATCGGGTCGAAACGAATGGTCAGATAATTCTAACCATCAAGTTAAACAAACAAATAAATAGTCTTAATGCCTATAAGATGACAGAGAGAGAAAGAGAGGCAACAGTAACAGGAATATGAGTCTGTGTTTGCAAACATGTGTGTTGGAACTTAAATGACTAAGGAGCAGAAGGCAGGACTGGAGATAATTCTCATCATCAAGTTACACAAACAAATAAACAGTCTTAATTCCAAGAGACAGAGAGAGAGACAGAGAGAGAGAGAGAGAGGGTAGGGGTATTTTGTGGTCAGGTCTTTAATCAGGTATTTTAGAGAGGCAATAGTAAGGGTAAGTGTCATGGAAGTGTGATATAAGTATATAATTACATTATCGGCTCCAGTTATTACATTTTTAGAGGATTTTTTAAAACCCGGCCAATAATGTAACAACCAGCCAATAATGTAATAGCTTATTACATTATGGGCAAAAAGTTATTACGTTATTGGTTCAGACATTTTATTACGTTATTGGCAAGTTACTACATTATCGGCTTTTATTACATTAGAAATTGAGAAATTATTACGTTATTGGCAGTTATTACGTTATCGGCAGTTATTACGTTATCGGCTGCTACACCGTGTAATTGCCGTTTGTTTTTGAGTCAGGCTATGAATTTGTTGCACCGACCATGAGACAGGCATGTGAGCCTTATCTATCTATAAAAGCTGTTGATGGATTATGGTCGAATGACAGTTTGCCCTGCCATAACACTAACCGTCTCCCTTTTCCAGTACAGTAACCCTATAACACATTTTAGAACACTATACAAATATCAAGTATAAACTGTATATAATAGTTCAGTGTAAACAGTGTTAATATAGTGTAAAATAATTGTGGAGTGTACATCAGTAGACATGTGACAGCTGAATCCAGCCTCACAGGGCTAGAATGTCAAACCTTCTCCCTGGTCAATTCAAGTCTGTTATGGCATCCAAAACACATAAAGTGAGTTACTTTAAGCACAACATACTGTGTATTATGAAAACTTTTAAAAACATTTCCGGTTTACCCGCAATTTCATCATTGATACTAGTTTCCAATATGGAGAGAATACCATCCAAAGCTTTGTTGTCATCGGTTAATTTCCAGCAGCGGTCACCAGTTCCTTAATCTGAGACATTTTCATCTCCAACCAGTATTTTATGTTATGGGATGTAAGATGCCATGTTAAACTCAACTTCCCATGCGTCATTATTCTCTGGATATTTAATTCTCTTTGACTGATCAACAACTGAGTTAGATGGGATTACTCGTGAAACTGGTTGTACTTCTTTAATTTAATCTTTTATTGAAAATATTAATAGAGAGAGTCAAAACAAAAAACTTACCCCAACAGCAAATCTTGTCAATTTCTTTTCCCTTTTCTTGGCCTCTGGTTTTTATCATTCATTCTCAGGAATAAAGGTGTGATTTAAAATGATTAACATCATTGTCCACAATGCCAACAACAGTTCAATTAGTGCTTGGATCGTTTTTGAAAAAGTATTTTCAAAATTGTCACACGATTGAAAGGTTGAAAGTGTTCTGACACTGTACAGTGTACTGTTATCTAGTTGTGGTTATGTTTTCTCAGCCAGCTGAACTCGGCATCACCCTCCTCGGCATCACCCTCCTCGGCATCACCCTCCTCCTCTGTGCTCTTTTTAGGTTATAGGATCTATCCCTTCAAGTGGCACAGTTGTGGTAGAGAGAAACAGCAGCTGTATCAAAAAATTTGAAACAGGCAGACATACAATGAGCCAAATAAACCCTGTTTAATTTTTCATCTTACATTACTGTTTTACTGCGCAAGAAAGTGTTTCACACATGAATACTTCTTTTTGAAATGTAAGTGGCCAGGTGTGACTAAATAGATGTTGAGAGGTCGCTTGATCAACTATGTCTTTTGTTCCTCCATTGGCCATGTTTCCCTTCTGTTTAGTTGTCTCTTTACCACTTTCTCTGCAAATGTCAACAGGTTTCAACAGGAAGCTACTGTGGTCTGGGGAGGCGACAGCTATTTCAAACCCATCGGAAAGCTGTTGTATTTGCTGCTGCTACAGCAAATGACACTTTGTGAAAGGGTTGAATTTTCACTAGGGAACATTTGAACAACTGAGTTTATGAACAGATCAGGTGATCATATCAGCAATCTGGGGAGTTTTCTGTACTTTAAGGTTCTCAACACGGGTCTTGAGTGTTGCTGTGCCGTATATGCTGCATGCTGCTGTGTGGCAACATTATTACAACAACATGTTTACTGCAATCAAATCATCAGATGCATACATAAGATAAAATAGCAGTCCATCCATGCGCACTATCTTCAGGTAACAATCATTTCAAATATTCAGCTGCTGTTCATGTAAAGGTGGAGTGCAATGCACTTGCGGAAATCACCAAATGACTTGTCAGGGGTCTTGTGGTTTTGTCCAGTGACGCTTGAAACGGTTCACATACAGTTCTTACAGTCCTTACCCACCATGCTGTTCACATCGTACAAAATGCTAGCCGTACATGCTGACAGATATTATATTTTTTGTATAGCGCTGTGCTGTATCTGTGTGTCTTCCAATGGTAAGTCCTTTATGGAATGAGAATAGATGTCATTTATATGAAAGAGCTAACCAAATAGACAGATATTCATTACACTGTGCAAATTGAATTGTTTAATTGTTGGGACGTTTTCTTTGGATAAAAAAAACTCAGTAACTTAAGCCGATCACTGTTAATTATCTTTGAAATAATAAATAGTATTAACAAATAGTCTGTTTATTTGAATTCAGTCTGTTATTTTAATAGTTATAACAACCCTGAAAAAACAGAAGTTGTTAAAATGTATATTTGTACAATCTATTGCCTGTAGACAATAACCTCACACCATAATTCATAACATAATTCATCTTTTCTTTGAAACATGTGTTTTAGTAGTCCAACAAGTAATGTGCCTACAGAATTTTGTTTAAATATATATATTTTTTTATTTACTAGATTTTTCAGTTTTGTTTATTAGCTCACAGTTATCCTATTACATGTCAACTTTATTTATATCACCCTTTATCACAAACAAGCATGAAAGGACTTTACAGGCCTAACTAGGTCAGGCAGGTAGAAGAAGACTGAAAGGACCTAACATTTGTTCATTTATTCCCAACCCCGACTGTTTGACATCTTTTGTCCCGTTTTGGTTTTGACTTTCTAAAAATGAAAAGTTCATTATCTTGATGCATAGGAAAGCAATGTCTTAACCATTGATTATATAGCACCACTGGTTATTTGAGCATGAGATTAATCTATACTGTAAACATCTGCTTGTATTTCAACCTCCCTGTTTAGGTCAACAATACTGTGAGATTGATTCCTGTGAGACATCCACACTCCACGCCCCACTTGGCTCCAGTGTGGTGCTCCCATGCCTCTTTGGAAACGCTCTCCAGAGCTTCGGCCTTGACTGGGTGTTGTGGGCCCAAAATCCTGGTTCCGGACTGGTCAACCTCACGTCCAACGGGAGTATTCAATTTCTGGATCCCAGGCATGGCCGAGTGAAGGCCTTCCCCTACCTAGGGAACTACAGCATCCGTATCGATGAGCTTCAGGAGTCTGACCTGGGATGTTATCGCTGTCAGCGGGCTGATGGCTGTCACCAAGTGGACGTTTCTGAGCAAGGTGAGAAAACGTATGCTTTGTGTAACATGAGGAGTACACTTTTGAGCTACTACATCTGAGTAAAAGTGTATCTTGTAAGAGCTGTGTTGAACACAGCAGGCGAGGCATCATCTTAGCGTTAAAGACCCAACAAAGAGTCTTACACCGGCTACTGAGAAACGGTATGTCTTCCTTTCCATGGTCATGAACCCACCGTGTTTTCTCGTATGAGAAAGGGCACGCTACCGAGTCAGCATTTCCTGTATGATGCATCTACATAAAACCAGACTTTCCATTTACAGTAGGTGGAAGAAGCACGCTACTTGTTTACATCGTTGGTGGTGTGGTCGCTCTCGTCTTGCTCCTGGGCACTTGCAGCTATTACTGTGTGAAATGTGAGTTCCTCCATTTCCTCTCTGTCTGGCACATTCAGTCTAAACTTTGGTAGTAGTAGAAGTAAACTGCTTGTTGGTAGTTGAGGGATGGATGGAGGGAGGGATGAATAGATACTCATGTCAAAGTAATAATATAAATTGTATTCTATTTCAGGGCTTTGGAGTAAAAACCCACCAGACTATGTGAACACAGGTAAGGTACAGAATGAAATGTAGAATTTCTCCACTACTTCAGGTCCACCTAGACTGTTGTCCAATGCAATTTTAATTTACTGTATATAAATAACTTTCATCACTTCCCACTGCTCAGGATCCCATTCATTTTGAAAGTTCATCAATGGTAAATGGAGTGTGAAGTTGCTTTCCCACTATGATTAAACGTGGCAGTGAAGTAGCATTTAAATCAGCACCGACAGACAGCAGCAGTCCCTGAGCGAAGGCATGTGGATCGGCATGGGACTCATTAGCAAAGACTGATTTTGGTTGTCAGATTATTCATCCACATTTCTTCAGGGCAGGGGTTGGCGACGTGGTGGTATAGCTGTAACAGTAGTGTAATTCAGTAGCAGTAAAATAATGGAGCCTTTTTAAAAAAACGTTAACTTTAACTATTAAATATAAAATTAAAATGATTTTAAGCAATAGATACACCCCTTACTCGCTAACACAAGCATTTAATTCGGTTTTCAAGCAGGCGCTCGAGGTGTCCTCTTCCGCCTGCAGCAGGATCGATTATTTTGCACACAGCATGCCGTTTTGAGCTAGGCTAGGCTACGCAATTCATATAGATAGAAAGAGAAAAAGAAAGAAAGAGAGAAGGAGAAACAAATAAAAAGTGGATTGTGGCTTGTAAAATTAAACTAACTAACTAATACGAGTCAATGGAAAGAAATGGAAAAAAGGAATGAATGGACCGAATCTTTTGCATTCATAGCCAGCCCGACTGGGTTTTGCGACGAGGAGTAAGCTAACAACAAAAAAGCCAACGACAAGGAGGGAAGCCGTTTATGGACGGAGATATAGTTCAAGAGTTCAGAGAGTCCTTCATCAAAGTTTGGGAGCAGTTGTATGCGGATTTCAAAAACGAAGCTCCTTAGTAGCCTACCATTTATCGTTTATTGATTTCAACCATAGTTTTTGCTAAATGACATTAAGCTATTTTAAATAAGCATATGATAAGAAAATGAAAATGCAGATAGTTCCGTTTTATTAATATCTGCACTAAAGCACTAATATGGCCTACTTTTATAAATAATTACCTACTGCGTATACTTCCAGGCATACTCGCTTGACGGGGGCGTGACAGAGTGAGAGAGCGCAGAGATGAGAGGCTGTGGGACAGAGCTTCGACAGACTACCAGACACAAAATAGCCTTGTGTTGTGACACCGGTGGTCGTCTTAAAATCAAAATGTTAAATCTTTTTTTGTCTTAGAATTGTTTGAAAACTTTTTTTTAAATGTATGTAATTCATATCAGTAAACGTCAGAATTTTGTGTTAAAATCAACAAGCTTCTTTGTTCATTTTTTTTTTTTTTGTCCATCCATTGCCCCAAAGGGCTGGGCTATTGAGAGAATTATTGACAAAATGGCTCTTCAAGTCACTTAGGTTGTCGACCCCTGCTTCAGGGCAATAGGCTGTGCGAAAGAGACCTTGCGTATTGTACACTGACACCACGTGCTGCCACACTGCTTCCTATTCCTCCCGTGTTTAGAGGTGTTTTATACCATTCATATAATGGGATACAGGATGACAAGAAAACTATAATAAAGAAAACAAGCCATGCATTATTTTCCTTTCTATTGCTTTGTGTAATGTCACACTGTAGGCAATCCTATATCTGTGGAAACAGGCAGAGAGAACATTGAGAGAGAAGATGAACAGGAGAGAGGTAATCTATCTCAGTCTCTCTCTCTCTCACACACACACACCTATATATACTGTACATGTGATGCAAAAATGCACAAATCAGTGAAGACAAATATTTCAGCAATAGTTTCAACTACCCTCTCAGACATGCAAAAACATTGACTCAATAGCTTGAAAACACAATGCCATATATGTATATGGGATTGGTAGAATATCTAGAGCATGCTAAATGTTTGGGATTCAACAAGTCACTGTGACAGAGCTCTTGACTGCAATTAGTAGCTACACTATGGTTTCAAATAAATCAATGCCTATTTTATTTGATGATCATTTATGTTTCTTAATTAGTATGTCATTATCCACAATGTGTTATATTTCCTCTTCCTTTAGGGGCCAACACAAATCAAGTTGTTTATGGTGCGTTCACACAGTTTCCATTGTTTTCACTAAATTGTATCCTTTACCATTTATCCTTTCCATCTATGAACAGTGTCCTGGATCAAAACAATAGCTTGTTTCCCATCTTAATTCAACTAATTGTTCAGCTAATGTCTTTGTATTTCCCGCCAAAACTCATGAATGGCAAGCCTGTGAAAAACAAAAATCGGTGGCAGTTTTTTAAATTTCCCTTTCTTCAATAGAAAATGACGAATATGACCCAGCCAATCATCAAGACGGCCTAACCAGAAATCACTGCGATTTCACTGGAATTCTACATGATCTAGACGGAAATCAAGCCACGCCAAGTGGCAATGTGCCTGATCCAACCAGGAATCCACATTACTTTGCCAGGGGGGAAAGTCAGAGAAGACGGCAGGGATTCCACATAGGTGTTTCATCTTCATAACTCTTACAGATTGAATCCTTATCAGCATAATTTAATCAGAAAACAACTGGAGTGACTCAATCTTCTTTCCCCTCCTCAGAACTCCTCAGCCGACTACGGCAAGCAAGTTTCACTCGACATTATTATGGTAATATAAACACACGTAAGTTACATGACTGCGACTTTTATTATGAAGTTCGCTGATTCTTTTTACTTTTTACAGTTAACCACACTGAGCTGAACCAGCAAGCCATGTCATCTCAAATGGAGAATCGCCACAGAGGTAGTGAATCATGAGCCATGCCAATACATTAATACATGCTGTAAACATCAGTCTCATTCATCACTGAGGTGTTTTCTGTCTTCTATTGCAGCGAGTTTTTGGAGGAAGAAAGTCAAACGAAGTGAGTGGTAACTTCATCGTCGGGGTGTGTTCAGTGGGAGTGTTGAGTGTGTTGTACGGCCTTGTGTGTACTACCGTGTATCCCGTAGTGTAATATTGTGTGGAATAAAGTAGCGTTGTGTAGCGCTGTGTGGCTGTATTTATGGGATTGTACTGTGTCGTACTGTGGTATTGAGGGGGGTCTGTACTGCTAGCTAAGGATACACACATATACACACACACACACCCTTTCCCTAACCCGGGAATAGTATCCTATGGGGGTTAACCCACCCCAACCCCCACCCCTTACCCTAAACAGGGTTTGAATCCTCCCACCCCCTTCGCACTCACACACACTGTTTAGCTGTGTTGTCTAGTTGTGTTGTTGTATCACATAGACAGGCTTGTTGACTAGGTTAATGCTAGGTCAAGGCTAGGCTCAAGGCTAATGTTAGGTTGATGACAGACATTAGATGGCAAGGGTAAAGGGGAGTTGAGAGATGGTGGCATAGAGGGGGGTGTTTCTGGAATACACCGTTGAGCCTTCTTGAGGTGTCGTGGGCCCAACTCAACGAAACATCGGTGAAGGAAGTTGCCCACTTGATAACCCCAATGACATGCTGCATACTGCTGTTGGCTAGGGTAGGTAACTGGCGAATGGTGCCATCTGACGTTTTTTTTTTTTCGTATTTTCTTTTTTATCTGAATTGGGCTTCTACAAGTGTTTACCTTGGATTATGGCACAAGGGAGAGTAACATCTTGTCCTGTGTATTAATGAATACTCTGCACTGCTCTCTCATGTATCTGTTCTCTCCCTCTCAGAATATGAACACGAAAACCCGATTTACAACAACAGCAGAGACCACCTCAATAAACTGTAGAGGACAAATGACAAAGTAGAAACGGGTGAAGAAATTTCCAGTATGAGGACCTAATTACAAAGTAATTTATTGATCATTCATTTTGCAATTGAGAATGATTTTAAACTACATAATGATTACTGTATTGCTCTATTGTGATATAATTGTAATGTATTTCACAGCTTGCACAACGTTGATGTTAAATGAGGAAATATGTAATAGCTATGTAATGTTTTTTCTCTGTGGCATCAAATAAATATCTTCATATCCAAAAATATCAAAATGATTAGCATCCTTACAGCATTATCCATTCCAAAAGGTCTTCTATCAAAATCCTCAATTTTCAAATAATATATGTGGTAGTGATGGCCATTATCCTTACATTCATGAAAGCACTAAATTGGTTCTAAAATAATTTAAATTTGTTTTTTTTGTTTTTTTCCAAAACATCATATTGGATTGCAGAATTACATTTAGACCAGGATTAATAGAAACGCACCAGCCCATTCTACTGAGCTGACCAAAGCAGCTTTCCAGTCTGCCCCCTAGTGTTTATCCTTAACAGAGAACGGTGTAGCCTATAAAAAGGTAATGTAAATGGTCAATATGAGATTGCTTCTTTCATTAAGTTATTTGTTACACATTACTCAACAATTCAACATTTAGAAGTTCTTTCAAATCACTTAATCCAGGATGATCCATTTATTATTTCTATTGCTACACCACCCTGTAACTATTGGAAGAAATTAAGGATTTCATCAATTAAAAGAAAACAAACATGCACACACTAAAATGTTACTTTATAGCTAATAACTTCAACAGTATTCAAAGATGTTTACTTTCATGCCAGCAATCATTTTGCCAGATTAGATATCATATAATCCACATGGCGAATAACTCATTTTGGAATGAAACTCTTCAAATTCTGATATAATTTCATTTAAGCCGCTGTACAATCGTACTTGTTGTAGTAGAGGAGAAGAAATAAAGAGATCATTTTAAAGAGAATGCCACCTTGGGAGTCATGTTACGCCAATTAGGCCAAATGAGAAACAGCTGGTTCACCCGTCGCATCCACAGTGACCTTCAGTAACCCAACATGAAGACCTACAGTAGAGACTTCTTCATGGTGGCATTTATTTCACTCTCACTGTTCTTTATGAAATGTGACGTACACGCCCCTCCGAAGCTATTCCAGGCTACGGTTTATCAGGATATTAATAACAACACATTGATTTGTCACGAAAGGTTCATGTCTGTTTACATACCAAAGGTGCAAGTTGCCAATCTTCCATTCACCATTTATGTTCAAGGTAAGTGCGACAGAGTGGAGTCATTACCAACGTTATAGTGATATCCACTATGCTCCGTACTTTGAAAGATAATTTGCTTTTGCTGCGTTCTTGTCTATATCCAAATCCACACCTAGATGAACAAGGCAGATATTACCAAGCCACGGCCATTGCACAACAGTGCCACTACTTCATTGGAGAAACTGAGACCTTTGTCATTTTCACCGTTGCTTTTCATGGCTGTTTTGTGAGAAAACAAGTAAGCCAAGCACATTCTCCTATCTGTTTGTTTTTAACATACACAAGCACCCATGTTCATAAACTAGAAAGATTAGTTGCTTTTTCATTTATTAGAAATACATCACAAGTTTGGCTGTCATCATGGCAATTGCGGACGAGGGCAGAGTTGAGATTGCCAAGCCGGTACCTCTGATCTGCAAAAGGGAAATGAAAGGTACCAATTCTAAGGAATATTGATTAAAATCTATTATATTGATGTGATCATCTGAATTCATCTGTGTAATATTAAGCATTTAGTGTTTCCTACAGAGGAAATCAAAAACGATAATCTACCAGTATCAAGACAAATTCTCTGCAACAAGGATGGATTCAACATTACCATCTCCCAGAATGCCACAGTCCCGCCTCTGAACATGGACACACTATGGATCCGTTCCAGCCAGAGCCAGAATTGTAAACCTCAAAGTAGATCCACTGACACGGTCACTTTCAGCTTTCCATTCACTGATTGTGGCACCCAGTCTGTGGTAAATGCAGATAAATTGTCCATCAATTAATTACTGACCACAGTCACCAGATAGTTTTGTGTGAATGGACAAACTGTCTCTTTCAGATAGCAGATGGGATTATTACCTACTGGGTCAACGTTGAGGCGAAACAACCTCTGCAGAAAGGATCTATATATCGAGAAACCCCTTTCCAGTAAGAATGAGAACATTTTCCAGAGCTTTTGTTGTATTGAAGCTTAATGGACCCCCAATGCAGTTCTAATGTTTCTTTCGTTAGACTAACTGTGCGTTGTAGCTTTGTGCTGGCCAGAATGTCTCAGCTGGGCATCAAGATTCAGGGAGAAAAATCACATTACCCATCAGCAGTGACGAGTGAGGGAATACTGAGGGCTGAACTGAGGTTTGCTAAAGGTCAGGTTTATAGTTTTGCTTTCCAGCATTTCAAGTTTTCATGTTTACATCCTGTTTCTGTTTGTGATTCTTCTTTCCGCCAAAATATCTGTATAACCAAAAAGATGAAAATTCATCTGTGACCTTGAGGAACATTTTCAGCCATGAAGGTCCTCCCACAGCCATGTGTGTATTGATCAATATATTCAGAAAACAATATTTTTTTATTATATTTCCTCTCCAGATTCCTCCTACCGGTCCTTCTACAACTCTCGTGATCCTCCACTGGTCACTGAGCTGGGCCAGCCTGTGTATGTGGAGGTATTTGTTCTCAAACTTGAGGACAAGGAGCTGGTGCTGCTGTTGAAGGACTGCTGGGCCACACCAACCAAAGACCCACATGACCTGCGAAGATGGAGCCTGCTCGTTAAAGGGTAAGTCCACTCTAATTTAATTTGGCAGACTGTTTTAATTCAGAAAAAAATACATGAACAACTTCAACTGTACTTCAAAAAGAACTAGGGTCCATTGAGGCTAATCTTTGTATCCACTCCAGGTGTCCTTTTAGTGGTGATAGCCACAGGACAGTTTTATTACCGGTTGTCTCCGGTAAGGACTTGAAGTATCCCGCTCTTTACAAATGGTTTGTCATCAAGCTGTTCTCATTTGTGAAGCCCCCTGGGTTTCAAAGCCTGGTATGTAACAAGAAAGAGTCAGTATCAAAAGATGTTCAGTGTAAGGCCTATGTAAGGCCACTACTATACTGAAAGCAAATACTAATTTTTAGTGTTGGTGATTTTGATTTCCTGCTCATACAGGTATACTTCCACTGTGATATAGAGATCTGTAAAGGAGCCGACTGCTCACAACCCTGTAGCAATAGTAAGTGGGTCTATATTTTCAACTTTTGAAGCTACTCTTTAGGTATTTAGGTATCTTTGATTCTCTAGTTAAATGTTTGATTTATATATGATTTTATATAACCTTTAATGTTAGTGATGTCCATGAAAGCCTTGTTTCATTTCCTTTTAGGAAGTCGGAGAGTGGGAGGAATCAGACCAAGGCCAAGAAATCTTTACAATGTAGTCTCTGGTGGACCTCTCATTCATCTGGTGTAAATAACCTGAGAAACATCTGCAGCTATATTATATTTAAAATATATACTTCAACCCCCTTTTCATTCAAACAACTTCAGTATTTTCTCACTTCATCAAATAAATAAACTTTGAATAAACTGTGTTGAATGCAAGTGAAGGGTGTCGGTTTTTGCTGTGGGGGAGGGGCTTACAGTCATGTGCTCATTACTCAGCCAATAGAAAAACAGAGTGGGTTGTTTTGCGGAAGTCAATGCATGCTTTTGTCGTTTTCTGAACGAAATTAATACAAGTGAAGGAAATAGCAGTTTTTATACCTACTAGTTCTTTTAAAGCCATGTTGTACAGACACTAAGACGTTGTTGCCATGCTTAGTATTGCTCTTGCCTGATCCTTACACTCGGCCATCATCTCCTGGAGAAGCTGCACAGGCTCCATAATGTCAAAAACAACCAAGTGGCACCCGAAAACAGATGATGACTCGAAAAACCTGCCGATCTATCGGCACAAAGCCAGACTTATTCAGGCTGTCAAGGACAGTGCATTCCTAGTTGTCACTGGAGAGACTGGCAGTGGGAAAACCACACAACTTCCACAATACTTGCGACAAGCAGGTAAGTTGTAAACAGTCCAGTAATAATATTATCAGGTGGGTAAAGTATAAACCCCAGGCGGTGATCGTCACAAGGCAAACAGACACCATTATAAACAATATAGAAATTTATTTTGAGAAAATCATTTATGCAGGTTGGTGCTCTTACTAGGATTTATACCATTCATTTATTTCATAAAGATTTTGTCATAAAAATGTGTGTAAACTATTCTGCAAATATAAAGACTACACCCTGAATATAATTCACCTTTTAAATATCCATGTAAATTTAGTCAAATGAATTGTTATGGAGTGTTGACGACTTCCCTCTTGGGTAGGTTTTTGGAAAGATGGCAAAATTGGCATCACCCAGCCCCGACGAGTGGCAGCTATCACAGTAGCCCAGAGAGTAGCCCACGAGATGCAATGCACTCTTGGTAGAGAAGTTGGCTACCAAGTACGCTTTGATGACTGCACATCACAGGTGGGAGACAAAAGATCCAAAACTGACAAAAATATAGATGTCTTCTTTATGTGAAACACTTGAATATGCTGACGTGACTGTGTTTCATCCAGGACACTGTCGTGAAGTACATGACAGACGGCTGTTTGCTCAGAGAGATCCTGGCGGACCCTGGTCTTTCTCAGTACAGTGTTGTGATTTTGGATGAAGCCCATGAACGGAGCCTCAACACAGTAAGTCTATTGCAAAGACAATGTACTATATTGACCCTATGTCTGCAGTCCACCATGGTATGCATAAAGTATGTCAGTCTCTGCGATTGATGCCTCCTTGATTGATTCTTTATGTCCGTCATTCCTGAACCATGCCATCCAATTAATGGCTACACACACCAATTAATTAATCACGCAATGGAGTGTGTATGAGGGCTTCAACACGGGTCCTCTGGTTGAAGCATGGTCTCCCTACTCACTGTGTCACCCTGCTGCTGAATTTGTCTGCGTTTGTAAAAAAAATTTAATTTTTTTTTTACTTATTTGACTTTTCATGTTGCAGGATATTCTCCTGGGTTTATTGAAGAAAATCTTCTCCGACCCTGATAAGGCCACCAGCGGCCGATCACTCCCACTGAGGGTGGTGGTGATGTCAGCCACCTTGGAAACTGACAAGCTTTCAGCCTTCCTTGGCCACTGCCCTGTCTTCACTATTCCTGGGAGGACGTTTCCTGTCACTTGCAAGTTTGGCTCCGCTGTGGGACCCAAAGACACAGGACAGCTCCAGCTATGCCAAAGAGGTAGGTAGTGAATCATGAAGGTAATGAAGATCAACACTGATGAAGCAGTGTGGATATCTCTTTGCAGCTTGATGCATTATATCAGCATTTAATTGAATATTGTGTCTTTTTTCTTAACAGGTTGTGAAGGTGGCCCTTGACGTGCACACCAGTGAAATGGCTGGGGATATTCTTGTGTTCTTGACAGGCAAGGCAACTTATCATGTTCAAAGTTGAGAGCATACATTAAGTCTGACTCAATTAATGTTAACTCATCCATGTCTGACAGGTCAGTCAGAGATTGAGAGGGCCTGTGACATGCTGTATGAAAAGGCTGAGTCCATAGACTACCGCTATGATGTAGAGGACCAAACCATGGAGGGCCTCCTTATTTTGCCCCTTTATGGATCCATGCCCACCGGTAACTAGACGACATTTGGCGTATTTTCCTAACCGAAATTAGCTCATTGTCAACTTTCTTTGCACTACTATGAAACAAAACACAACTTCTGTGTGAAAGACATGAACAATTTGTGCCCTCTTCACAGATCAGCAAAGGCAGATCTTCCAGGCGCCCCCTCCAGGCATAAGGAAGTGTGTGGTGGCCACCAACATTGCGGCAACATCTCTCACCATCAATGGCATAAAGTGAGTCAGGCCTGTGGTTATTGGCTTATCACTGAGCTGCATATATCACATCTCACAAGAACTCATACAGTGATGTTGTTATGTCAACATCACTATTAAAAAGTTCCACTTATGTTTGTGCAAAACACATCAAACTGCATTCCTGTTTTCCATGCAGGTACATCATAGACAGTGGGTTTGTGAAACAACTCAACCACAACTCCAGGGTAGGCATGGATATCTTGGAGGTGGTGCCTATTTCAAAGTGAGTTTTGGAATAAATTAGAAATCATGATAGTAGCATCCCTGCCAGAAAGAAACCTTGCCAAGATGGATTGGGTTTGCGTCTTCTGTGTTTAGGAGTGAGGCCCAGCAGAGAGCAGGGCGGGCCGGAAGAACCTCGGCCGGGAAATGCTTTCGAATCTATACCAAGGAATTCTGGGAAAAGTGCATGCCTGACTACATGGTTCCTGAGATCCAGAGGACAAGCCTCACTGCAGTAATACTCACACTCAAGTGCCTGGGGGTTCACGATGTCATTAGGTACATGGGTATCCATTTCATGTTTGGAGATGAATGTCATATTTAATGTTCAACGCACTGTGTCCCCTTATGGTTAATATTTACCTTTACTGAGTTTCTTTTAAGGTTCCCTTACCTGGACCGTCCAGAGGAGAGGTTTATTCTAGAAGCACTAAAACAACTCTACCAATGTGATGCCATTGACAGGTGAGCAGTTATGGACTTAGTCCAATTGTTGTTGTACAGTCACAGTAGTAGTCAGTTAATGTAGGAGACAATAAAATGTCATGACCTCCTTCTGTCCGGTGTGTTGGCTGTAGGAGAGGCAGAGTGACCCAGCTGGGGGAGCTGATGGTGGAGTTCCCCCTCCACCCGGGGCTCACCAGGGCCTTGCTTAAAGCTGCCTCTTTTGGCTGCCAGGACCTACTCCTCCCTGTGGCCGCCATGCTGTCCGTAGAGAACATTTTCATCCGACCAGGTTAGCTCCTGTCTGAGGGGCAAGGCAAAAGCAAGGGCACGTGCAATTAGAGGAGAAAGGTAGAGGTAAAGAGATGTATTTTCAGTGGATTTTGACTGATCTCATACTCCCTGCAGGCCACCCTGAGAAACAGAAAGAAGCAGATACGAAGCACAGGCAGCTGGCTGCCAAGGCGGGCAGTATTAATGACTTCACCATGCTTCTGAGTGTGTTTCAATGGTGTAAAGCCAGGTACAGTACTAAGTCGCATCTAAACTGTGTGCTATTAACGTTTTTCTTCTTAAATATGTTTCAAAATGTTAATGTTTTTTACTTGCTAGGGAGTCATCGCTTTTGCTTGATGATATGACTACTTAATTTTAAGCTTTTCTTGCGTTCTGCAGCGACAGCCCCTCAACGTGGTGTAAAGATAATTGGATCCACTGGAGGGCACTGAAGTCGGCCTTCAGCGTGGAGACTCAGCTGCGAGAGATCCTCCTCCGGCTTCAGCAGGTAGTTGACGGATCTCATTGGCACATAACTGGAAGCCTGTCATGTATCCATGCTCTAAACATAATGACTGTGATGAACAATTGTGTCTTTTTGGGCACTAGCTGTGGTAGATAATTCTATCTCTCTATCTTTCTGTTGTTTTGGCTTGCCCCAATGTTAAGTAGACCACACTTCTGTCATTTATTTTCAATCAAACACCTGTTTTTCTATTATAATTGATATTACTGTGGACATGATGCACCCTGTTGCCTTGCAGAGGAGAGATTTCCCCTCCGAAACGTTCAATGGCAATAAGAACGAACTCTTCAGACGATGCCTCTGCACAGGATACTTCGCTAACGTTGCCAGAAGGTATCATCAGTGTTCATAATCTTTTGAAATGATCCACATTTAACTCTTATTCCTCTACTCACTCTTTGTGTTGTGAATACTGGTTCATTGAAATTTCCTTCATCCCACTTAGGTCTGTTGGAAAGGTGTTTTGCACAATGGATGGTCATGGATCCATGGTTCAGATTCATCCATCATCATCGGTAAATGTATTTTTAAATTAATTTATTTCACTAATAAAACTCCATGCAAGACATATATGAAAATCCAGGGAGGATTGTTATGGATAACAACCCATGTCCTTACATTGCATAGTAATTGTGAATCTGCAACCACAAAATCTCCATTTCCGCTCCAATTTCTCCTTTTGATCTTTTTTCTGTGACGCTCCCAAGCTATTTGACCAGGAGGCGGAGCTGGACTGGGTCATCTTCCATGATGTGCTGGTGACCTCGCGGGTGTACATCCGGACAGTGTGTCCCATTCGTTACGAGTGGGTGAAGGACCTATTGCCTAAGCTCCACGAGGTGGACGTCTATGAGCTGAGCAACGTGGCAAGAGAGGAAGTGACTGACGAGGAGATGGCAAAATGGGAGGCCAAGGAGGCGGCAAAAAGACAAACAGGTTTGGGAATTATTAAATATTCATTTGGGAATGGCAGTTCTGTATAATTCAATGGTTAGGCTTCAGGATAGTGGCTGGATTCGCACTGGGGCCACACATGTATGTACTGTAAAGGATAAACGCATCCACCAAATGACCATTCATGCGTGACGATCTTAAGGGTTTTATACGGTGTATGAAGTTAAGACACAGATAAGCTCTACCACGCTATATTACAAGCTAATAGATGAGTTTGTTCTCTTGTCAGAGGGGTCTGCCGAGGATGTCACGAAGAAGCTGGAGAAGCGAAACAACGAAACCACTGTCAGTGATGCTCGCGCTCGGTACCTGCAACGAAAGCAACAACGACAACAAAGCAAAGCACTATGAGAGGAGAACACATGACCCCCACCATCAGAAAGCAAAGCCTTGGCCAGCTGTTAAGAGGACATATACCACATCAAAAAGGAACATTTTGGGAGGGTTCATCTGAATAAAATTTTTTATAAGTTTGTTACATTGCTTATTTTCTAATTCATCCCTCCCCCTGACACAAGACATTATAGCAGTGGTTCCCAAAGGGGGTCCCCAGCAGTTTAATTTCTCTCCTTTGCAATGAGCACAATGAAGAGTATTTTGTCAGTTATGCAATTCTGTATCAAGTAATATCTGATAAAGACATAAATATTCTTGGATGGGATTCCTTGGGGCAAAATCGCATAATGCTTATCAATATGGGGATCCTAAACATGAAAAAACAGGAACCTGTGGTTTATAAGGCTGGTATAATAGCTCAAAAAAGAACACACATTTGGGATATCTGAATAATAAACATTTCATTCTTGTTTTATACATTGCAGGTCTCTTAGTTAACCCTCCCTGAACACAGTACAGTTAGAGTATAGTACTTGATGTTCTTTTACACTTTTCAGGTGCAGTGGACCCTCTCGTCGCACGTCATTTCCTGTTTGTGTGCGTCTGTGGGGCTGCTGTTCTGTCTGGCTTGGACGGAGGGCCTACGCCAAGCAGGCAACTAACCACAAAAAAAGGGATAAAGAGGCTACATTACATATTTTTTTCACCGATTTTGAAATTGTTTATAGTTACGTGGAACATAACTAGTTCTCAAGTTTGACCTCATTCGACTTACTCGCTTGCAAACGCCTTTAGTTAACCACTGCACCAACAACAGAACAAGCACGCCGCCGTTGTGTGGAAGAAAACAAGCTCGGCGAGCAGTTAGCTAAGCTGTGTGATCATTGACAGAGTTCAATACACACACGCCTGAACGGATAACTGGTGGAAGTTTTCTGTAGCGTGCCCGTGTCCCCCCGAGAAACGTCAGTTGGAAAGGTTTTGTCACACAAGTCGAGGTAAGAAAAGCCGCGACAATGAGAAGAACTAGCCTAAGTTGCTAACTAGCATGCTAGCTAGGTATTAGCTTGAACGCTACCCTGGCTTGCTGCCTTGCTCGATCGTGATGCAGTCATGGTCAGTGTCCTGACTCGCCACTTGGCCATACTGCCCATGGTTAACGTTGAAGATACAACATAACTTGTTTACGTATGCTATGATGTTATAGTAAACTATCAGTTTTCGACTAATTAAGTAAACGTTAGGAGACTTTGCTGAGTTAAGAATAAAGATTGGTTAAAGCCATCTAAACGTTGGCAACTAACGTTAACCTAAAGTAAACTAGACAAAAACACATCTACTGTTAGCTACAGTGGCTGTGTTGAGCAAGGTTTCTTCTTTAAACAATGATGAAACCGCGGTGACGTTATATATATCTCATAATTTAGCTTACTATCGTGGCAACTATTTATTCGATTAGTTTTATACACATCAGAGTTGCACGTACATTTACACCGTAACACCTGACTCCAGGTTACACTTGCTGTCTGTTGAAAACATGATTGAAGTTTTAAGCAATTAATGCCAAGTTGTCATGCCTCTTAATTATTGACCACAATGATGTGGATGTAGAGTAGTGAACCAGTTTGGATGTCATTTTACGCCCCCAAACAGATTTAAAGTCAGCCTTATTGATTTGTCTTTGTAAACAAAGCGGTTCAAATGGACTTTTGTGACTTTATGCACTGTAATATTCAGGCCCATCACTTTTATTGAAATACTTTAAAATCCTAGTAATGCCTCTCTATGTTCAGCTGTTGATTCAGAGGTGACCCTGGTCCACCAAGGCCAGTCCACAGTCAGTCAGCCGGAGCTGCAGGAGGCCCTTAGCCCAAAGGTTTCAGATCTCATACTGCAGTTCAGACATTTTGTTGATTGTTGGATCAATAAAAAGTCCAATATCTAACATCTACCTGGCATTACCAGAATATCAGTATCAGTGCCATATGTCATGAAAATGACACTAGATGCAGGGTTCCCATGGTCATGGAAAAGTCATGGAGTTCAAAAAATGTGTTTTTCCAGACCTGGAAAGATATGGTAAATGGAACATGTGCTTATAGTTTTGGAAAAGTCAAGGAAAAGTTGTTATTTTTTTCCAAGCAGTGAAATATTTAATGTCAAGCTTGACTGTTTGTTGATCCACTTACATTTGAGGAATAAAAACTCAAAAAAAAATCCCCATAGTATCGGTCATAAGTGATAGCTGTAGCCAGAAATAAGACCTGGGACCTTTAGATCAGCTATTCAGCGTTTTTTTGTTTTTTTTTGCAACATAGACTCTGACAAATATTTCTAAAAGGTATAGGATCCCTGTAGATGGGAGGGCCAAGCTGCCTGGAATTTTAGCACCAAACCTAAGGTCATGACAATAATTATGTTGTCTCGCACCTTTGAACCTCACTGCCATAAGTGTCAGATGTTCAGAGATAAGGTGGGTAGGAGGGGTAGGTAGATATCATGCAGCAGGTCTATTTGTTGTGTTACATGGCATCACAAGATGAGGATTTTATTCAAACACAGTGCCAAAGAGGTCTACCCTCAGGCTTGGTGGCCAGTCTTGTTGGGGCAGACCTGGATAAAGAGACAGTAAAGTTGGAAAATGCCATTATATGATTTAAGCTGAGCATGGAATCAAGACTTTCAAAGCTAGCCACGAACTGCAATGCACTGAACTTTTGCTTTGGGAAATTCACCTGCCCGGCTGTAGTTTTTATGCCCTTATTTATATCTTTGGCATTAGTTTATCAATTTCCTTGTAAAACTCTTCATCCAAAAAGGCAAACATGCTACAAGCCCTAATAACTAGACCTATGTTTTCATGCCAGTATTTTAACTGAGGCATTGACATTTTGTGAAGCAAAAGTCATACAGCTGTTTTTGCACACAGCTTTGTGAGTCACTGGGAGATATTTTTTTTTTTTTCTTCTTGACATTTCTAAAAGCGGTCCCTGTAATGTCAAGTTTACATTTGACACATTTTGAAAAGTTGACATTTATTTAATCGTTAATGTCCAATGTCATACATAATGCCAATGGCATTAGGAGTTTATAGCCTTTCTGACAAGACCGAGTTTTAGAACCACTGTTTATGTCTCCATGAATTCTGATTATATCATGAAGATATTCTAGGCAAAGATGAGGATTTTTATGGAAAATCTGTGCTGTCTTGTGCACACTGAATAAACAGGTTTTTTTCTGTTCTTTCCGTAGGTATTGTCTAAATATTTTTATCTGAGACACTCGTCTGACGCTTCACCAATAGGAACAGTTGCACCCCTTTCCCCTGCCTCCCTACAGCCCCACCCTAAACCCAGACAGTCGTCCGCCCCAGCATGAACGAAGTCAGTGTTGTAAGAGAGGGATGGCTCCACAAGAGAGGTACGGCCAATTTTATTCACCATCTATCGCCTGACTCTGCATTAAGCTATGCCCTTATGCCTTCCATATAGAAATGGTGGATGTGTAACCACACCAGTGTGGTTTTCCAACACTGAATGCATATGTTGATCACTCAAGCCAAATGTACCAGGAATCAGTCAAACATAAACCCTCCTTTGGCTCACATATCGTCCCCTGTCCATTTTTCCAGGTGAATACATTAAAACATGGAGGCCTCGCTACTTCATCCTAAAGAGCAATGGTTCCTTCATCGGCTACAAGGAGAAGCCTGAAGTTTCCAGTGATCACAGCCTCCCGCCACTCAACAACTTCTCTGTTGCAGGTCAGCTTTCCCACCTGGATGGCAAATGCTAGGAAATGCCGTGGCTGACTGTACTGTGAGAAGCATTTGTGTTGTGATAGTGTCTTCAGCTGCTTGCTCATAGCGGATGCCTCTGTGCCCTGCAGAATGTCAGCTGATGAAGACAGAACGACCCAGGCCCAACACATTTGTCATCCGCTGCCTACAGTGGACCTCAGTCATCGAGCGCACTTTCCACGTGGACAGCAATGACGAGAGGTGAGAGAAGTGTGAGGTCACTTTTTTTATTTTATTTTAGGTGTTAACTCAAATCCTGTTTCCTATTTCTTAGGAAATGTTTTAAAGGATGTTGTCACCTTCAATTTTAGTTGTTCTCGGCTCGCTGTGATATTTGAAAAGATGCAGGGTTCATTTTGGCAATTATCACAAAATCCCTATGATGAGCAGGGCGCTTGTTTGCTTTTGAATTTGAAGAGTCAATCCCATTCATAAGTACTTTTAGCAAACATGTTTGTGCTTTACAGAGTGACAAAGGACAAATACAGGTACTACTATAGGGAGCAACAAGCTGTGATTGTGACATTTATGAATTTGTCAGTTGAGGTTTTTTGAATTCACAAACTTCCGTCATTGAGTAGAAGAGGGGGGAACTTCCTTTTTATAAACAGGCCTCTGCCTTTTCACTACAAGCTGATTGTTATGAGCTTGGTCATATTGCTTGTTCACATTGCAGGCCCTCATGCTGCTCATGTCTGATTTATTTTTTTTTTTTTTATATGTCTGTTCATATCTATTCTAGGATGTAACCCATATCCGGTAACGATGAACTGACCAATGTTGAAAAAATGCGCGCTGCAGTAAAAATAACAGAAGACGTCACATTAATTTTGTACCTGTGCGTCTACTGCTTGTTTTCAGCACATTTTAGTTACGGTATGTGCCTTTGAGTTGTGGCTGAATTGAGGCGTCTCCCCAAATCTGATTTTGTAATACAGTTGGAAAAAATGTGACTTCATTCACCTTTTTACTGTTCACACTAATTAGAAAATGTCACATTTGTGTCACATGTCAGGGAAAATTCAGAAATGGGACACTTTGAGCTGCAGCTTTTTCTCTCTGTTGTAGATGCTAATGTTTTTGGTGTGGAACTATTGACAGTGTGTCGTGGAAAAAAATAGCGTTTGTAAATGTATTGGTGTTGCTTGTGACAATATTGATGCATCGGCAACTTCGTTTTTGACTGAACATAAGTAGTGGGTTGTGAGCGAGTCCCTCAGGTCTACAGCTTGAGTGCACTAGAGGAGGCAAGGACAGAAGATTGAGAGAAGATGTTTTAGAGACTAAATCATAGTGCCTCAATGGGCCATAGTTCATTACAAGCAGAAAAATACATTTCAGTTAGATAGGGCCATACCCGTGTGCTCCAACTTGAGAGCCAGATTCCAGTTTTATAAAGATCCATGTTAGACCTGATTATCCTCCCTTAACCCCAAGTAACCGAACAAGCTCCACCAAGAACCAAATGCCAACAGCCCCTAGTATGAGTAGCATGCAGATTGTCCTCTACCTTTCAAAATTGATTTACTAGACCACTGTATTTTGATTTGGCTTTTAGGCTTTATTTTTGGCACAACTGCTGTATCACCTTTGGTGATTATACTAAAGCCAAAGAACTGTTTGTAACTGCATCGCATCGTCATTATAATTTGTCAAAACTGCTTTGTTATTGCAGATTCGTAATAATTAGCTTAGGCTGAAGCTAATAAAGGTTACTTGTATTTTCCTGTGCTTCAGGGAGGAATGGATGCGATCCATCCAGGCAGTGGCCAATGGCCTGAAGAGTCAGCAGCAGGATGAGGAGCCCATGGAGATCAAATTTGGCTCACCAAGTGACAGCAGCGGTGCAGAAGAGATGGAGGTGGCCATGTCCAAGTGCCGCACCAAAGTGGTCAGTATTTGCTGAGATAGTGCCTGGCAGGTGGATCATTTCTCATGTGTTTGTTAAGCACATCTTTATTTAGCAAGGTGTCAAAGCTTTGTTGTTAATGCAACTTTGAAGCGATTAGGAAGTAAATTGGTGTCGTCTCCTTAAAATGGTTATACATGCATGTCTGTGGCTACAGGGATTGCATTTGTCTGCTGTCATCCAATGTGAAATGTAGGTTGAAAGTACTTTAATTTTGATGGTGTACATTCAGTGTTGGAAAAGGTATGTGAGAGAATAATGGTGTTGCCGTTCCCAACTACCTTTAGACAAATTGCATAACAAAGTACTAATTGGAGGCCCTATTTTGTGACATGTCATTTAGAATTAGCCCAACAGTACATAACAAAATATTGATCATATTTCTAGTAAGTCTATTAGTAATTCCAATAATTCAATTCAAGTGGTGCCTTTTCCACTCACAAAACATTTTAAAGCTGATTTTGGCTCTTTGTTTGTTTTTATAAATATTTATCAATCTGATCTGATGTGACTGCCCTTGGTGAGCACCTATGCAGAAACCTGGCTTGGGTGTTGGCTTGGGAGGAGTTTTCTGACCTAACCATAGCACTCCACCATATCATGTTCTAATACAAATCAGCCTGTATTATCTCTTCATGTGGTCTTCCATTTCAAAAATAGACGAGCCCAAATCAGGAACAATCTTGTGTTGCTTTAGAAAAGACTAAATGTTGCTTCAGTTGTGTTTCTCAGAGAAATACAAATCAAAGTTTTTGCCACTGGTATGGGGGGGATATCTCTAGGCTGGAGGTGCCCCTAGTGGGTAAGCTTCAAGTGGCGTTTCCTCTGTTGGGATTGGTTAGAACTGTTTTACTCTCCAAGCTAAACAGACGTCTAGTGTACTAGACTAACTATCCAGCACTAATACACAAAGCGCTACGGTACAACCCCTTTGGCCCCATATGTGACGTACATTTAAGCTGTATTTATGGCACTTAAGCCGGTTGAGACCATAAATAATTGTCCTGAGTGACTTCTTTAGTGCCCGCAATGTTTAAAACCCTGTCTGGCAGTCTGCCCTACGTCAGTTGTCTTTGTGACAACAATTACATTGGGTGTATCAAATGGTATTCTCTTATTATTTAATATAATTAAGAGATTTACACCTTTTCAGTGTCATCAAAAGGCATTGTGCAGGTTTTACGGTCTTGGCAACCTTCATAAAAGCCAAGTGTGAGTACTTCAGTTTGGTGTCAGTGCACCACTAGATGCAGGCATTATCAAGGCTTATCTCTGCTGTTGTCCCTACAGACCATGAGTGATTTTGACTACCTGAAGCTGCTGGGCAAGGGGACATTCGGTAAAGTGATCCTGGTCAAGGAGAAAGCCACGGGGATGTACTATGCCATGAAAATCCTCCGCAAAGAAGTCATCATTGCCAAAGTTGGTGACCATCACACCATAATGAGATCCATACACTTTGTTTTGGTACAATGTCTCCATCTATTGGTATGTGTGGACTTCCTCTCATTGCGTGTTTGTCTTGTGGTGTGTGTGTGTGTGTGTGTGTGTGTGTATTCCTTTAGGACGAGGTGGCACACACGGTTACAGAAAGCAGAGTTCTCCAGAATACAAAGCATCCCTTCCTAACGGTGAGCTACCGACGACTGGACAGTTACCTCAGTTTGTGCTGTCTAAAAGTCACCCTGCCACAATAAGTGTTCAATAATTTTGTTTTGCTTCTTCCGCAGACACTAAAATATGCGTTCCAAACACATGACCGGCTATGCTTCGTGATGGAGTATGCAAATGGAGGAGAAGTGAGTTTTTTTTCTCTCAGCTGACTCTCAATCATGTCTGTTGTGTTCACATGTATAACTGTACACTTTTGGAAAAACAGTCACTCTAGGGCTGCAACCATCGATTAATTCGGTAATTGAGTATTTTGTTGAATTTATTGAATTTACTGATGGTCAATCAAGTAATCTGATAAAAAACAGTACTCTTAAAAATGCTTATTTCAAAAACATCTAGGCAGGTTTAGCCTAAGTAGCTAAGCATCAGTACATTTTTCCCTTTGTGCCATCTGCTACACTATAAAATAAACTGTGCATCATATATAAAATGCCCAGTGCATCATTACTGTGCATGCTGTCTTTTTAATTAAAACCAGAAAGAGAAGCTAGGTAAGACAGGACACAAAGGACTTGAGCAGGAAAGGAGTTACTAGCTACCCTAGCTACTACTACTCTAGCTCACCCCTCTGTGTACTTCTCTTCTTTCTGCAGCTGTTCTTTCATTTATCCCGGGACCGAGTGTTCACGGAAGACAGGGCACGATTCTATGGTGCAGAGATCGTATCGGCACTGGAATACCTACACTCACGCAATGTAGTTTACAGGGACCTAAAGGTAAGGCGTCCTCTCACTCTAAACCTTATAATATAGTATATAATACCACTGTTAAGGTTCCCCAGGCTGGAGGTCTACTGCCAAGTTAGTTATGTCCCATTATACAGGCCAAGGCTACAGCAAGACAGTAGATAAGTAGTACATTATCATGAGGAAGTTTTGTAAGAAGGTACATAGGTACTTCTTTACTGAGCTACATTTTCAGTTAAGTCATTTCTTTGAGATGCATTGTTACTCCTGAAGTTTCAACGAAGTGACCATGCTTGCACTTTTACCTTGGCTGCTGTGTAATGTGATGCTCTTGTTCCCCTTTCAGCTAGAGAACCTTATGCTAGACAAGGATGGCCACATAAAGATAACAGACTTTGGTCTGTGTAAAGAGGGCATCACAGATGGTGCCACCATGAAAACCTTCTGTGGAACCCCAGAGTACCTGGCACCAGAGGTAACTGCACACGGGCGGTGGGCACCGACAGATACATACATGTGTGTGTATATATAGTTGTACACTGATTGTCACAGGGCCTGGAGGAGCGCATGAAATTACTTTGTGCTGGCTTGACTTGTCCGAGATGTTGCGTTAGTTAAGAAGCATTTTTTGCTTCTTCTGTCAATTATTCTCCCTCATTTGTAGAACCTGAGTTAAGAAGTTTTCCATTGGAAAGTAAATGATTTATCAGAAGGTCTCACCAAGCAGTTGCAAGTCATTATCTACATGGCATGGGTTGCTGAATGGTGCTTTCCATAAGCAGCAGTTTTATTTTGGCTATGACAATAAAATCTTTGTTCTCTGTAAGAGCTAGATGTGGATTCACTTAGAAAACATGTATGGAGGCTATAAGGCTCTGGTGTCAAAAGGTCGGCTCTAGGTTTTGTTGAAAAACCAGATGGCTGAAGGCAGAGCTCTATCTAGGGAGCAAGGGCATTATCTTGCTACACAACATGTCTATTTCCAATTCACCTTTTATGCAAAGTAAAAGTAAAAAACCTTTACGATCTTCTATTATCTACAGTTGGATTGTGTCAGTCAAGTCATATTCTCAGTCGGCCTTGTATCTGTAAAGAGCACCTTGAAACTTGTGACTTGTCTCGGAATTTGACTGTGAGAAGAAGTTGCAGTATGTTAAAGGGTTTTCTGATAGAGGGACTGCAGAGTGCTTTGCTTTAGCACAAGCTGCTTGACTTTCCTTTCTACCGGCAACTATGAATGGATAAGTAAGTGAATTAAACACATACAACTTAAAAGAAATGTGTATATGTGTCATTTGAAGCAGTATATGGCCTGCTGTTGCTCTGTTAAATTATGTTACAACTTGAGGTTGTCAGTGTTACAGTTGGACGATGGTATAGGGACATAAATGTGTAGGGCCAAAAGTTAATTGAATATCTGTCAGTATAAGGTTTCTCTCTAAATTCCCTCAATTTCTACCCTGCCAGGTGCTAGAAGACAATGACTACGGACGGGCGGTGGACTGGTGGGGCCTGGGCGTGGTCATGTATGAGATGATGTGCGGGCGGTTGCCCTTCTACAACCAGGACCACGAGCGTCTCTTTGAGCTCATCCTCATGGAGGAGATCCGCTTCCCCAAGAACCTGGCCCCGGAGGCCAAGGCCCTGCTGGCTGGCCTGCTTAAGAAGGACCCCAAGCAGAGGTGCGTGATGGGTAGTTGGTTGTATGTGTTTGTGGTTAATCGAGCACAAATTAGTGGATGAGTGAGAATCTTTGAAGATAACAGAATATTCCAATCATGAGTAGGAGTGGGGGTAAAACCTCATTAGCGAATGTCCCTAACTCACTGAGTCACTCTCATGTCCATAGAAACCAATGGCACCAGCTGCCACTCACACACACACACACACACACATGACCACACACAGCAGCACATGCAGCACAGGCCTGGTTGGCTTACACCAAGTTGAGGTCCATCATAGATTTACAGTCTTGTGCAAAGTTCCATTTGAATTGGCAAATATTGAGGACATTGTGCAGGTGAAGTAACAAATGTTATGCATTTTCAACAAAACTGTCTTCTAAATGGACCGGGGGAAATTAAATGCCATCCTGAACTGATGTCAGTTTGTGAGCAGGATGTGTGTCGGTTGGTTTTGCACCAACTGCGTGTTAACCTAAAGGTAATGATTTGCCACGTGGCAACTGACGTCATTCTGTTTTCAGGCTTGGAGGCGGGGCAGACGATGCCAAAGAAGTGATGACCCACAAGTTCTTCACCGCCATCAACTGGCAGGATGTCACTGAGAAAAAGGTGAGGGAGAAAAGTGATGGATGGATGAAGGGCTAAGGCTGATTTAGGCTTCTGCGTACATGCACAGGTGACGCCTGCAGACGTCCGCATGGGTGTTCGCCAATGCATGTCACGTTAACGCGTACACAAGGAGGCAGTGTCGCATTTACTAAAACTACCAGTACAGCTACGCGGAGACGTTCACTTGTATCTTCGCAGAGGCATAACTCGGCCTTTAGAGAGATGGTAGGGGAGGACAAACGGAAGACGTCCTAAAGCTATGATTACATGTGTACCACTGGTTTCTTGTCTGTCCACAGCTTATTCCACCCTTCAAGCCTCAGGTGACATCAGAGACAGACACACGTTACTTCGACGACGAGTTCACTGCACAGACCATTACAGTAACACCTCCAGACAAGTGTAAGTAGATCTGTTTTCTGAGCCGGAGTGTCTTTCATTTGTGCCGAAACTGTGAATTAGTATGAGCATTTCTGTACAATACCCTGTCTGTTTTGAACTCGTGTGTGTTTTTCTCTCTCCCTCTGTGTTTACTCCAGATGACAGCTTAGATGCAGAGGACTCAGATCAGCGTACGCACTTCCCTCAGTTCTCCTACTCCGCCAGCATACGGGAATGACCGCTCAAACTCTTGAACAAGCAGGCAGGCTAACACACGCTCACAATCTCTCTCTCACACACTCTCTCACACACACACATACACACACACACACACACACACACACACACACACACTTGCACTGCTGGGGAATTGGAATGACGCAAACAAAAACTGGCACAAGACACATTTTCATTCAGTTTTTCACACACAAACACCAACACACTAGCAGATCAGTGTGAAGACAAGACATGGATCATAGAGCATGACAAGAAAACAAGCCGTGGATGACCTCAGCAGGTTTGTGTGGATAGACTGGCAGCTTTGTCTCTGTGTGTCCTGACAGGGTCGGCTTTAGCCTTGCCTGCAGGACCTCTGCTGCACTACACTGGGCACCACATCAAAGCCTTGACACTTCACCGTGACCAGGTTATGCCAGCAAAGTACCACCTTACCACCAGCTGTGAACCCATGCTACACACACACACACACACACACACACACACACACACACACACACACACACACAAAGCCAACCCATGCATAGACTGCATATGTACAAACCTACTTGATAGAATTTTAAAAAGTAGAATCAAATTAAGGAAAATGGAAAAGATTTGGGGAAAAAACTATTTTTTTTCATTGATTGTTACGGTTTTAAATATAAAGCCATATTTCTGCAATTTTTTTATTTTATTTTTTATTTTTTACAAGTGCTCTTTCTGGAACTTGCTGTTACAAATCAAGTGTGAGACTGTTCCTACAGTGGGGAAAAATGGGGAGGAGGGTCAATGGGGAGAAGGTGGTGTAAACCTCAAGGAGGGTTGCCATTTCTGTGTTTGCACTGTGTGTGTGTGTGTGTGTGTGTGTGTGTGTGTGTGTGTGTGTGAATGTCTGAATATGCATGTGTGCATAGGAGTGCAAGAGAATGTATGAACAACCATTTGAATCTCAACCATCCATTTGTGTCTGTTTATGCATGTTTTTCAATTCTGAACTTTTGCTGGAAGTATTGACAAGAGAGAGACACTACGCAGCGCAGTCATTGGCCTTTTTAAAGGGAAAAAGGGTGAGAGGAGATGAATAAAGGCCTGCTGCCATGGTGTTAATAACGGTGAGAAAGGAAGGATGAGAGTAGATGCTTGACCACAGCACCAGGCAAGTCAGTCCCCCCTGTCTTGAGAGACCAATCTAGATGGCCACAGCCATGCACCACCCTCGGTCCAGTAGTTGTCACTCCCTAGCTGAAGCAGGACTATCCTGAAGAGTTAGTAATCAATCATTTGTTCACTTTTTATTTGTAATATATCAGTTTAATGATTTTTAATATTTTAAAAGTAAGCATTTGAATGTTCCCGTATTTAAAGAATGCACAGTGTTTCAATCATTGGTAAATGTTTGTGAGGAGGCCAAAATTTGACTGACTTAGCGGAAGTTCAACACTTCAAATGATTCCACATTTGATGTTTAGGGTCTTTGCTATGTGTTTTCTCTAATGCTGTATTTCGAGTACTTAAATCCAAATAGTCCTCCGTCTGGAGAATAGACCAGGGCCACTAGTGAATCATTGTGTACTCAAGAATGTGAGCTCTAGGCCAGTGGGTCTCAGCGATGTCCCCGACAGTATGCAGGTTTACTTTCCACCCAAACGCTACACCAGCAGATTACACCTTCACCCAGAGAGGGGGAACCAATCGGTCAAATCAGCTGCCGTAGCGTTTGCTTGGACTGGAAACCTGTAGAATCCTGGGTCACGGTGGCACATCGTTGAGAACCACTGCTCTAGATAGCAAATTGAAAAGTGCTCATGTTGACGCAAGCATATTATATTCCATATTGCTGGAAGAGATGTCGGTTGCTCTCTGAGCTTCACTAAAGGAACATCAAGACCTTTTTGTTTCATTGTTTTTGTTTCAATTCACTTTCTCCCTTTTTTGTCCATCTATTCCTTAAATTTTGGAAGACGCACTTGTTTAAGTATATATTATATAAAATATATATATTAAAAAGTTTCAAAACATGTTTGCTTTTTAAGTTCTTCATTTCTGAGGTTTGCTTGTCACCTAACAGTAGTTATTTTGACTTGGCAGTTGAGTTCTGGTAGTATCAGCTCCCTCAGTAAATCCATAATTAACTGTTCCCACAAAATAAAATTTAAATGGGGTGTTGGGAAGGCAGTGGTGCAACCGGTGTGCTTGCAATGTCACGAGTTTGAGTCTGGCTCACAGCATTTGTCATGTTATCCTCTTTCTTTTCCATCATTCCTGTCTCTCCCCACTGCATACTCGGTAACATGAAAATGTTTTTTATAAAAACTTAAATAATAGTAAATTACAAAAACTGACATTGCAGCAGAATTCTACATCAAAACGACATAGAAAAGGAGTCCCCAAAGCAATTCAACTAACGCAAAGAAACTTGCCTAGACATTATCGGCTTTTTGTAGCCGGAATTTAACTTCCTTTAAAGTGCTGATAATTGTTACATTACTGGGAGAAATTATACAGCTCTCCTTTGAGAATGGTTTCTACTTTCCCGATGGTACTTGTAAAATCAGGTTCCTCCAATGCATTTCTATGAGCTCTCAAAGTAGATTCCACACTTGTCTTTTGGTTTGCTGAAAGTTTGACTAAAATGTTCACATCCTCACCTAACAAGCCCCAAACATTTCCCAGATCGTGTTAATATTTCTTCAGTTTAAATTAAAAGAATGTATTGTTTGTTCTGTAGTGTTTAGAATAAGTATAATGAAGGTGAAAACTGTTGGATACCTTTTTTAAGCATTTTTTCTACCATTTCTTTCAGATGTGAACTGCACAGCAGTGATTCAAGACCATTTTTTAAATGGTGACTAAATTATTGACCTGGCGTTCTCTGGAATACCCCTCATGTCACATCTACAGTTGTGTGTGTGTGTGTGTGTGTGTGTGTGTGTGTGCGTGCGTGTGCGTGTGAGTGTGAGAGACAGAGCGAGGGGGAGAGTGTGGAAGTGAGTGAGATGTTTCAGAGTGTAAGTGGGTGATACGGACACAGAAAAAACAACAGGTTTCGACACAATTGTCTCATCATTGGCCCCGGTTCTTGCAGATGGTAATGTGATGCAATGGCTTTGACCTACAATTCACAACTTCAGCACCTCTTCTCACTGGCTCAGGCATAGCCAACATACTCTAGCCTAGTGTCTACTTTTGGAAACGGCAGGACCGGATATCAGAACCACTTCACTGATGGACTCTACTGTATATTTGCCTTCATTGTTATCATGGCCATAAGGGGGTGCTGCAGAACTTTTGTAATATTGGTTGTGAAGCCATACACTAAACCTTGCTGCTGGCCACGCTTTGTAAAGTAGTGCTTTACAGCTGAACATGCAAGTAAATAACCCTGACCTCTCCTGTAGGCATACACAGGCACAATAAGCACCTCCTCACTATTATGTAAATACCAAAAAGGCTTGATGGTGAATGCAGAACTAGTAGAAGGGGAGGCCTGCAGCTTTGTAGACTTTAATTTGCAGCTTTACTATGGTTACCTTGCTTCTCTGTATATTTGAATGTGATCAACAGTCACGAATGTCACGCCTAATGCTGGTGTAACAGGACTTTCTTTGCTTGTTGCTATTAGTCAAGTTTCAGAGGGAAATGAGAAAAGCAATCTTTAAGGGGAGGACGTTGTCCTGGTAGACAGTTTCAGCCCCCCTTTGCAAAATTTTACAATGTAACGGGTGATACCTGCTACAGTATGGTAGCTTATAACATTTGCAATTACAATGTGCCAGTAAAGGTTTTTACTGAACAAAGTTGTGTGTGTCTCTTTTTTTTTAATGGTATTTTGCTATTTGTTATACTATTGCATGGACTTCAAGAGCCTATGAAGGTCATACGAGAACAGCGCATGTAGATAAGATGGAATAAAAACAGAAGGTGAAGAAATTGAAGAGAAAAGTTCCACCTTTTGAAAATAAGTTATTTGTTTTAATCTTGTGTCTTAAGTCTTTGGTTGCCAACCCAGATGGCACCGGGTGGCAGGGTTGTCTAGGGGTTAGAGAACCTGTCCTGATCCAAACGGTCCCAGGTTAATTTCCTCCAACAGCCATTTGTCCTGTTGAAGGTGTCTATGAGCAAGACACTGAACCCACAGCTGCTCCCTCATTGCAAGGTGCTCTGTATAGTAGCGTCACCTAATGCCTAAATTGTAACAACTTTACAGACTGGACCCTCTTTATTTTAGATACTCATAGTCGTGATAAATAGCATTTTGGAAATTAACTGATATATTTCACAGCATCATGTGTCATTGTTTTTTCTGTTGATGATTTTCACCCTTTAGCATGTCCAAGTCAAGTTATTTGCAGTGCACATGTCATACAATGATGCAACTCAAAAATGAAACATGATTTAAAAAAACGTCCAACCCTAACCTTCCATCAACACAACAGATAAACCCCTGCACCTCAACAATATTTTTAGGTGACAATAAGCAGTTCTGGTGAAACTTGTGACTAGTCTTGAGGATCATGGATTACTTGCCTATGTGATTTTGGCCCAAGAAGAATTTCTGTTTCATCTCTATTGATTTATACAAAGTTTTGGGACATCCACACAGTAAAATGTTTAATGCAGTTAATCAAGGTGTTCGTTGGACCCAACTCATCAGGCGATAAAGAAGTTGGATGTCATCAATATAGTTATGGAAATCAATGTTATGTCAAACGCAGTGGCGGCTGGCCAATAGAGGGCGCTAGGGCACCGCCCCACCACTCCCCACATCCTAGACTTCATTGAATAAGACTTTAAAAATTACTTTCTTTTTTTTTTTTTTTTTTAAATGAGCGAGGTAAATATTATATAGTTAGTGAGTAGAATGTATAATCTGCAATAAAATGTAGATTAAAATTGTTCTATGTTGTCTAAAGTTACTGCTAGGTCACGTATTTCCGGCCTGGGGCGCAAAAATCTTTGCCCATTGACTTGTTATAAATTGTACATGCGCAGTTCGCTCCTCTCAATACAAGAGATAGGAGCTTGGTGGGGCGCAGCTTTCCTGCGCCCCACCAACGAACTGCGCATGTACAAACAGCATTTATCTGAATGCTGCTGATTTACACACCACCAACCACTGGTTGGCAGCAGAGAGCGAGGGGCTCGTGGTACATCTGACATAAAACGCGCCAGAATGAGACAATATACTCGGTCGTTTTCAAGGAGCTGGTTTAGTAGGAAGGCTTGGCTAACTGTATGTAGTGACACTAATGCTTTATTTTGCTTTCCCTGCACCCTTTTTCAAACGACAGGTCTCAGACCCAGCATGGATTCAAACAGGTTTGACTGATTTAAACCACATATCAGAAAAATCAAAAGCAAATGTTTGGGAAAGTAAACATAGCTGCTCAGCTTGATGAAGGCTACAGGATAGGGATTTGTAAGCATAATGAAGAGGTTGACAAAATCAGACACATCCTGTCTAAAATAATAAACTGTCAAGTTCTGTGGTGCCATAGAGTCATTGAGAAATCTGCATCTCTCAAGGAGAGAAGGGCAAAATGTATGTACAAAAAGTTGAAGCCACAAGGTGGCAAAGTCATATAGCTTTGAGCCAGTTCACTCAGCGTTTTGATGGCACTGGGTATTTCAAATGTAATAACATATTAATTTATTTTTTTCTTAAATGTTATTTTCTATTAGGTCTTACTGTGTTCATAATTTTCTGCCATTGTCTCAGGGTTTTGTGTTGTCAGATTTCTGTTGCACTTATCGAGGCACTTTTTGGTTACTTTAGTCTTTCACCATTACATATTGTAGTATAAAAGATAATTATTATAAATAATTTGCACTAATTGAAGTACCTTAACTTACCTTAAGCACGTTTCATTACAACAAATGTTCATTCAGCTCAGCAAATACAAATAAAGGCCTTATCATTTATTTAAATACACTGATGATACCTTAGTACATGTTTGTTTGATTTTTGGTATAGCCCCTCCTGGAGAAAAATGCACCAGCCGCCACTGGTCAAACGTGACTTTCGATGGCAAATACTATAATATTCCTATGTCATTCTGTCATATTTGTATAGTTTCCCTCTGAACTTTGTGCTACTTCTTAAGTGTGTGTCTATGCTTCCTTCAGCTTGAAAAGACCATGGCCAGCCTGGAATTAGTTCACCAGTTTGAGTAGCTGGCAATATAAATATCTGGTGTAAACCCTTATGGAAAAAACATAGTCATCTCACAATACATTTTTAGAAGGATACTATACAAATATCAGCAAAATGTATAAGTCCTTGTGGGAATATAGGAGGAGATAGTAGCTCTTCACGCGCGATCTGTTTATTCAAAGGCGAAAAATGTCCACACGTGCTGTATCAAGTCAGCAGAGTCAGAATGGTGTGACTTCAAAATAAAAGTATAAAATTCGTCACTATTGAAAAACAGTAGGAGGATACAGAACAATAATTTGCATCAAAATATTCAATGGAATCATTCTAATAAATATGGAGTATATTGTATACATGTATATTATAGATGTGTTTCAGAATATGTCATGGACTGGTATATCTAAGGCCAAACATTAATACATAGAACAGATTTCTCCTTATATACTTTCCTTATTTTAACTGCTGTACTTTGTATTGCTCAAGAGAAACCTGTTGCAACAAGTTGGTTAATATGGGCTTTATTTTTAAGTTTTGACCGGAAGTGCTATTTTGGGGTTATTTTCAATTCTGGTTAACTTGACACCGGTGTCCACACCCCAATCAGTGGCCCACCTGTCTTTATTAGCGTCTCTCTGGGCAGCATGGCGGTTCTCTCTGCCTTTCCCTTCCGCCGAGACTCGTGGATAAGTAGCTGCAGCGGCTCGGCCAGGAACTCTGTCTCCGGCTCTGACTATGGCCAAGACTGGCTTCTGCGACGCCAAGCCTCTGCTGGACTTACACAAGAAGGTGAGTGCAGTGATAAGATAACTGATAAACAGGCATGGAGACTGCAGCTAAACAAACGAATTTAACGAACTTCAAACACATGTTAGTTAGGATGGTTTGTCTGGCTAACTACAAACATAAAATAAAGGTGCATCTGTATACAAGTGTTTTCTTATCGTTGACTAACACAAAACTTGATTTTAATAAAAAAAACTTTAATGCCCCCATGTTGAGAATATGGTTATCATTGCGTCGTAATTCAGAAGGCACAATTTTCTGACTTGATAATTTCAATGGTGTTCAAGTTTCCAAGTAGGGAATTCACTTTTCTGATCTATATCTGATCTAGACATTTGCTGTTCTCCTTCCAGGCGGAAGAGAGACGTGCCCCCTTAAGAGCTTGGGCTAATACCTGTGTGCCTAAAGACCGCCGGCAGCCCCTGGAGGGGGATGAGCCCAGGATGGCCTCTGTTAAGATGGAGCCAGAGCGCAGATGGGTACGCCTCCTGCTACAGTCTGCTCTACTTCTCTCCCTACCTCAGAAAGTTACTTGTAATTTACTCCTTAGCTTTTAATTCTACTCATTTTCCTAGCACGTCGCTCTTAGATGATGGTTCTATGGGCACCTGGACTTCTGCACTCCTAATTGGTGGTTGTGTAGTTTGAAAATCTAGGAATAAGCTGTTGCATTCATTGTAAGATGCTTGGGATAAGAGCATCAGCTAAATGCCTAACATGTCATTTCAGATGTCACAACCCATATAGTCCCATTTATAAATAAACAAGCATGTTCCACTGATGACAGATTATGCTGATGTTTAAGGTGTTTGTGTCTGCAGGACAGGAGGCTATCGGTGTCGATGAGTGATGGCATCCTCATGGGGTTCCATGAAGACAGTCGGACACACTCAGCTGGTAGTGTACTCGATGCCAAAGGTTCTCAAAGTTTTTCCACACCAGAGATCCCCAAATAGATGCACATTTTGTGGGGGGGGGGCCTCCATTCCAACCCACTCTTACTAGGTACTGGGGAGCATCTTTTTCTAAGAGTCGGGCTCTGTGTGTTTGTTCGTGCATGTGGGTGTAACACTTTTTTTCAATGTGCGGTGCTTAGGGGAATTACGGTATACACTCTCTAGGCCAGGGGTGTCAAATCATGTACCGTGGAGTGCTGGGTATGCAGGTTTTCATTCCAACGAAACACTACACCAGGTGGCTTCACTGATTAGTTCCTCCTCTGTGGTTGAAGGTGTGATAATCAGTGAAATCAACACTGGTGTAGTGTTTCGTTGGAATGAAAACCTGCATACCCAGCACTCTATGGAATGAGAACCTGCATACTCTCGGCCCTCCATGGCACATGGTTTGACACTCCTGGCCTGCTCTAGGCTGCAGAGCCCTAGGAGTCCTGCATAAGGGAAATCTAGTGACCTGTACACTAGGCAGTACGGTAGAAGTCACAAGCATGAGCAGCACATACCAGGAAGTACCTCGGTGATTGATTTATTTATTTTTTCCTTCTCTAATTAGAGTGGCTAAATCGACACATGAATAAAAAATGTTGTTCAGCGATTCTCCAACAACTGCACTACCACAGTACTTTGATAACTCACTCCAATCAATCAGACCCCTCCACCCAAGCACCTAGAAAACACAAGCACACTTGTTAGATTTGACTTTATAAAATGATAACTTAAGTGATTATGTGTTAGTATTGCACACAAATTAATTGTAATTTGTACCCTCTGTAGCAACAAAATATTTTGTCAGACTAATGCTACTGAGCCCCATGTGCATTTAGACCTCTTCTAGTGTGCCATGCACAATCAAACAGTTTTCTGGCTTTCAGATGTCATTAGTGAGACTGTGGGAAATGAGAGCAAAATATCCATATTTTATTGTTCCTGATGCTTTGAAAGAGGGAGGGGGGAAATTAAATCTACTTTCATTTGGCGTTAATAGCTCTCCTTGTGTCTTATCCTGTGTAGCAGATGGGTGTGGGCAGGAACCAGTCCTCCTTTGCTCCCTTGGGTGTCAGGGCCTCCACAGCCTACATGCCTTGGTGCCCAGCCTGCTGCGCCATGAAGTGGAGGTAGCCATGGAGAGACTGGACCTCATCTGGGACCGGACCTACGCCTGGGACATCTTCTTGGACATGATTGTGAGACACCAGGAACTCTTACCCACTGCTCAGTATCTATGCTGTAATTTGTGGGTGGATGCTCACAGTCGTGGAATGCTTATTAAATACTTTATTTGCTGGGCCATGTTTAACAAGACCGTATGTTAGTGCTGGGTTTAATGGGTATGTGGCAGGTTGGTAAAATGGGCCTATGCTCTGTTATCCCCTCAACACCACTCTGAATAGGAACTGCAGACGAATATTTTTATCTTTAGAGAACAAACATCCAGTGCTGGAACTTCGACAATACATAATTGATGCATAGTGGTTTTGGCTACAGGGCACTTCAATAGCTATACATGCTGTTGTCTTATCAGAGCATTCATTAAAACCTGGGTTTATTTGATGTCATTTACACCTGGAAGTAGATTGGCTATCTAAACTACTTTGGAGATTGTTTCTCCACAACATCGACAGTTAACACTTTGGGTAACTACTGACTGTTTTCCTTCCTGCAGAGAAATCAGTTCCGCAACTCTTTTCCCAACGCTGACCTGCCCCGGCCTTTCACAGATACCACCCACGCTGTCTTGGTGGACTGGCTTATACAGGTTCATGTAAGTGCCATAGTGCATGAGGCCTTGAAGGCTTGTCTGAAAATCCACAACGTCAACTTGAGAGCACATGCTTGATTGTAGCAAAACAATGGGTGCATTTTTCTCCAATGTCAGGCTGAAGAGTTGGATAGTAAGTCAGGGAAACTAATTATCATTTAACTCTTTAGGTTTGTTTGAGGATGCCCTGTTTATGTCCCTCCAGGAGGTGTTGCAGTTCCAGGAGGAGACCCTCTATCTGGCCATACACCTCCTCAACCGCTCCTTCCGCCAGATCAAGGTGACCACACCCAACCTGCAGCTTCTTGGTGTGGTTTGCCTCTTCCTGGCTGCTAAGAAGGAAGAGTGTCTCCTCCCTGAGGTATGCTAAAAACACTGTTGGTTGAGGAGAGCAAACATTGTGAGTGTTTGAGTCTTCAGCGAACAAGGGCCTGAAAGCAGTGAAGGCAAGCCTGTGACTAAAATGTCTCTAGTTTGAAATGCCAAACCAGTTGAGTAAATCTGAGTGGGAGGGATAAATAAAGCAGACTCCTCATTCCTCAACGATGTTTTATTTATTTGTTTGCCCTTGAGCAAGTCTTGTAATTGAGTGTGAAGCAGGGTATTGCTGGGGAAAATGCACACATGAGCTCTGTCAATCTGTACAGTCTCACAGCACATCATGTTTTTGTAAGCTACAACTAGCTACCAAAACAAGTCCAAAACATTGTAAATGTGCAAATACCATCCATAATGTGTTGGATGATTTTTTTACCTCTTCAATCTTTCCCATTATTGTTCCTCATCTCCCAGGTGTCTGAGCTCTGCTACCTGATGGACAACAGCTACAGCAAGCATCAGCTGCTGCGGATGGAGCGCAAAGTCCTTTGCGGGCTCAAATTTGACTTGACCTACTGTCCCCCTCTGCACTTCCTCCTCCTCTCTGCCTCCATTGCACGCTGTAGTGCCAAAGTGGGTTGACATTAGTAGATGTTTTTAAGTCCGATTCATCAGCATACATCAATATAAGAATCCTTGGCACAGCTGTCAATTAGACTCATGTTTCAATACATACAATACTGAAGTGTCCTCACACTCCCTGTTTGCTACCAGGTGGTGTGGATGGCCCGCTATCTGCTGGGTCTCTCTCTCTTGGAGGCCCAGTGTGTGGTGTTCCTGCCTGTGCAGTTGGCAGGTGCTGCCCTCTGCTTGGCCCGTCGGGTACTGCAGGAGCTGCCCACACCAGAGGGGGAGACTGCCTGGTGTCTGGCCTCCAGCATCCATGTGGGCAGGTGTGTAGAAAACCCCAACAGCACTGGATGAATGCGATGGTATGAGGAGGATCGCATCTACTTGACTCATAAAATACATTTCCCTACATCCACCCATCTCAACCATGCCATTTGGTGATCACATTTTATCCAGAGTGCCCTATCGGTATCATAAAAGCATACTTTTTCTCTATGGCCCCAGTGAATTGAAACGCCTAACCCTGACAGTATTGGTATTCATTGAGCTCTGTGCAAGGGCATAGTTTAAATTTCATGATTAATAGCATCAGTGATTTCACTGTGTGGCTTTTCTTTTCTTGACATGATCTTTTCACGAACATCTCTGCCTTCCTGCTAGGCTAAAACATAGCGAGCGTCCATAGCTAGCTAACGTCTAGAACCAAGATATCATTAGCCTACGTTAAGCTTTCTCTGCTATGAGTTTACGTTACCATGCCTACAGATCCGACGGGTAGCCACATAAGCCACATGGCCCTAAGAGTCACTTTTGTTCCTTTTTTGATGAAACGTTGGATTTAGTTTAACGTGAAAGTTTATATAGACAAAATTACCAAAAAGTGGTAGGGACACGTCCATACCAGTTATGTAGGAATCTACGCCCATGGCTCTGGGTTCTCGAGGGCTACTTCACTGCTGCATTTTCTAAGTGTTGCTGATTCCTTTGGCCAGAAGTAATGCATGTTATGAAATAATCTGTTCCTTGCTGTCGCTTTGAGCCCTATGTTTTCTGTGTCTTTCAGTGAGACTGCCCTCCTGAGGATCATGCACATCCTGGCAAGTGCAGCAGCCAAGGCCCAGAGCCGAGAGACCTGTGCTACTTTTATCAAATTCTCCTCCCCAGTGACCATGCACGTCAGCAGCCACCCTGTTCTTAAGAACGCCTCCTGTCTGCTGGGCCTACCTTCTTTCCACATCTGATGCCCCCCAGGGGGAGAATCATATCCCAGAACTCCAAGGCCGTGATATGAGACCAGTATCACTTGAGACAATCACTCCCTTGTCAAAGTAATCTGAGCCTCCGGTATGCTGAGGATTTACAAGGCTATGGATCCTACGGAGTTACCTTGTACTCAATGCACCGTGGAGATGGGTGAAGAAGCATGAAAGATTTGGTGCCAAAAACTTTGGTCGGATTTCTTGTGTGTTGCACGCATGCGGTATAGCCAGCCCTGTGGCACACCTGTTTTATGGTCTTATCTTGCAGCTGATTTAGAAAATATTTGAATTGTACTGAATGTTGGTCCTTGTCTTTATTTGTGGGGAGGACATGGGCTGTCTGTCAACTTATTTGAGAATTTTTAATGTAAAAATAAAGTGTCTGCTGCAAAATACTGGGATTCTGAAATCGTACTTATTTTTGCACAAAAGATCTGTCTGCTTAGCAAGTCACGTTTCTCCACGTGAAGCAGGACGTGCGCCAAGAAGTCTTCCATGTGTGCCGAAGATGAACTACCAGATGTCAGTGACACTGTACATCGTCTTGGTCCCAAGAAGTCTAATAATACCAAACCCAGAGGAATCTTTCAATTCACCTCCCGGATCTACTGTGATGCCATTTGACGATCTGAGAAGGGCTCAGCCTTCCTGAAGAACAGCCTGAAGGTAACAGGACCGGTCAGCAGCAGCTAGAGAGAGGAATAAACTCTGGCTTGGAAAAAGCATGGAAAGAAAACAAACCTGCATACTTTGTTGGAGGCTTGCCTTTGTGATTTGGGTCCAGTGAGGTGGTCTGGTGGCTCTGTTATGCTGTGGGGTTAGGGTTAGGGAAAATCCTGGCATGGTTTGGGTCTACTTGTCCCCCGAGAGGGAAGGATCATTCAACTTTTTTGTCATTGCACAGTACAAGTACTGAGACAACGATCACCTTTATCCTATGATGAAACATTTCTATCCTTTCTATTTCTATATTTTGGAAGAATGGTGTTCCCTCCCTCCAGTAGAGTTCCAGAGTCATGTAGAATCTATTCCAAGACACACGGAAGCTGTTCTGACGGCTCGTGGTGGCCCAACACCTTATTAAGACAGTTGTTTTTTCCTTTTTAATTTGTCACCCGTCTGTATATCCTAGCCATTATTACATGCTATACTTTGTTGCTGAAACAACTTAATTGCCTTCGCGGGGGTTGTACGTGTGATCTAAGCTGATAATGCTCCTATAGTTCAAGAAAAGGTGGGTGTTAAAGACAGTCAAACATGCCTTTGTGCCTACAAATCTTGACATTTAGATGGGCGTATGAGCCTTGTGCTTGGTTTAGGCCATTTTAAACGTAGAGACGTCCCGAGAATTGTTACAGGTTTGAAGACTGTGCATTTTGTTTAACTTCTGCTCCTACGGCTGTCCCGCCCCTACACGTATATTCACTCATGATTCGCTGTCAGAGGCGGAAAGTTAACCAATGGGCGTTCAGCGTCACGAAGGGGAAGCGTAAGGTGGCCCAAGGCGACCCTAGGTTCAGATGAGGTAAAACAACCTAAAACCCGACGGTTCATTTAGTCATCGATGGGTGACTTGGATTCGACCCTGGTCCTGCACACGGGATCGCTTGACAAATTGTGTAGATCCAGAATTTTTTTTTTTTTTTTTTTTATTTTTTTTTTATCGCTTTTCAACATCCCGTCGTCAGGTCTCAGAGCAGTGTCAGACCAGCCAGTCAGCATAATACCGGAACTTGGGCCATTCTACTTTCAAAATAAAAGCATACATTTTATACTGTACTGCGGTGTATAAAACAATACGTTTCAAAGTAAAAGGTGTTTTGGAGAATGTGATATATTTTATATTGATATTTTTATTTATCAGATTGCGCCTTAGGCCTTAATATTCACTGCTTATACTTGAGCCCTTTGTATTACTCAAACTTAGGAAAGCATTTCAACACGTTTTCCTCAATATTGGTTTTATTTTGAAAACGTTGGTCTGAACTGTCTTTTTTTTTCTTTCAGGCTTGATACTGGCAAATCTCACTCAATGCATTTATTACTATAGTCTACCACGCGCTTCACAAGGAAACCAGGATATGGATGAAAGAGGACAATGAACTCTTTTCATCGGGACTCCGAGAGATAACAAAAACATAATTATGGACCTACAGTCTCCCCAGGCTTAGCCTTACTGCTCGGTGCCCTCCAGTTAGGCGAGAGGGGGTAAACTACCTTTCGTTGGACATAAGTGGCTATTTTACATTTGGAGGTAGGTTTTCCATTCTTTATAATTTATCTAATAAATCGAATAGCTTTATAATAAATCTAATCTATCCCTTTGAAAAGCGACACAGCTATGCCTTCTTAAAATATCACCTTGCTTATTAATTTCGTCGCTGTTAACTTTTCTATACGTGGAGACTTAATATTTATTCTCAACAGCCATGCAATGTCAGTTTCCATCCACTTTATTTTTGTGTGATTATTGTGCGTCCTTCTATGTGCTGTCTACGTGCAATGTGAGAGGAAGTGTATGTGTACTAGGGAGGGCTGGACTCAAAAGTTATGTGGTTACATAATGTGGGGGCAGGGGAGGACAGCCTGGGTGATTACAGCTGAGAGCTAGTAGCGCTGCCTTCAAATGCTGTCGGAAATATCGTATGTACGAATCAAACGTGAAAAAATTGTAAATACACCAGGGAAAGGTGGCTATCAAATCCAAGAATGCCAAGTCAATACTTGTGTCCTTGTGGAGAAAGTTCTTCCCGAGTTGTTTTGGAGAGTTTGAGCTTCTCAAGGAAGCGAGCACAGAGCGTTGTCCTTGTTTGACATGGTCCGTGTACTTGACGTCACGCACGACCAACCAGGACTCACAGCTGTTTTCTGTTCCGATCACCGCTGTTTGGGTGCGATGTGTCTGCAATGGTTGTTGGGGCTTCCTATTCATTTTCGTCGGCTAAGTCCCCATTTGACTATTAATTACTAAAATTACCCTCGTCAGGCAATTTTCAACTCAACATCTGTAGGGTCGTATTTACTAAGAAGCGCGCCAATTACTACCGGGTGTAAAAAAACTTTATGGGCTCAGCTTTCTGCAGTTTAGCACCTGATTTTTATAATTCGAATATTTGAGTCGCAACCACAGTCGCACAGGCTGCAGCATTGCTGTAAAAGCAATAGACAGCCAGGTGAGAGAGCAGACTGGGATCTCTCCGCTGGAGCTGAGCCAGAGGAAGGAGGTGAAGGGTCGCGGCGACTCCTGGTCCGAGGTTTCAGTTCGTTTTTTATTTCGTTTAATCTCTTCCTCTTACATTTGAAAAGGTGATTCTCAGATCTAACACTTGTATTTAGTATTATTCTTTGTCATTTTCTCTCTCTGTCTTACAATAACGTCTTACCGGGCTCCCGTTGGGTGTTAAATACCGTTCAGTACAAATTATGCGTGTTTTCGATGGGAGTGATCCATTTCAAAAATCTCAGTTTTTCATTGTCACATTGCCACTGCTCAAAATGAATTGTAATTTCGTCAAACGTGCTAAAGGTTTTACGAGAGAGAAAGAACAGATTCCTGTAATAACATATCCCTGAATCACTCAACACGAACTCTTCTCAAAATCATCGATAGTCTCTAGACTAGACTCTAGTGTTCTATTATAAACATCGCCTCATATTACATGACCTTACTTGTGACAGTCATGTTAATGTTCAGCCTACATGCATAGCTAGTTTATGTGTCTTAATAGGAGACTGTAGGTGTGTGTGAAAGAAAGAGATGTAGATATTTCACTGGACTCAAAGTATGTCTTAGAAGTAGTTTTGTACTTATATCGTTTGCTCTTTTATCCCTTGTTTTATTACCTTTGTGTTTTTACACCTGTTTGCATAAAGTGCTTTTTGACTCAACATGTAGAGGTGGAGCACTGGCTGCAGGCACAAGTCACTCATATCTAGAGTTCCTCTGATCAAGCAAAAACCCGTCTGCAGATATTTTATAATTATTTCTTTGATACCACATGTCTGCATGAGCGTCAAGGGGAGGCACTGGAACCATAATGCATCTATTAGCTATTACCTACAACTTAGTGTAGTGTCTTACAGAAAAATGACGTGGCCCACCATGGACTTTAAAGTATCTGTACAATATGGCCATGTAAATACAAACCAGTTCAAACAGGGTGGGGCTAGTGTAGTAGCTCATTGGTGTTAGTGTCGGAACCTAATTTGTCTTGGTCTAGGACATGGGCCTTGAATTTCTTGAAGTTCATATGGTCTGTTAATTTATTCTGTTTTAATCCCTGTCCCAGTAATGATTGCCCACATATTTGAGAAACATGAAAAGGCAGGATGATGTTGATTTACCTCTGTAGCAGAAGGCATAACTGGAATTTTCTTTCTGCCATTATTTTGTAATTCACTTACATTTGTTCAACAAGTTATTTGATACGGCATGCATTTTCTTTTGTATTTTTACACATCTCTAATGGAAGCATATATAGACAAAAGATATATAAGTTCTTGGTCTCAGACAAGGCTGAACTTCTAGCCTTGGTCTTGGGCTACAAACACAATACATGTGGACACTGCTTTTACTGCTTAATTTGTTTTTAGAACTGCATTGAATTAATGGAAATCATTTAAAAGTATTTATACACATATAAGATAACATTCAATAAAGTACTCACTTTTGTTATGTAGTCATAAGCAATGCCATCTTACAGTCTGAAACCCATGAACATCAGCCTGAGTGCATTTTGAAGTACCTCTGTGCAGATTCAGATGTTTCTATGCTTGGCTCAGTGTGCAGTGTGGGATTTATGGTTGAAAGATAGCAATTTGTATTGGTTTATTGGAATTCTTTGGAAATATTCCAGTAGAAGAAATGCTTTTACATGTCTGCCGCCATTCAGAGGCAGATTAAACATCATATACTGGTGTGGACTTTCTCATTAGGGCGCGGTATGCCTAAGGAACAGCCTTGCCTGAGTGAGCGTAGTCCTTGCACATCCAGCAAGAATGCTAAGGATAAGAGCAACGGCACTACTCTGCAGGCCTCTCGTGGTACTGAAGACACAGATGACTCAAGCGGAAGGGGCTCCCACTGTAGCTCAGAAAAAGACTCTGGCTACTCTGGTAAGTTGAAGTAAATGTAGCATAAATAATCAGGAGAGAGCACATCAGAGTGGTAACTGTTATTCTCTCCACCTAGCTCCCATATCATATCCCGTGATGTTGACCACTATTTGTGGTGTGCTCATACAGTGCCTGTACAAATCAGTACAGACCATGATAGTTAGAAAATCTGAATGGGATTTATGAATGTAGCCTGTATGAATGTAGTCATGTGTATGACTTGGATCTAATCATAGCCACAGTGTAGGCTTCTCTACAAGGATGTGTGTGGACAATGCCCGCTTTCATGCCATCTATCGAATGTTGTATCCCCACCATGGGCTCACAAATGATCCCCCGAATCAGTGGGAGAAAATATGAAAGGACAGGTGACAGACAACAGCCCTGGCAGTGCCAGTGGACTTTTTCATAAGCCTAGATGATCCCTTTCTCTCTGTTTGGCCAATGCCATTTAAGGGCGCTTTCACACCTACCCTGTTTGGTCCGTTTTAATCGAACCATGGTGCGTTTACTCCGTTAGTCCGGTACGTTTGGAGAGGTGAGAACACGCATTCGAACTCTGGTGCGGACCAAACAATCGAACCATGGTCCTCCTGAAAAGTCGGGACTCGGTCCGGTTCCAAGTGAACCACGGTTCGGTTCATTACATGTGAGAACACAATCGGACTTAACATAGGACGTAAGCGGCTTTGATCAAAAATTGCGATGTAATTTGCGATATTTTTCGTGTTATCTTGTGGTAAAACAGCAGGAATTGATGAAAATTTCGAGCCCCCCATCCTCCCCAAAACATTGTAAACTGCCCACTCTGTTTTTTAAGTTGTTTTGTTAAAGTAGTAGAGTAATCGTCACACATTAATACCTCCTGGGGCCGCCGGCTGAAAACTAGTTTTACTACACATGATCTCTGTCTAGTGCCTTTCTTTGTCTTTCATTGCTTTCCTAGTTTATCCTAGTTTTCTTTACATTATTTTTGTTTGTTTTTTCCCTTTAGGCTGCAATGCAGCATATCTACAATTTGCCATCACATCATTAGTTGACCCGTCACGTTCCCGTCTCGCTCTAATCTGTCAGGTCTGTCAGTGCTGCCAGTTTGACACAGAGAAAAGGAGAGAGAGGTCCGGAGCGGAGAACGCACATCTAACTAGTCACCGGCCTGTTAGCAGCAAATCAACTTGAACAGTTTATAAAATGATTAGGCTACACCGCGGCGCGGCCTGTCCAACCGGCCCAAAGACCCACCGGCCCCCCGGGATTCATCCCGGTTGTCCCGATTGGCCACTCCGGCATTGTCCTATCAAAGGCTCAGGATAACAAGAAAGCAAATGGTGCAAATTGCATATTTAAATAAAAAAACAACCTCCCGAACATGTAGGAGTGTTAATGTAACATGTAGGAGTATTAATGTGGAAGCATTGTGCCAATTTGACCGTTTTATGCGGGAATATTGCGGGGTATTTTTTGGCAAAAATGGAAGCTCTTGCAAGTATTTCGGCAATTAGTTGAATTTACGTTAATTATTGCGATCGCAAGATCGCAACATCCCAGAGGGACTGTATAGTGGCAACGAAATGAATCTGTTCATTCATTTCATTCAAACGTAAAAGGCTACCCGCCGAATTGACAACACGCCGACGTCAGACGCACGCCCCTCTACAAACCAATCAATGTCAAGTATAGGGAGACGCAGCCCACGTAGGCGATGACAACAGGACGTAGCAAAGTTCTTTAGTGCGCTTGGAAAATTGCAATGTGAACGCAAAACGAACCGGATCAAATGTATACAATGTAACAAAACATGAGCCTTGGTTCGGACCTTGGTCCGGACTTTCAGGTGAGAATGCTCTGTATTCCTCTCTGTATCAGTCAGCCTTTCTCAGTCCTGTTCTCTCTGCTCCTCTCCAGACAATGGCTCAGACTGGCAGCAAACAGATGTGGAGGACCAGTGTAGCAGCAAAAGCCAGCCTAGAGGCAGTGGCCGTGGGGAAGCTCCACAGCCGGGCCAGGGCCTTGGGCGAGGCAGGGCTGAGCAGCCCCCTTCACCCCCAGGGAATCCTAACCTGGAGTCAGGGAGCAATAAGCTCACCCCCATCTACATGATCAAGAACGTGGTGCTCAAGCAGGTAAGCTAGAATGGGAAAGTGAGGTCCTTCCCATACTCGTTTTCCTTCTCTCACTCGCTTTAACCCTCTTCCTCTCTTTCTTACCAGCCGGACATGATCCAGAATAGCGGTCAGCTACTCTGGAGAGATGGCAGAGGGGAGGCCAGTGGTTCTGGTGCCACCCATGTGATCCTGCTCCAGCAGCCTAGCGTGGCCCCAGGCTTGCCTGCCACATCTCAGCTCCACAAGCCCCAATCCTGGAAGACCAACAGCACAGGAAGGAAAACAAGTGGTACTTACTTACCCATTCTCAACTCCTACCCCCGCATTGCCCCACACCCCACCAAGAAGCCACCGGACAAGACTTCATCGAGCGAGGACTCCCACAACCTGAGCAAGAGGGTGTGCACCGAACACAAGAGTGATGACGCGTCTGCCACCAGCAGTCTACTCGAGCAGCACCTTCATAAGCAGCGCAAATTGGCAGTCTTGAGCTCTGGGTTGCCGAACATCCAGAGTTCATGTTCCTATTCAAACAGTGATAGCTGTTCCTCATCCAGCCCCACTACTGTCTCTTCCAGCCTGGGCTCCCCATCTGTCTCCAGTCTGGACACCTCCTCCTCTTCACCCTCTCCCTCCTCACAGTACAACAGCACCTCTTCCTTCCTAGCAACCAGAGAGCCTCATAGAATTAGCCTGTCCAGTATCCGCCACCGCCGTTTCCTCAACACGGTAGAAATCCTCAGTCAATCAGGTCTGTTAGATATTACCCTTCGCACTCAGGAGCTGCTGCGCCAGAGCAAAGCCACTGAGCGTGACATTGTCCGACTGCGCCAGCACACCCAGCTACTGTGCCAGGCTGCCAGCAACCCCAACAGCGGCATGGATGGTAACCCAGCCTGGGAAAAGCTCCACCAAGCCATGGCAGAGTCCGGTGGTTACCCGAGCCTCAAAAACCTGCAAAACAAGCAAATCCCTTCTTGTCCAGATTCAGCAAGTCAACCAGAGAGTGGTCCTGTAGGAGACACCAGTGGGCCGGTTGCTGCTCAGAACGAAGGTGCGCTATTATCTCTGCTTCGTGCCCCCATGCCAAACCCAAGCCAGAGGCGTCCTACACCGCAGCAGTCTCACTCCGAACAAGGCAGGGAGCACAAGCCCAGTGGTAAACCCTCAGAGAAAGTCACCATTATGCCTCCTGACAGTTCCACTGGTTGGGATGTTCTCTAGTGCCTTGGATGGGAGAGCGAGTACTCAAGGCTGCCCAGTGGATAACCAGAAACCCCATGGTTTTAGCAATTATGGTTTTTTTTGCATACTTTGTTCAGTTTTAAAGGTTTATCACTGGTTATTTAAGATCACACAATTTCTCTGCAGGTCAATGGAAGTCCAATGATTATTCTAGTTTTAGTATCCATCGTACATGTACATGAGTAAAGTTGTCCAGTCTTGGTCCCCCATTGCTCCTCACTGGAGTAAACCTAATGCCCAAGCCCCATCTGATATTACCATTGCAGTCTTTCTAGAAATCACTGAGGAACGGATGGTCCAGGCTTGTGAACCACTTAAAGGATTATGAGAAATCAAACTGTCAGAGTACTTTGGTTGCCATGTCAGACCGGCTTCATTCAGGGTAAAGATGAATAAAGCCATATTTTAATTGAGGTTGAGTAATTGTTAGTTTCCCTGTCTCATGACGATAGAGCTAGCCATCCAAACAAGGTTACTACGAGGTGATAAATGTTGCAGAGGACCTCTCAATAACATAGACTGCACTACGTTGGATTTTTGCCAAGACTATCATCCAAATGCTTTTCGTCTAAGCCTTAAAAACACATTTTTATCTTTTCACCTTTTCCATGACCAAGGCACATCTTCGTACTGAAATTTATTTAACTCTGTTTCTGTATTCACTTCATAAAATTGTACACATCTCATGGGAATGGAAGCAATTCAATACAGTGTCTTGAAGATAATCATTTTTACTACTTCCTCTCATACACAGCAGCTTTGTTGTATTTATGTTGACTTTCATAATATTGTTTGCACCAAGCCTCAAATTGGTGGTGTTCTGCTAACTGGTCATCTGTTTTTTTTTTCATAGATGGACCACAGTTTGCACTCTTAAGTTTGAGAGAGGAAAAAAAAGCTTGTTTGATGATATTAAACTATAAGTGTAGGGTGATTAAGTGCAATGTGCCTGTGCATATGTGTATGAATCTTTTTTTTTTTCTTGTGCTTTTTAATCTGAGACAGCACTGCCAACAATGCACCCATCTCTAAACAATAAAATGGTTTATACAATGTCCATGCATGTACTTTTCATTTATTTTAAGGTTTTTAAATAAAGTGTTATATAAAAATGCCCTTTCAGTATCATATGCGATTTCTCAAATTGAGTAGTCATCGTGGTAATTTTCTCTACATACATGATACTGGCTGACGTTGACAGTAAACAACCTTGATTTACTCCAACTGCTACCATGGACATTGAAAGGAACCAGCAGGGTTTTAACGCACAACTGGGATTTATGGAGTTGACTCTTCTGTGTCCTACTCCTGCCAGATGGAAATTGAGGACTTTTATCACTGACAAATATTGATTCAGCCACTGACATTATTGCCTTTTTACTGGGATATCTAGCATCTAGAAGCAATCATTGTCGCTAGATCAGCCATAGACAGTGAGTCGTGTTCATTCTGTGTCAGAGTACACAAACACATTGTGGGCTGGGTATTTGACACATGGATGACATTGAGTCTAGATCTTGAGGTTTCAAAGAAGAAATAAATCAGAAATAAATAATAATAGATTTCTAGAATTTCCATTCAATTTCAATGGCATTTTTGCATAGATCAGTCTTTTTAAATTTCTAGTTTTTAAATGTTTTGCATTTATCAATAATTTTGTAACAATAGGGGGAAAAGCAAGGGGGGGCGGTTATTATGATGTGACTATCAAAAACCTGCATTTTCTTTCCCTGCATAACATTTTGTCAAATGTAAAATATATTGAAAAATTGGATTATAATAAATTAGATTAATTTTGTCAGGTTTGTCAGACGAAGCTGTTAGAGAAGCTGTTTTGATGCTTTAGAACCCTTTATAATAATGTCTGGAAAGTTATAACACAGAAACAGTAAATAATATTAAAATTAATACATAATATAATAAGCCAAATCTTGATTATCTCTGACTAATGGATTATCATACAAAGAACATCAAAAGAAACAATCTGCTTTCAGGTACAGGATCAGGTAAACTTTATTATTAATTGGTTATGAACTCTTCCAAATCTGCTCCTCACAGGTGCTGCAGCTCAGCCGCTCTGTTTTGGTTCAGTGAGTGGTCAGGCTGACACAGGTGGTGGTAACGCTGGATGAAGAGAAATATTCACGTTCACAACATTCAATGAAACATATCAAAACAACATATGGTGGAAATATATCAACTAAACACCCACATAATTTGCTTGTTTTGATTTGGTTCCATATTGTGTGTTGTGTGCATTGTTCTTGTTCTATGTAGTAGTCATGTAAGTAAGGTAAGTTTCTTAGCCTATGTGGAATGTTTCCCAAATTCAATTCGTCATATCGAGGTTATGAAGAATCGAATTTGACAACCCTGCCAAAAGAGTCAATCAACTCATTTGATTGAGACATAATAAACATAAACTCCTTTGTCTCCTTTTTTTGACGTGGAATTGTAGTGCGCATAGGTTTCATTTCAACTTTGGGGGGGGGGGGGGGGGGGGTAAAACTAGGCAATACAGGGCCAAACAGATCCTGGGAATATGAGAGCTAAATACAAGAGTCTAATACAAGAATAAACATTGGTATTAGTATTAAAAGAAGGGGGAACCTGAGACAGACCAGAGGCATTAAAACTGATGACGAATTGGTCATTGCTCTCCTAGACTACACTATGATTTACATTATAACATTTGTTATCTGAACTATGGCTCACGCTGGGTCCCCTCTCCTCCTGGGCTGAGGAATGGAGGCAGGTTTTGTCTTTGTTTTGATTACTACATTCATCTTTGCGCCTGTGCTATTTTATCTTCCGTAGTACACTTCACTGCTGTTGGATGAAACTTTACAGGGATTAAGAAAAGGATTGTCACATCCAAATTCCTGACCATGGATTACTGGAATTGCCGAAAGTGCTTTGAACGTGTTTCGTTGGTCACAAAACTTGCTCATCATTTAAAGGGCCATATACATTTTCAATTCAAATAAGGACATGAAATAGTAGGTTTTCATAGTTTAACAGATACACCACATCATTTCTTTGATTGATGATAAATAATAAATACACATTTGTCCCACCTGACTGAGGGTTCCAGACCCAGTAGACATCTTAATCAGTGCATGCACCGGTACGATTATAATGGAGGAGAGGGCCATTAGCCAGCCTAACGTGTACGCCCAGGCTGGGTACACGTACCAACGGTTGAAGGTCAGAGGCTGGTACTCAACTAAGGAACATATGAAAGATACCTGAGGAAATAGTAAAGAACAAGGTGAGAGTCTGAACTATGGTTTGGTAGTTGGATTTGTGCAAATGCTGTACGTGGAAATTGTCTGTACTTTTCATTACAATGGAATTGCCTGGGTTTACCCGACAAAAGGTTGTGAGGTGTGCATGATGAAGGCCTAACTCACCAACGACACCAGGGGGGTGAGGTAGAGCCAGCAGAGTTTAAAGAATGGGTTAGGGCGTACGCCTGTCATGTCCTCTATGATGCCGCACATACGCTCTGCCCCTTATTAGGAGAGGGGGGTTATATACAATGAATAGATGTCATTTTATCTGTAACTTTTCAAGATTACCTGTGAATGATGTGTATGTGTACTTTTAAAATTAAATACCTACCAAATATCCAGCCCAATGCCAGGGTTTTAAACACACAGAGGAAGAGAATGCAGGCTCCATTACAGGCATAGTAGTCAAACAACAGGAACACATACATTCCTCCCTGGAGACAAGAGGACAGAGGTATAATGCTTTTGCTTTCTGTCGTTGTGGATGTCAGACAATAAGTTTCACTCTCCTGTTTGGAGTTGCTTCCCCATCAGGTGTTGGTGTTCACTGGAGTGGTAGCATCATTGAGTGGAATGTGAAACACTAGAAGTTTGTTCAGAAAGAGGTTTCAGTTGCATGCAATTCTCAGTGGACACCCACAGGGGGTGTCTTTGAGGACAGAACTTTGAAGAAGCTGTCAGAACTATAGAAGTTGAATCTCTCGGGAGGTCAATGCTTTGATTCATTTAGTTGTTGGACTGTGCCACCTCCCTTTGCTGCCCTGTATTTCTCTCTCCTTCTCTTCCTGCCACATTTACACACACATAGTTTTTAATTTAATTTAATTTAATTTAATTTAATTTAATTTAATTTAATTTAATTTTCTGTCTGTAACTAAAGGATTTGTTGATGTCTTGGCTAGGTAAAAGGCATCCTTGATCTCATCTCTAGCCATAAAGATTAAATAAAAATATATAACAACAAATACTGACCTCTGTGACCATGACAAGCTGACAGAAGAAGCAGGTGAGACAGTATAGGAGGAGGAGGCACTCTTGTCGTCCTGTCCTGCGCATTACTTTGGGAAATATATCTGTAAAGGATGTCATCACCACCTCCATGCAAATAAACTATACAGAACATGGACAACATGAGATAATAACTACATTAATAATAATGTAGTAATAATGTAATAATAACTACAACCTCAAAAACAGGTAATTTGTATGTACGTCTTACTTGTGTATCCAGACCCAACAGAATGATCATGAGAAAGAAACAGATAGCCCACAGCTGAGGTAGGGGTATCATGGCTATTGTCTGGGGGTATGCAATGAATGCCAGGCCAGGACCTGAGGACAACATTGAAGGGGATGCCGCACAGGTTATCTTGTTCCTTTCTGCCATTAACCATTGTCTTTCTTTACCATTGTCTTATTTCTATACTTACTGTAACATAAAAAAGTAATGAACTAACTAACCAATCAAGCAACAACAACAAAGGTGAAATGTGCATAAAGATGGTTTGTTATGATGTTATGATGCAGTGCAGAATGGGTCTGGAAGAATGCATGACTTAAAACTAGGTGGCATCCTTCCGAACACCCTTATGTAGACGGTGACTTGCATTACCTGACTCTGCCACTTCCTCAATGGGAGTGCCTTGCTCGTGGGCCATGAATCCCAGCACTGAGAAGACAGCAAACCCAGCTACAAAACTGGTACAACTGTTCAGCAAACAGAGCTGCAGACAGTCTCTGCAACAAAAAACAACAACAACATAATCTATGAACTCATTTTTACATACAATAATTTACTATTTTTGAATTCATAATGGATTACATCCTGTCCACTGGCACAAATTCTGTTTTCAAGGGCCCCACTCCAGGCAGGTTAGAGTGCAGCGTCAGCCACAGAACAGCCAATCTGAGGCTTGAACTTGTGTCATCCAATTGAAGAACGGTCTTTTTAACCACTAAATCCCAGACAGACTTACTTGGGCCATGACTTACTTGTAGCAGTTGTTGTTGTAGGTGTTGTAGCTGCCTAGCACAGTTAAGGAGCCAACACCCACACTGAAGGAGAAGAAGATCTGGGAACCAGCATCCATCCACACCTGTTCAGAGTTGCATGAGTGAGGCTCTTCACCTACACTGTACATTGTTAGAAATGCTGTAATTACTACCTGTGGGTCTGTGAGACGTGAGGGGTCAGGGAGGAGATAGAACATAACTCCATTTAGAGCCCCAGGCAGAGTGAGTCCACGGATCAGTAGAACCAACAGCATTACGTAGGGGAAGATGGCTGTGAAATATACCACCTGGGAGGGAAGAAAGAGCCATTTTGACATATATCTATGTGGGTTCTGTATCTGTATATGGGTTGTATACAAGTACCTTGCCTGTAGACTTGACCCCTTTCCAGATGCAAAAGTAGCTGATGACCCACATTGCAATGAGGCACAGCACCAACTCCCACCTGATGCTGCCCACCTCCTCAATACCTCCTGATATAGCCAGCACTCGTCGTCTAGATGGAAAAAGGACAAATGGGTACAAAATATTATAGGGAGATGGTTGGTCCATGAAAAAGGACCTAATTGACCAAGTTTATTGATATACATAGACATACTCCCAGAATTCTGTGGCGGAAGAGGTTGTGTTAGTCTGGTTTGTCCATTTGAAGGTGCTATTTTGCATCGAAAACGCTACACAATGATCTGATGGGGAAGAGAGATAAAACGTACTCAGACGATGAGGTGATTGTTTGCTCTCTAGCTTCTTTCCAATACATGTGATATTCCAGCCAGCCGATGCCTGATTTTTTGCTATACAAATGTACAAATTGTATGCCAAGTTAAACACAAAGCTTAATCTTGCATTTTTTGAAGTATGTTGTGAAAATCAGCGCAATCATAGCAATGTCAGCCATCTGTGGTTATGGGTTGGTGAGAGGACTATTTCTTGCAATGCAGTGTGAGTATCTGAAGTTATAGATGCATGCCAGTTAGGTAGTAAGGGTGTCAGCATGTTTACTATTATTCTTTAATAGTTTAGAGAAAGATAAGACAGCCTACACACAAATGTGTCATCGAAGACATCCTTGCACTTTACCTGTGTTCCAGTAGTTGGTGCAGCTAGCCCAAGGGAGCTGGGAGCTGAAGGAGAATACCAGGTACAACAACGCCCAGGCGAGGATAATAATGTAATACATGGAGCTGTATATGAGAATCAGCTGTCCACCGTAGCCTATACCTGCAGGGCAAGATTTGGATACTTCTCTATTAGTTTTGTATTGATCTTGTTTTTTTTTTTAAATGAAAAATAAAACAATAAATACCCACCTTTGTCTTGTTTCCAGTGCAGATTTACCTGCTTCAAAAATTGTGGTCTTAGAAATAAATTAAATAATTTCATCCAATTGGCAGATTTCTTTTTCTTTTTCTTTCTTAATTTAAGAAAAATACAATTTTAAGACCCAGTACTAGACAAATGTTTTTTTGAGATGGATATTTATTATCAGTGCAGCTGACATTTTTCATAATATAAATTCAGTCTTCACATAAAAAAATGGTCACAGCCAGGATGTTATATTACTTTTATGATGCAAAGAGCTCCTTCCATTAATTAAACCTTGTTAGGCTTTTGGTTGACTGTTAAGGGCAGTAGAGGCATATATCAAAACAAAAATATTGATTTGTTTTTGACAGGTTCTGATATTTTTCCCTCCCTTCGCTCTCTGCAAAATATTACTTCTTGCGTGTTAAGAGTAAAATTATGATCAAGGTTATAGGAGCACAACTAAAGAAAATAAATTAGACTTTATTTACCCTAGATTTTAAACCCTCTAAAACATATTCAATGGCACAAAAGAAAACATTGTGCCTGCATGTGATTAAATATTAATATCATTTTTAACTTCGAGTCTGGTCCATCTTAAGAGGCCATTTTTGTGCCATCTACTATTTTGTTAATGTTTGCCTTGTACTAACAACCAGGCCATAGTTCAGAAATAGAGAAACATGTTTCAGTATTTGGAAAATTCCACCCTCAGATATTTTTACATTTATATATCCCCAATCTGTCATGTTTAATGCATTCCAGGAGTTATTTTGTGATGAAGTGTAATTTTGTTTCGGTGTACCAACGTTGCCTCAACCTGCCTTGTGTACTTTTACTTCGGCTAGTGATTTCCAATTTTTACCAGAATGACTTTCGACATCCCTCAGAGAACTTTCCACCACTTGTTGCATGGTTTTACGTGTGGGTGGAGAGAACAATAGTAATAGTGATAGTAACAGCAAGAGAGTGACAGATTCCAGTTGATGGTTTATAATGTTGGCTAAAATTAGGCTACATAGAGTTTAAAAGAGAAAGTAGACATCTATGAAAAATGTATGCTTTATCGTGTACTTTTCTGGTGCACATTTATGATATTTACAGATGTTTATGCATTGTTTAAATATGTAATAATGTATTTACTAGTTGGTGTAAAACTGATCTTGGGCAATATGAGAGCTAAAGCATAGATGTCACCACCAGCTACACCTGCAGGTAACCAATCATCATTTGAAAAATATGGCTGACTCGTAAAACAAGTTACCAGTGAGTCTTGTAATTTAGCAACCTGTTTGGCCTGTAGATACAAATTTTAGGCTACTTTCCAACAACTCTGTAGGGTCTCCAAGCAGAAATATTAGATGAAGTCATGAAGTACCTTCTGCCAGTGGGCAAAGCTTCCTCCAGCAGGTGATGCCCCCCTGCTGGGTGTACTGGCCCATGGCAGTCTCCAGCAGGAACAGGGGCAAAGCGCATATCACCGCAAACACCAGGTATGGCACTAGGAATGCACCTGAATGTACAAAGTGCACAAGAAAGCACGCCACTGCTATAGGCCCCGAAAATGGTTCAACTTTTTTGGTAACAAGTGGTTAGCAACTGACTTACCTCCTCCATTTTTGTAGCACAGGTAAGGAAATCTCCACACGTTGCCCAGGCCAATAACATTGCCTGCTACAGCCAGGAGAAACTCTACCTTACTGCCCCACTGTCCTCTCTCCTTGAGCTTGTCTCCCATGTCCCTCACTGCCCTGCACTCCAAGCTCTGTCCGGACCACCTCTTCCTCTCCTCTTTTATTTGTGTCCAGGTTTTTCACTCTGGATGCTCTCTGTGTGCACAGTATGGATTAATTTTGAACTAAGGCTGTACTTATTGACTGAAAGTAATACATTTCTGTCACAGTGTAACCTGTAATTACCCAATTACAGAATTGTAACTTTAGAAAACCCCACTCATCTTTGCCCCAAGCTGCTAGAAGCCCTCACAGCACATCCTAAATATACATAATTATTTAAATTCTATACTTTATTATATTATATAGATATAGATTAGAATAGAACAGATATCGATTATTATATAGATTAACAGATTAGGGCATCTTTAGGAGACCAGGGATTGGGATATGGATATAGCTCATTAGGCCATAGGAAGACATGGTAGATGAGGAAGCTTAGGTATATTGAGCTAACAGCTAAGGAGGAACAGTAGCTGGATCACACATCCTTGACCTGGCCACTCACTGAATTAGGGATTTGTGGCCAGGCCATAAAGGCAAGGCATAGCTGTAATAGCAGAAGTGGGTTATCTACACTGTCCTTCCTTTTATATAGTTAAGTCTTTTTATTGCTTATGCAATGTGGTTTCTGCATTGGTGAGCAGGTTGTTTCAAGCCAGAGGTGTTAGCCATCCTGGTTGCTGGTACAGCAAGGTTTCTAAATCGACTATTTTCAGCTACTGTAGCCTAGCCTATTGTTTGGATTGATGGTTGAAATTTGAGGGAACCTCTGGGAGTTTACTGTTGAGATGTCTGGAGGAGCCTAATTCAACCAAATATCTATATGGGATATTTGGTTGCTCAATAACATCAAGACATGCTCTCACCTACTAACTACTACTAACAGGGCCAGCTTTCTATGGAGATGCTCACCGTACTTTGATAGAACAAGGGATAGAACCGAGGTATCAAATCTAATGGATTGGTAAATGTTTTATCTGTGTCTTTTTATTCACTACCGTAGTGAACAACAAATGGAACAACAAAAGTTAATCTGTCCTCTGTGGAAAGGTAAATTATTTACAGTTAGAGTGAATATGCATTTGTAAATGCTGCATTATTTTGTGTTCATGATGAGGTTCTCCCTTTGTCAGAACTTTCTCTTTGGTTGCTAAAATATTTACTAACATATTACAAAGCATGCACAAAACTGTATGCATGTTTACTAGGTCACTTACAAATGCAATTTATAAACTCTAAATTTATGATGATTTACTTTCACAAAGGCGAGGAAAGTACTAATGGATTACTAGATGGCATTTGTTGATGTTAGATAATGCTTTACCAGCTAGATTTGCAGTACCTATTCTAAAATGGTCACTATTCCTGCCTTACCAATGGCTTACTAGTGCTTGTAAACCATTACCTCAAGATTCACAGAAGATTATTGTACAGAAGATTAGATTTTGAAAGTCACACATCTTTAAAAGAACTGTGATTGTGAAACCTGGAAAATTCGCATAAATGTCTAAGTCAGCCTCTCCAACCAGACCCATGTTGTATGTATGCACTATAACGACTTTAACTGCTCTAGTCTGTTCTGTTGTCTATGTTGTCTCTTATGTTTGGAGTATGAGACTGTGTGACTCCAAGGAAGGTCAAGCATAATGGCAGCAGCCTGGGGGGCTTTGGATGGGCAGTGTGTGATCACCTTTTACAGCACTTGAATGGAGCAAGAGATTCTTAATGCTCATGGATGAGCAGTCATGGACATGGTGGTGAGTTCTACAGAAAATAAAGCAGCTAGTATTGTTAGTTTCTTTTTTGTTGATATTTGCTTCCCTCATTTTCTATTAGGGATTATTTTTATCTATTAGTATTTTTATTTATTCATTAGTGACCATGTGACTCTGGGTGTGATGGAATGTGTGCCGAGGTCCCAGAGCTCAGATTGGCTGTGACATCATGACATTCTGAGAGACACATTGGGCACCAGATGAAACTCAGAGCTTCAGACTTCACTCTACCAACCTGAAAGAAACAGCGATTTCATTGTCTTCGTTAGCAAACCGTTACAATTTCATTCATTTAACAAAAGCAATTATGGAGGAGAATTTCTGCCCAGGTAAGACAAATCTACTTGATCTACTATCCTAAAACATTCTTGCCAGCCAGTTCCTTTACTGTCTGGTTAGTTGTCTCTGTGTGATAAAAGATGAAGCTAAATGTTTTAGAACCGAAACTCTCTGTCAGCCTATATTTTTGCTAACATGCTGACATACCTTGTCTCACTTCTTTCAGCGTGGATGGATCAAGTCATTCGCCTCAACGCCCTCAAAGGTGATGATGACGAATTCATGGCTTACATCTCAGCCAACGACCATAGGGAGAGACGATATGCTTACGCTCCAGCCTCTATCTCTGGATACGCTGTTGAGCTCAATTCTGCCCTGTCTCCATTTGCTCAGCCCACCTCAGCTGAAGACCTTTGGGAGGGACGATACGCTTATGCTCCAGCCTCTATCTCTGAATACGCTGTTGAGCTCAACTGTGCCCTGTCCCCATTTTCTCAGCCGACCGTAGGCTCCATATCTACCTGTGGACTTGAGAGTCTCCACTTCTGGGAACCAGTAGTCAGTGCAGAGGAAGACGTACCTCTCGTAGCTAAGGACGAGACTTCAGGAAATGCTGAACCATGCAGCCATCCAGCCCAGGATGCCGAGAGTCCATTCAACCTGCTCAGGGATGCTGAGGCTTCATTCAGCACGGCGCAAACCAGTGAGACCATAGAGCTCATTGGGAGGCTGCTGCAGCAATCCTTCATTGGTGACCTAGAAGACCACGTGTATGAATACTGCAAGAATGTACTTGGTGAAAAGTACTTCTATGTTCCTTCATCTGATGTATCTGGATTTGTGGTTGACTGCTCTTCACCCTGTGGGCCGTATATAAACCAGCTTGATACATGGGAGCCAGTCGTCACAGCAGATTCTGACTCAATGCAGTTCCTCTCAGACTTGGAAAAAGAGGAAGAGGGCCAAGACCATGTGGTCCTCAAGGAAGACAAAGTCATGTTTTCTGCCAGTGATCCAATTGATGAAAGTGCCACAAGTGTCCATGAAGATGCAAATCCTGAGTGCGATGAGAAAAACAACGTCACTACTTTGCTCTGTGCTGGGCCTGACAGCAGTATCACTGCACAGGAGGAGGGAGACTTCGTCCAAGGGCTCGACCCTGCAGGACTTGATTGCTCCAACGTTGAGATCACCGCTTCAAAACCAAAGAAAGAGAGGAAGAATTCTGGCTGCTTCTCTTGGCTCTTCCGTCTCTTCAGGCGAAAGAAGAACAGCAAATCCTCTAATGCAAATCGTACTTGAATCATGATGCTTATTGTCATGTTCAAATAAATGTATTTCAACTAAATACATTTAAACTAAATACATTGTGGATTCTATCTGTACAAGTGTATTTGTATAAACCAAGAGATCGACTATTCTTTGTTTTAATTTTGTGCCATCAAATCGTTTTAGAAGTGTGCATGTCATTTTCAAAACTTGTTGTTTTGGGGCTGATCCATTGGCTACCAAAGCAGGGAAGCTTCCACACTGCAGACCTTTTCAAAAACAAGGAGGCATCTGCAAGATGATGAGAATGCATGTTCATCAGCAGCCCACACCTGATTCCCTGTCATGTTACTTTACAGTTTAAAACAAAACAACTAAAATATTATTTTTCTTTTTGAATAAATGAATTACCATACAACTGATAGTGCTTGTAAAGTGTGGAGTGATATCCATGCTACAACTTGAAAGCGTGAAGCTAACTTTTGAAAGCTTGAAGCTCAATTGTGCTATTTTTTTTGTAGGATTCCCTTTTTTCATGTTAATGTGGAGGAGATGGCGAGACAAAAGGTTTTCATTGTGAGAGAACCATGATTTAGGATCAGACTGCTTCTTTCTGATTGATCAGACTTTTGCGCTCTCTGTCAGCTTTGCGGTTGCGCTGCCAGCTCTCTCTTTTGCGCTGCCTGACTTTTTGTTTGCAGTTCAGACACAAACCTCTCGCGTGGGCGGGTTGCTCTTTGGTTGCTAAAATATTTACTAACATATTACAAAGCATGCACAAAACTGTATGCATGTTTACTAGGTCATTTACAAATGCAATTTATAAACTCTAAATTTATGATGATTTACTTTCACAAAGGCGAGGAAAGTACTAATGGATTACTAGATGGCATTTGTTGATGTTAGATAATGCTTTACCAACTAGATTTGCAGTACTTATTCTAAAATGGTCACTATTCCTGCCTTACCAATGGCTTACTAGTGCTTGTAAACCATTACCTCAAGATTCACAGAAGATTACTGTACAGAAGATTAGATTTTGAAAGTCACACATCTTTAAAAGAGCTGTGATTGTGAAACCTGGAAAATTCGCATAACTGTCTAAGTCAGCCTCTCCAACCAGACCCATGTTGTATATATGCACTATAACGACTTTAACTGCTCTAGTCTGTTCTGTTGTCTATGTTGTCTCTTATGTTTGGAGTATGAGACTGTGTGACTCCAAGGAAGGTCAAGCATAATGGCAGCAGCCTGGGGGGCTTTGGATGGGCAGTGTGTGATCACCTTTTACAGCACTTGAATGGAGCAAGAGATTCTTAATGCTCATGGATGAGCAGTCATGGACATGGTGGTGAGTTCTACAGAAAATAAAGCAGCTAGTATTGTTAGTTTCTTTTTTGTTGATATTTGCTTCCCTCATTTTCTATTAGGGATTATTTTTATCTATTAGTATTTTTATTTATTCATTAGTGACCATGTGACTCTGGGTGTGATGAAATGTGTGCCGAGGTCCCAGAGCTCAGATTGGCTGTGACATCATGACATTCTGAGAGACACAATGGGCACCAGATGAAACTCAGAGCTTCAGACTTCACTCTACCAACCTGAAAGAAACAGTGATTTCATTGTCTTCGTTAGCAAACCGTTACAATTTCATTCATTTAACAAAAGCAATTATGGAGGAGAATTTCTGTCCAGGTAAGACAAATCTACTTGATCTACTATCCTAAAACATTCTTGCCAGCCAGTTCCTTTACTGTCTGGTTAGTTGTCTCTGTGTGATAAAAGATGAAGCTAAATGTTTTAGAACTGAAACTCTCTGTCAGCCTATGTTTTTGCTAACATGCTGACATACCTTGTCTCACTTCTTTCAGCGTGGATGGATCAAGTCATTCGCCTCAACGCCCTCAAAGGTGATGATGACGAATTCATGGCTTACATCTCAGCCAACGACCATAGGGAGAGACGATATGCTTACGCTCCAGCCTCTATCTCTGGATACGCTGTTGAGCTCAACTCTGCCCTGTCTCCATTTGCTCAGCCCACCTCAGCTGAAGACCTTTGGGAGGGACGATACGCTTATGCTCCAGCCTCTATCTCTGAATACGCTGTTGAGCTCAACTGTGCCCTGTCCCCATTTTCTCAGCCGACCGTAGGCTCGATTTCTACCTGTGGACTTGAGAGTCTCCACTTCTGGGAACCAGTAGTCAGTGCAGAGGAAGACGTACCTCTCGTAGCTAAGGACGAGACTTCAGGAAATGCTGAACCATGCAGCCATCCAGCCCAGGACGCCGAGAGTCCATCCAACCTGCACAGAGATGCTGAGGCTTCATTCAGCACGGCGCAAACCAGTGAGACCATAGAGCTCATTGGGAGGCTGCTGCAGCAATCCTTCATTGGTGACCTAGAAGACCACGTGTATGAATACTGCAAGAATGTACTTGGTGAAAAGTACTTCTATGTTCCTTTATCTGATGTATCTGGATTTGTGGTTGACTGCTCTTCACCTTGTGGGCCGTATATAAACCAGCTTGATACATGGGAGCCAGTCGTCACAGCAGATTCTGACTCAATGCAGTTCCTCTCAGACTTGAAAAAAGAGGAAGAGGGCCAAGACCATGTGGTCCTCAAGGAAGACAAAGTCATGTTTTCTGCCAGTGATCCAATTGATGAAAGTGCCACAAGTGTCCATGAAGATGCAAATCCTGAGTGCGATGAGAAAAAGAATGTCACTACATTGCTCTGTGCTGGGCCTGACAGCAGTATCACTGCACAGGAGGAGGGAGACTTCGTCCAAGGACTCGACCCTGCAGGACTTGATTGCTCCAACGTTGAGATCATTGCTTCAAAACCAAAGAAAGAGAGGAAGAATTCTGGCTGCTTCTCTTGGCTCTTCCGTCTCTTCAGGCGAAAGAAGAACAGCAAATCCTCTAATGCAAATCGTACTTGAATCATGATGCTTATTGTCATGTTCAAATAAATGTATTTCAACTAAATACATTTAAACTAAATACATTGTGGATTCTATCTGTACAAGTGTATTTGTATAAACCAAGAGATCGACTATTCTTTGTTTTAATTTTGTGCCATCAAATCGTTTTAGAAGTGTGCATGTCATTTTCAAAACTTGTTGTTTTGGGGCTGATCCATTGGCTACCAAAGCAGGGAAGCTTCCACACTGCAGACCTTTTCAAAAACAAGGAGGCATCTGCAAGATGATGAGAATGCATGTTCATCAGCAGCCCACACCTGATTCCCTGTCATGTTACTTTACAGTTTAAAACAAAACAACTAAAATATTATTTTTCTTTTTGAATAAATGAATTACCATACAACTGATAGTGCTTGTAAAGTATGGAGTGATATCCATGCTACAACTTGAAAGCGTGAAGCTAACTTTTGAAAGCTTGAAGCTCAATTGTGCTATTTTTTTTGTAGGATTCCCTTTTTTCATGTTAATGTGGAGGAGATGGTGAGACAAAAGGTTTTCATTGTGAGAGAAGCATGATTTAGGATCAGACTGCTTCTTTCTGATTGATCAGACTTTTGCGCTCTCTGTCAGCTTTGCGGTTGCGCTGCCAGCTCTCTCTTTTGCGCTGCCTGACTTTTTGTTTGCAGTTCAGACACAAACCTCTCGCGTGGGCGTGGGGTGCGTCCCCATTGGCTAATGAGTTTTTGAGTGACAGCTCACTGCCCCTGACGTTGTTCAGTGCAGCAAGCGGTTTTGGCGGCAGCAGCAGCTAACTTTGGATATACTGGATCAATAGAGTCTAAGTATTGATCATATATGTTGTCTGTGCTTGCTGCAATAATAGATAGATAATTTGTTTGCAAGTTATAAGTTTTACTTCTGAGATGACTTTTTTTTTTTTGCTTCAGTGAGTTTTATTCTCTCTCAAATTCTTATTTTATTTTATCTAAGTTTTGGTACAAACCTGATTCCATACATTTTAATATAACAGTGAAATATCAAACTGGTGTCAGCTATACAAAACAACCAAATATACTTCTTACAAAAGTAGAGTCTTAGAATAGAAATGCTCCAGAACTAAGGCTACAAAAGTTACATAGCCACAAAAATTTGATTTTTGACTTCTGTGCTGTGAAAATCTTTTGACAGTTAGAACACTACAAGAGAAGTTGAAAGGTGGATGCTTTATTCGGCAGAGCTTGTGTTGCTGTGCTGAGAAATGCAGAATGCAATGGATGTGATGTTGTATGATCGATTTTTGTTTCACAAAACATTATAGTGTCCAGTGACTGCTGGCTTGTAGTTAAACCAATGTTCCGCGCATGTGCATTGCAAAAAATGTTTTCTCAGGCGAATGCATTACGCTTCCGTACATAGGCTATCACTGTAAAGCAAGTCATTAAATGCACATAAAACTCTGTATGGCAAACTGTCAATTTGTTTTTCAAATTTGGTCCTTTAGAGTCAGTTTCTGAAAAAAAATTAACAATGCCTGTTCAGGGCCGAGAGCTTTGTTTATGTCTTTGAGCAGATAATTGGCCGTGACATCTGCTTTGTTTAGCTCCTAGTTGAGGCTGTTGGAATCCAGTAGTCAGCACACAGATGAGTTTGAGCTAAAGCAGAGGAGACCATAGCAAGCCCAACAACACACAAAAGAAGCTTGTGACTGCAATCTTGCCAGTTCCGTTGGTTTCTATGCTCCTGTCTCTTAGCTGCCTCTGCTGACGAGAGGTTAGATGGCAGCGCCTCATGTTTCCAGCCCCATCCCACACCAGGAGCTCCGCCTGAGGAGAGCAGCAGCCGGACGTGTACCTCACCCACAGAGGCTGAGATGAGCCAGCTACCCACTCAGACACATTCATAGGGGGGTCTCCTTTCTTGTGGTGGTGCTGGCTCCCCCTGGTTGTTCTGTCCCCGTCTGCCTGGGCCTCTCCCAGGCTGTCCCCTGTAGGTGGTGGGCTGTGGAACAGAGTGAGAATGCCGTCACCCGCGTGCAGCTGGAGGGCAGCGAGGCCAGAGCGCCCCCTGTCTGACACGGCCAGAGATACACTCCAGACGGAGTTGGTGCACTGGGCAGGGCAGGACCAGTCCACTCGTGTCGTGGAGCATGATGGAGGGGACATGTCAGGATCCTATAGGAAAAAGAAGAAGTGATATCAGAACCAGACACATGGCAAATGAATTGAATGAACAATGACGTACGTGCAAAAGACTTTAAGAGATTTCTATAACCGATATAAATAACACTCAAATTAGGCTCCAAAGGGTGTATATCACATTAATGTTCAGTTAGAGCTCAATGAAGGGTCTCACCGGGGGCACCACGGTCAGGTAGGCCACTGCATAGTTCGAGTCAGGGGAGTCAAGAGCGCGCACGGTGAGCGTCAAGGTGACAGTCCCTCCAGCCTCAGCTGTGGCAGGGGTGTGGAGGTCCACCTGACCACGGATAGACCCTCGTTCTGAAACAGGGAAGCTAGGGGGGTAGAAACACAAGCGTCGACTACCTTTTCAGGAAACGGACACTATCTATTTCCGTAACAGAGCGTGATAGTAAAATGATGTCCCATAAGAAAAGAACGGCGGGATAAGTGACCCGCTGTTCACTAAACGGCTGAGTACTGAATTAAATTGATAGCTGGCTCAAAGCTGTACCTGTGAGGTCCTCTCTGATGAACATATCCATAGTCATCATCAGCGGTCAGATTAAAGAGTCGGGCCGGGCCGTGGTTCAGGACATCAAAGTGTACCATGGTACTGTGACCGGGTACCAGCCGGGGGACAGACAGCACCTAGGAGACAGAGCGAGACAAACAGGCAGATTGAGAGAGAAGAGATTATGTTGTTATTGATGTACTGTATTTTAAATTGATGGCACATCATTTAGCAACCCATTGCTTTTATGGCATGGGTATTATTTTTCACCAATAAACTCCAATTAAAGCATATTTCAATTGATATTAATTGAGATCTTATTCTCCTTTTTGTCTGTAGTATGGTTGGTAATTCTAAATTGAGCAGTGTATATTTCATGTTCACCTGTATCTGAACATGAGTGGACTGTATCATCTCCGTGGAAACCCTCTCCAGCTTGTTTCCTCTCCCGTCTCGGCCAGATAGACGGACACAGAAGGGAACTCTGGGAACAGAGTCCACCTGACCCACCAGCTCCTCCCCAGAGTAGGAAGAGGAGGAGGAGGAAGAAGGAGACGACGAGTTCAGCGACACCTGCTGGAGGCTCTCCCCGTCAGCTCCCAGCAGTGTCACGTGACTGAACGAGGCCTCCTCATTGGGAGCTAGGCCCTTAACGACCAGCACCAGGAAGGTAGGAACACCTGGGAAATTAAACAACATATATGGAGCAAACTGGCCTTGCTAACCAATGCCACCTGTTCACCCTTTCACCTTTTATGCTGTCACCCGATACATGATCTGATTTATTACTTCTACTGAAAAAAATATGAATCACTCACCTGCTATTGGACTGCCCTCCACTCTGACAAGACCTGGGTGTGTCTCATTGGCTACAGTGGCAAAGTAATACAGGAAATCCACGTTGCTGTCACCTACGGGCACAGAGGAATTATCATTCAGAGGAGCTGCTCAGCATCCAACCGTTCATGACTGAGGAATGATGGTTGTGCTAAGCAGCTCCAAGGTGTGAGTGCGTATGTATGCATACGTGTTAGATTCACTACCCAAGCCATTTTTAAAAATAATAATATTGTCTTATTCAACTTAAGAAAATCCTTACAGAATTGTTTTACCTATGATATTGAATGTGAGGTGTCCATCAGTCCTGGCTTGGATGTTCCACTGGCCTGGCTCTATAGGAGAGAGCAGGCTGAAGCGGTACAGACCCTGGAAACGCTCCAACTCTGCCAGAGGGCCTCGATCACTCGACAGAGACTGGCTACGGCCTGAGAAGAAGGAAAAGAGGAAAACGTTGAGCGGATTCTTACTAATAGCGCAAAGGTGACTAATTAAAGTAAAAAGTATTACAGAGCACAAAGGGAGTGTATGTGTGTGTTCAGAGTATTGCAGTTCAGAGCAATTGCAAAATGCAAAGGTGATTCAATGTTATGAAAGTAAAATGAAAGTAAATGAAATAATGTGGTAGAGCACACACAGGTAGGCATGTGTAGGTGGATTGAGTTTGTACAGGCTTTGTATAGGCATGTCACACTTGTTTGCTCCAAAACCTTGAAGCACACAGCCATGTAGTGGTCACATCTGGTGTAGCCAGAGTTTTGTCAACTTGCCAGTGGCTCAGGGATTCAGAATTTCAACAACCAATTTGTAGCTTGCCATAGTAGTTTTCAGATTAGAAAAGAAAAAAATGAAAACAACCTGGCTGCCTTTTATAGATGCCACCATAGATGTTAAAATCTTCCATATGCTTGCTGAACTTCTGACGCACCCTTTTGCTCCACACCTACATCATTATTGGGAACATTCTGTAGAACTAACACAGGAAGGAAGAGTGGGTGGACTGCAGGGTGCGGCCCAACAGGTACCTGAGGGATCGGTGAGGTTACAGTCTATCACGTTGCCGGCGATGTGCAGGGTGACAGTCTTGACTGAGCTGTCAACCTTGAAGGAATGAGAGGACATCAAATCACTGTCACTCTCCACATGGAGGAGGTTCACCTGCGTGGGGAAGAGACAACGGCATGGCGCTCAGCATAGTTTTAAATGTATATGAAATGCACATGATTTAACTTGCAAGACATTTAAACAACCGTAAAAGTGGCAACATCCCTAGAAGATGAAATAGAAGCTGCTCATGTTTGTTTTTCAAGCACTAAATCTATATTGGCAGCTATTCGGTCTTTGCTGGAAGCACAAGGTGGCCATGGTTTGTCACTTCTGTGGAAGTCGTATTGATTCAGCTATGGGAGACAAAATCAATCTAACAAAAAAAATTGAATTTGTACTTTCACCAGGCACATGTAAACATGTTAACACTGTTTGATTTGATTTCTCTGTGGGTGGCTCAAGGCGTTCCAGCTACTCTAGTGATAAGAGACAATACCATCAAAGGACCTTGCTGCAGTACCTTGTCAGGAGCAATGTTATCCTCCACGATGGTAGAGACTCTGTGGATGTCGGAGTTGGTGGTGAACACCGTCAGTCCTCCCGACACGGAGGACAGGGAGGAGTACAGGGAAAAACGGTCAGGGGACAGAGGCTCCCTGCTCCTCTTCCTCCTCCTCCTCCCTCTGCCCTTCATCGCCTGTCTGGGGTCTTCAGTCAGGAGGAAAGTCACCTGTGGGACAATAGACCCAGAATGAGTGCACTTGCCTGGGAAACTAGCCACGTACTACAGTAGGACTTGTTTGAATGCAGCTCATGCCATAACACATTTCCACAATCAATGCACAATATAAAAACTCTGCTTACACTCTCTCTGCTGACTCTCTCTTTCTGAGTTCAGTTTGCATCAAAAATTACCTTGCATTGTTTCTCAAGTGTGAGGGCCTTCACCGAACTAAACAAGTGGGCATCTTTGGGGGAAGCATCAGTGAATACAAAGATCTCTGACAGTGGTGGGCTGTGAGTGAGGGCCAGCTGAAAACAACACATCACGTTAGCAAGTTAGTACCTACACATGCATGCATATACTGTACATACACACACATACACACACACAAAATATAGTGTTACATTACCTCACAGTCAGACACAGTTATGTATTGGGGTTAGTATACCTACCTGAATGGCAGAGAGGCACATCTCTGGCTCGTCCCCTCCCCCCAGGGCCATTAGGTTATCCATGTAGTACATGAACTGGTCCGGGTCGTCTGTCTCATACACTGGTCCTACCGCTGCAGCATAGGTTAGAAATGTCAGCTGTACCAAACATGCGGCTGATTTCAGAGCAAGAGTTACAATTGAGCTATTAAAATTCACTTGTGGGAAGTTTGAATTTAATTTCGAAGACATAGATATGCAGAAGGTCTTACAACCCATAGTTCGGTTGAAAAAAAGATGGCATTAGATAGCATTTTGGGTATAGGTCAATAATAATATTAATAATGATAATAATGATATTTATTACACTGTTACAAAGCACTTTACAAAAGAGAAAATCATGATCAAAATCATAAAAAGTTGGATAAATACATACATTTACATATAAGGAAGTCTATAGAAGTGAGTTTTAAGTGATTTAAAAGATGATACTTATTGAGCCAACCTCAGCCTTTCAGGCAGGTCATCCCAGAGATCGCCTTGATCGCCTCTTGTTTTCCAACCTAGCCTGTAACACATGGCCATACCCTCACCTGGGTCATGGAAGGGCACAAGCAGAAAGGTGCCAAGCTGCCCGGGGGTGTCAGCACGGCTCTGGATGATGGCGAAGGCCCGGCGGCGAGCAGCGGTGATCTCCTCAAACATGCTTCCTGTAGTGTCCATGACAAACACCAATGCAGGAGGCTGCTTCACACTGAAGAGCCTGCCAAGTGGAAGTTGAAGAAATGTAGACACTCAATAGCTTCAAATCATACAATAATATGTTGGAAAGTTGTCTCACTACTCTTCTTCTCTGGCAAACCGTATAAGCATACCTACCTGAGGAAGCTTGTGTGGCCCACAGTGTCTCGGAGGTCTCTCAGGACAGTCACGGTGGCCTCGGTAGCCAGGCTGGCAGCTTCCGCATGGAGGTAATGGTGAGGGGAGAAGAGAGGTGAGGTGCTATCCTTGTTGATGCCCCCTTTGGCACTCTCATGGCGGCTACTGTCCAGGATACCCCCATGACTACATTTGCCTGAAAAGGAAATAGTGTAGCAGGCTATGCTCGTTAGTGTCAGCAACGCCCGATGGAGTTCACCTTTTGAGTTTGAAATGTTAAAAAGCCATCAGAAACATTCAGTAGAGAAAAATTCTAGTTTTTCCTTTGTGACTTTTGGCAGGGCTGATGCTGTTGGTGGCCAGTTACTGTGACATACCCTCAGGTTTGGGAGGGTAAGTGCTGAAGTAGCCAGTGGTGAGCATCGGGGAGTGTTGGTGTCTATGTGCCAGTCTCGGCAGGAGGTTGCCTCGACAGGTGGCACTGAAGCATTCCATACAGGTAGGAGTGTCATCTGTGGACATAGAGCATCTTCAGGTTAGTATATCTCAGCCAAAGAGGGCAATTCAATTTCCAAACCATTATTGCAATATTAAGCCCTTGGTGATGGGGTGGATGGGTTATGAAGGGGTGCTGACTTAAGTGAATATGAATTACCCTTAGCCACAGGCAAGGCAGGCTCTTCAGGCTGCAGTAGGTGGAGGTAGATGGAGCGCTGGCCCATCTCCACCCAGTTACTATGGCTGTAGAAGTCCTGCCATAACACATGGAGTATGAGAGACAAAGAATTACTTGTAGTTGCCTATTGATTTATTATAGTCTTCTGAGTAAGCCTTAAACCACCAGTAGCAATTTGAGCCAATGAAAAATAAGAGGCTAGCTGCTAGCTACTAGCTAACTACCCACTGTTACTATGTACCTGCAGGGAGTGAAATAGCTGGCCCAAGCTGTGGCGGGCACTTTGGTACTCTTTGGCCCGTACAGAGAGCAGCGTCTGGGCCCAGAAGTCCCGCAGCATCACCGCAGCGCTGTCCACACGCTCTGAATCAAAGTGGTACACTGGGTCGGACCTGGTGGAGCTCAGGAAGTCCATGGCCGCGTTGGACTTCACCACCTCCCCCACAGCTCGCCAGAAGCCACGACCCAGTCCGGTCTGGAAGGGAGACAGGTTGATTTTTACTGTCATTGGAATGCTTAAATCTTAGTATGGACAAAGGGGAAAGGCAAATCCTCTTTTCATTACAAAATCAATACAGATTTAGGTATGATCCACAAATCATCTATCACTAGATGTGATACATCTTCAAAAAGGCAGGATTTTGTAACTCTAAGACACATCAGTAGCAGTATATTGATGCTGGTGTGTCACTACTCTCCTCAATGATCAGAGTGATCCAAATATATGTGAAATGAACTTCAATATTCAATAAAATGTGTTGATCATGAAGAAGTATTTTTTTTTATACTAAATATAAATTACCTGTTCCTCTGCATGGCTGTGCTGGTGTTTGTTGATGCCCATCAGAGTCTCCAGGGTGACATTGAGGATGGCCTGCTCTGTGATGTACTGGTGCGTGTGCGAGTCCCAGGACAGGGTTAACACACGGGACCAAAAATTGGGGAGGAAGCCCATGCACGGTAAGGCCAGGAGAAGGTAAGCAAGAGCCAACCAGTGCACCCGCTTCCTATTCCCTTCCCAAACTCTTCTGCTACCCTGTAACATCACTTCCTGGGAATAGGGTGGGCAGATAGCATCACGCCTGTGAAGAGGCAATCATGGGTAACATGGGTATTTGAAAGTATTTTTCATTGGTTTGTTATTCTTTTCACTACAAATAAGTGAAATGCAGAGGAAGCTTGTACTGTTGTCTTTGTCAAATTTGGCCTTTTGAGAACTAAGTTAATTGGACCAGTTAATTTTAATTTGGAAGAATTAAGCCACAGGAAGGACTATTAGGGCTTTGTTTACGTCTCAGTCATGATATTACAAAGCTTTACGGGTCTTAATTTCCAATAACCATGGCAAATCGGGGAGAAGTGGATTACAATTTCCACTGCTGCTGTCTTTTTCATTTTCATAGAGAATTATTAAATTAGTTATTACGACATATTAAGATTAAGATATGCAGCAAGTCTCTGCTTTAAGGGGAAAAATGATTTACACAAAGACAATTCACCTTAAATGTATGATGGGAAATACGGTAGTAAGTTAAATGAAATTTCAACTTTAAAACAGTTTATAAACGGTTCAGTAAATGCCTCATTGGCATTGGTTCAAACATTAAAATACATTTAAATGTATTGATTTATCATCACATTATTTCAATAACAGTGATTTTTGGGGAATGTGAAGGGCATTCATCGAGTTTTTCTGTTCACTTTCGTTTTTTGACTGAAACGAAAGTGAACTGGCCTCATCCCTATTGTCCAGGAGAGTGTTTTGTGTTAATTTGATCAGTTTGCTCCAATCAATCCTGTGTACTTTTCTGTCATCACCCCACCCCACATCACCCCACCCCACATCACCCCACCCCGCATCACCCCACCCCGCCTCTGGCATTTCTCTCAGCCTTGTCTGTACAGAGGCTCCTATTGTTCTTTGTCATCTTTATGCAGATACACTTGGGTTTTGTTCCCATGCGCTGGGCCTTTTCAAGGGAGAGGCTGAAACAAAGCCTGTAGCCTAAAAAAAAAACTGTCCCCTCTATTCTGTCATCCTCCATTCAACAAATCAATTTGAATTGATTGGTGCTGGTCTCCTTCAATTGAGATCCTGCAGACTGCACAGACTCCTCCTTTTACTCATTCTGCAAAAGTGCAATTTCTGACGAGCATTGATTATAAAAAGTAATAACACTTTTTTTTTAAGTTTGCAAGTGTTCTGTAAAGATGACTTGGAGAAGCAATATTGCACTTTGCACTCGTGTGACGTGTGACTTGTGTACTACTGACAGCAACTGCTTATCTGTATCTTATGCATACTTTGCCCATTAACAAACTGATGCATGTAAGCGTACAAAGTAGAGCTTCATGTTACCCCAAACAACAACTGCCCTCCTCATCAAGGTATATGCTAAGTTATTTTCATTGCTAACATCTTTTACATAATGTTACTTTGTTATTTCACTTGCTGTGTCTACCTATTATCAGACATCCACAAAGTATTGCCTTAAAGTAGCATTTTGATAACTTATAGATAAATAATAATATGCTCTCACCTCAGTTCATCCTGTTAACAGGCTCTTACTTTTTCTTTACCCTTTGCACCACGGCATATAGCAGAGATGACAGTGTCAGGTGTTTTGCAGAGGAAATCCACACATGTACCACAACCTGTAAGCAAGAGGAAACTCTCGTCTCTGGCAAACCTCTCAGTATGAAAACACACAAACAAGTTATTAATGGAGGAAGCACGTCGTCGAGCTCGCGTGAGTGTCTGGTTGACACTGAGTGGTCTTGGGTGTGTGTCTGAGCAAGGGGGCCCATACGTGAGGCTGAAGACATCCCGTCATAGCTCCCCCACCGCCTTGTACCCCTCCTTACCCCCCATTATTGCATGGTGCATTGACTCACCACAATAGCACCGCATATATTACCAGCCATGGTGTTCAACTTAGGCCCTCCCCAACCCCCTGCACTCTATCCATCACGCTGCCTCTTCTTCTCACAAACACAAAAAAAACGTTTAAGCTGCTTTCCACAATGGCAAACACTACCACCCCATCCTCTCCCCCTGGTTACTCCCCTTTCTAATAGCAATGTAAAGAAGAAGGGCATCAGTTGCTAGCCAACGCTAGGCTCAGTGTTGCACTTCAGTTTGTTGTGAGGGGAGATGGTGTGAAGGTTTTGAGAGGAGATTCGGTGAAGGTTTTCTTTCATGGGACTTTGTGTTTCAGGGGTTTGACCCTAGCTTTCTCAACTTCCTTGTAAGTGACATAAAAGATGATGCTGCTGTCTAGACCAAAACATGTTTTTATGCTATTTTCAAGTGTAGGAGAGACAGACAGAGACAGGGAGAGAGAAGCAGTTGCTTTTTTGTGTGTGCTGTAGCTGTGTCTACGGTATGTTTCATCACAAACTACTCAGCAAGAGAATTAAAACAGTGGAACAACATGCACAAAGCCACAGGGAGTAGCCCAAGCTCTGGTATAAGTGAAAGTGAATCAATGGGAGGCTAGACCAGGCGGCTTCAGATGACTCATGGAGGAAGAAAGGCAGAGACACAATAAAAATGAGGACGATGAAAGAATGGAGGGAGGGAAAAAAAACAATTTGACAATGTATAATGCATGATACATTTAACCGTGGCTCTCCTGGCCAGATCTGTGTTTAGCCTGACAAGGCCTGAGGCAGAGTTGTTCTGCTACACCTACCCAGCAGGTTAGGTTTCCTGTTTCCTGTACCTGAGCTGAACGGTATCCCAGTCTGTTTACCTTTACTTGTCTCAAGTTGCGCCAGCCTGTACATCACATGATCCACTTTATGCTTCCAGATCACTGTCTGTCACTTCAAATATACATTACCACATGTATTCATGCTGCTTTGGAAGAATACATATCCTCACCTGAATTCAAATGAGTTTGTGCAATAAATCCATTTTTGTGTTCTTCGTGTCTTCCTTGTAAGAACAGTTAAAGGAAAGGTTTTGGTTTGCTCTGTCCCTGATGCTATATTTAGAGCTCAGAGTGGGCACCCTAGCCAGTCTTTGGTACAGTGGCAAGTCAGCACCTGCTGCAGTCCCCTGGTGCTGCCAACCTTCCTTAATGCGCACACACACACACACACACACACACACACACACACACACACACACACACACACACGTGGTATTTGTGGTGGCCTAGGTGAGATTTGCAATTGAATCACTGAATGTTGATGTTGATGATGCCAATATACAAGATTGGTGTAGCAGGTTATGGTGTTGCTGTAGGTAATACTGAAGTTTATGCATGGTAATTGAAATTAGCTAAGAAGTTAAAGTAATTTTCAATAACAACTTTCTGGGAGATTTAGGGTGTCATTCTGCTGCCTAAGAGACTGTTTGTATTGCTAAAATTGCCTTTAAAATATAATTTGTGAAAGTCTCCCCCATGTTAATATTTTAGTAGTAACAGAATACCACTAAAGTGTTTTCAGATATAATCACCGTATTATTATTTTTAAGAAATAATATTGTAAATTATCAACACTTCTAAAACTTTAGCTTCTTAAGCTACAGTATAAGTAGATAGCTGGGTAGCTAGCTAACTGCTGTTCCCATGCCTGCAAATCATATCAAGTTTAGCTTTATTTATCAATGATGTGAGATCTCTAACACCATGCATTCACTAAAATAAAAAGCCAAGATTTGTGGCTATCTAAAAGTATGCAACTTTGCAAACCTCTGGAATTTGAACGTTTAGAGTTTATTACGTTTCACAAGAAAGCAGCCTTTTCATTGGCTCAGGACAACCATGTGCGTTGCAGTGTGTCACTTGCGGTCGGTTCTTTGCAGAAAGGAGCGTGCATCCCTTGGATGTTTCCTCCAAATCAGAGACATCGGCTTTGACAGGTGGACCGACCCAAAAATCTGAAAGTTGCATATGAATCTTTCCACAAAAAAGCGCTACCCTTTTATTAATGTAAAAATGTGATCTAACAAAACACTGGACTCAAATTCCAAGTGAAAGCCCCACCCATCCGGGGCTCCTCCTAGGAAAAAAAAACAAGTTTCCCCCATTAGCATTGACAGCTGAATATTATTAGGCATAGGTGAAAACAAACTGACTGGAAGTGACTGTAAAACTGACTGACACTTATTCTTGACATTTCTGGGCAAAGGTAGGCATTTTTTGGGGAATTTTCATTATCCTAAGATAGCTGTAATACTGATAGGTGGAAATAGAAAATGACAACAAGGAAAATGATGATGAGTGTTATATGAGAAGAGAGACTTTACAGGAAAATGAAATATTTTATTCTATCACAATACTATTCAAGAAATCCATCCATCTATTACGACTATGTCACTAAGACAGTAAGTAAATATCTTATAGCTTATCTTAAATATCTTATAACTTATTTAGTGTATAACATATACAATAAAAAGATTATTTTCCTTTTTATGATTTATCTTGATGGTTGTTTGCTTTATCTTAATTTCTGAGCAGAATTGAAAGTCCCCATCCCCTTCCATTTTTATTTAATCACTACACTTCACTTTCATCACACTAACTTCCTTGCCATCTGTTGCAGAGGCACGATGGTGAACTGCTGTGGTCTGCTTACTGTCAAGAAGGAACCAGGTACAGAGCTGTTTAAAACAGGAAACACCAACAATGAGAAAACTAGTATAGTAGCATCATTTCAAGAGCTTTTGGTAGTTTGTCTTGTTGTAATTGTGTTGAATATTTTGTTTTTTCAACCCACTCTATTAATTACTCTGTGTAACCTCTGTGGAATGTCTTCTGCTTGAATAATTGCGGAGCTGGTTAGGTTTGTTGTAACAGCAGGTTTATTCTGCCTTCATGACAAACAAAGGACAGTGTAGGTCATCTTCTTTGTGGACAAAAGCATACTCCGTCTTGTCTTAGAGCAAATCCTCCATTACTATAAGGATTACCCATTGTTTACATTTTTCATGTAATTAAAATAAATAAAACACAACAGAAACTGCCACTCTCCCAAATCCACGAGGAGAAAATACAGAAGATACAAACATATATATATTTATACATATTTCTCACACTGGACTGTTACCCTTTTTTTTAGTATTTTTCTTTTTAATGATTATGTAACTAATTATGTAATGTAACTTAGTTGCATTACATTACAAGACACAGAAGGCAAAGAAACGATACCTCATGTGCATATTTAAAACATTACCAAACATACCTGCATTCATGACAAACAAAGGACAGTGTAGGTCCTCTTCTTTTTGGAGCATACTCTGTCTTGTCTGGAAAGACGGCGATACGTTAATGTTAGCTAGCTATTGGAGAGATCTCTCCTCCAGTGGTAACAAAACACACAAAAACAAATGGTTAGCTTAACAAAAACATGGCGAAATTACTCAAACAATTACAGTTTTTTTACGATTGCTTTGACTCATTTTGCACAGCAGAATTTCAATGTGCAAAACTCAAAATGCAAAGTGCCAAACTGACTTTCAAAATTCATACTCTAAGACACTACATCCTATGCTGACATACAAAGTGCAAAACTGTTAATGCAAAGTGCCAAACTCTGAATCATATGCAACATTCTCAGAGTACAGCCACCTAATATTACAACAATGTTGCAATGCTTATTACTACAACGCAGATCACTAAATCAATTCAACAGGAGTTTGTTGTCATGTCTCATCACTTCCAGCAACGATCACAGTGTCGATCACAGTGGCTCTAATTTTATTTGACACAACTGCATGCCTTCTGATTGCTTGGCCACGACTGCGACCCCGTCCTTCATTGCCAACCTCAGGTTGTCAGAAACTGCCATTCAGGTTTCTAAGCAGCCTTTTATGTAGTGGTGAAGAGATTATCAATTGTGTTACAATGCTACTCATCTGGGCAAGGTTGCTGGAAGTAAAGAGACATGACAACAAACTCCTGTTGAATTGATTTAGTGATCTGTGTTTGTAGAAATAAGCATTGCAACATTGTTGTAATGTTAGGTGGCTGTATTCTGAGGATGGAGCAGATGATTTAGAGTTTGGCACTTTGTATGAACAGTTTTGCACTTTGAAATTCTGCTGTGCAAAATGAGTCAAAGCAATCGTAAAAAACTGTAAGACAAGCATAGTTCACACAGCAGGTCTTTGTGCTCAACATGTTTCTCTTTCTGTCAGTTCCTCTGAAGAGCGTTGAGGTGGAGGTCGAGGTGAGGGACCACGTGGCTACAGTGGTCTCTACTCTGCTCTATGAGAACAAGGAGGACAAACCACTAGAGGCTGTGTTTGTCTTCCCTCTGCCCGGAGAAGCTGCTGTCTGTCATTTCAGTGCTAAGGTTGGACAGACGCTGGTTGTGGCTGAGGTGCAGGAAAAACAGAAGGTGAGCTGGACATGAAAGATGGGTGGGAAAGTCATGGACTTGCACTCATCCAAAGTATGCTGGGGCTTGAAAATCAGGTTTCACACCCACCTCTGTTCCTCAGGCTCGTGAGCAGTACGATGACGCATTGAGCTCCGGCCAGCAGGCCTTCCTGTTGGAGGAGAGTGAGCAGAGCCCAGACATATTCTCTCTGAGTGTGGGCAGTCTGCCTCCAGGAGAGAGCGCCTCCATCAGGCTGGACTACGTCACTGAGCTGGCTGTGCAGGCTGATGACGGGCTGAGGTTCTGTCTGCCTGCTGTGCTCAACCCTCGCTACCAACCTCAGGGTAGGAAATATGTAATCTAATCCATTGGTAAACCAATGATTTCACTTTCACTTGGTTCTCTATATTTTAGAGATATTCAATGGTGAACATAAAATGAACCTCCCGCTGCCCAAACTTACATACAAGCTGTATCCCCAGTTCATATTAGCTTGGTAGCTAGCAGACACATTTCCTCCATCAGTGTTTTTATTCAACACATTGCATTTCTTTCTTAGGTAGTGAGGGTGGCAGTAAGAGTGTGGAGTACAGCCAGAAGAGCATGGATGAGGCTGTGAAGATGGTTGGGAAGATGATGGCCAATATGGGAGGAACAGAGATCCTCCCGCCCCTCAAACATATCTACAGCCAGCCACGCATTCCCAGTCAGCCAAGAAAAGTAACTCACACACACACAAATGAAGCAGTTACACAGGTTGTACAAGTACAGGCTTGTTTAAAGCTCATACTTACCACACCTTTGTTGTTATTCACACTGTACCTATATGTCCACTTGTGTGACTGGAGCAACATCCTCATACCACTTTCACACACAAATCTCTGGATTTACGCAGGTTATTGAAACACTCGTTCCCACGTTGGACCCATTCAGACCAAACTACTGTCCCGGGTTTCAGACCAGACTTCACAAGAGCCGTGTCACCATATTTACATCTGTACAAGTAACTGTGTGATATTGCCAGTGATAATTTACCTTTTACTTTTACCGTCCCGGTAATTTGTCGCTTTCTTTCTTCTTCCCCACGAATGGACAGAAGCTTTCTGATTTCGGAATCTTTCCAATTCTCTGTTGTTATTTGTTCAATTCGTCCGTTGTTGAAATGCTCCTTGTTGTGAACTGGCTTGCATATAATGCCCCTCTGATCTTAACCAATGAGGTTCCCATCCATTGGGTAACCTGGGTCCCCCCCCCGTTCACACCGCAGCCGAGTGGTATCTGACCCGGGTTGTCCCAGGTCGGGAGCAGGGTCGCAGACCCAGGTCTGATAACCTGTGTTGATCCATTCACACCAACGCCTGACACGAGTCATTCCTGGGTTGTTATCCCAGTGTGAAAGGGGTATCAGAGTGTTATGTGGTTGACGGGCAAGTCCTGCATGTTTCAAAGTGTGGTGTTTCAGAGTGTGGTGTTGTTGTTTCAGAGTGTGATGTTGTTTCAGAGTGTGGTGTTGTTGTTTCAGAGTGTGATGTTGTTTCAGAGTGTGGTGTTGTATCAGAGTGTGGTGTTGTTGTTTCAGAGTGTGGTGTTGTATCAGAGTGTGGTGTTGTTTCAGAGTGTGGTGTTGTTTCAGAGTGTGATGTTGTTTCAGAGTGTGGTGTTGTTTCAGAGTGTGGTGGTGTTGTTTCAGAGTGTGGTGTTGTATCAGAGTGTGGTGTTGTTTCAGAGTGTGGTGTTGTTTCAGAGTGTGGTGGTGTTGTTTCAGAGTGTGGTGTTGTTTCAGAGTGTGGTGGTGTTGTTTCAGAGTGTGGTGGTGTTGTTTCAGAGTGTGGTGTTGTTTCAGAGTGTGGTGTTGTTCAGAGTGTGGTGTTTCAGAGTGTGGTGTTGTTTCAGAGTGTGTTGTTGTTTCAGAGTGTGGTGTTGTTGTTTCAGAGTGTGGTGTTGTTTCAGAGTGTGGTGTTGTTGTTTCAGAGTGTGGTGTTGTTTCAGAGTGTGGTGTTGTGTAACTCGTGGTGATGTGTAACCTCTCTCTGTCTCATTTGTCCTCCCTAGCTGTTTACTTTTACTGACGGCGAGGGGGGGGAACACCAAAGAAGTTGTAAATCTGGTGAAGAAGAATTCAGGCTCCCACAGGTAGGACCACAAAAACACACATACAGACATTCACTCACCTCTTAGAATACATCCCACGTCCTCATGCATAGTGTGTCTGTTTGTGTGTTGAAAACAAACCGTCCTTTAGGTGTTTCTCTTTTGGGATTGGAGAGGGGTCCAACTCTGCTCTCATCACTGGGGTGGCCAAGGAAGGAGGAGGTCACGCCCAGTTCATCACAGGAGCTGACAGGATGCAGCCTAAAGTAAGACATGGTACAAGACAAGTAATAAATGATTACAGATGGTCAGGTATGAGTGAAAAACTCACTGCTTTTTCAAACGTTACTACCCTCCAGGTGATGCAGTCACTGCTATTTGCCATGCAGCCGGCTGTGTTGGACATCTCGGTCAGGTGGGATCTGCCAAAGGTCTGTGTCTGTGCCAAGTGTCTATCACACCTCTTTCCCCACCCATCACAACACTTTTCCAGGGTCAAAGGTCACTGCCTTATGCCCAGCTCACTGGAGAGGTAGGAGCAGCACCATCTGAGAGAGAAATGCCTATCTAGTCTGATTCTTATAGTCGTTAACTAGCACAAAAATGTTTTTGGCCATACAGTCCTCTAAACCCATGACATGGTGGAATTACATTAGCATTACAACAAGGAAGACAGGTTGCTTGCAAACTAGTTATGAAGCTTCAAAACTAGTTAATTACATCAAACCAAGCAGGAAGGTCTTTATGGTCCATCGTAACGATATAACAAAAACATCAGTGTTCCAGTCCCAGGTATGACATTGTCCAGGCTGGTTTCTAACACTTGTTGTCTGTATGTTGTCTCAGAGTTCAGGGGCCACCGAGGGCTGTGTGACAGTGAAGTACAGCCTGGCAGATCAGCCCTCTCAGAACCAACTGCACTTCAGTCTCAAACCCACAGAGGACACGGGGTAAAACAGGTTGTGGTCAGACAGCAGAAGTGTATTACATTGGGCAGTGATTTTACAGGATGTCAGCATATGAGTATGTGGGTAGTTTGGGGTCAAATAAAATGTCAGGCAGGGGTAGTAAATCTAATATTTTGTAGCATATTACACCTCTCTACTCTCCACTCTGCAGATTGACAGTCCACAGGTTGGGGGCCCGGACCCTGATTCGCTCCCTGGAGATGGAGGAAGGAGAGAACAGGGGACAGCACAAAGACGGAGTGAAGGAGAAGGTGGTTGAACTCAGTGTTCAATCAGGAGTGAGCAGTGCCTTCACTGCCTTCATTGCTGTCAACAAAGCCAATGGGGAGGCTATACAAGGGCCTCTGTTGCGGAGAAATGTCCCAACACCCAGTTGTAGATGACTATGACCCACTGGTTTTTGATTCACTCCAGCTGACCATGAATGCAGTATCAGTGGTTTTCAAGTGGTACAGTGAACCACAGTGGTGTACTGTTTGATTTAACGCTATGAAAATCATCAAATCTACAAAATCATTATCACATTTCTTCATACGTTTTAACACATAAAAGGCCAATATTATGAGCAATACTTTCAGTACAGTTTTTTTTTACAATTGCTAACATCCGTTTGTCCAATCTGTAGTCACATTTTCAAAACTCTAAACACAATTAGCACAACATCCGTTGGTTGTGGACCATACCATTACAGTTTTACATGTTCATCGTTGAAGTTTAATTATTGGTGCATTTTCAAATACAATGGCCATTATCAAAAAATGCTGTCAAACACTAAATAATTGTCATCAAAAAAGACTATGCAAGGGTCATTTCCTCATAAGTACTTCAAATGAAGTACAGCAAGCATCCCCTGTGATAGACTGCAGTATATATAGCTTGTGTTTTTATGGAAGACAAACAAAATATTGGATTACAGTAGATTACTGCATATGAAGTTTAATCGTTTAAAGAAATCATACAGTAATGCAGTAAACTAAACTGTATTTTACAGTAAAAACAAAAACAACAGTAAGAGCAAAAACAACAGTTACAGTAACAAAAAAACATAAATGCATTTGAGTGCTTAAGCAGCATTTTGCCTCTGCTGCATTTGGCCACAGAATTTCATGTACGTCTCATCTGATATCTTCAAGGCAGCGTTGGTAAAATCTTCTTCTTAGTCCTCTGTTTACAACATGGTCGATCACAGTGGCTCTAATTTCATTTGACACAACTGCATGTGACTCCGTCGACGACCCCGTCCTTCATTGCCAACCTCATCGGCCTGCTCCATGTTGTGAGAAACTGCCACTCAGGGTTCTAAGCAGCCTTTTATATAGTGGTGAAGAGATTATCAATTGTATTGCAATGCTACTCATCTACTCATGTGCTGCGATGCTACTTACAAATCATTCATGTTTCATCATGGGGAATGCCGATTAAAAAATAAATGAATAAATAAATGTATTAAACTGCATCTTTAAAAAAAAAGCATCTATTTATTCTATTATTACTTACAGTTTTTTACGATCACTAACAAGCATTTAGCTATACTTAAGATACTTTTTCTAAACTCCTAACACAGCAATACACCTACATCACACAATTAGCCAAATAGTTCATTTTCTGCTCAAAACCACATTTTGTTAATTAAACACCAACTCTACATTTCAAAATGCAAAAAAACTTTCTCTACATACACTAACTCTATCAAAACACGGCAAACCCGACTCAATATCACATCATTCTTTCAAAACACTAGCACATGTTTTCTCTCCAAGAGGAACATAGTCAATCATAGCACAACGACTTTCAAAATACTAACAGTTGATGGCATTACAAAAACTGCATTACTTTTCATGTTTCAGTTCTACCTGCATACAATAGACAATATGAAATCCATTGTTTTTTAGAATTCAGTTTCCTTTACTGTAAACCACTGTTTTGGTTGAGTGTTGAATGTGTGCATTTTTGGCAACATACTATCTAAAAGTGAATGAGTCATCTTTACTTTATTGAAATGTACAGTAGAAAAAAATAGTAAGTGACAGAATTGCTGCAGTAAAATCTTTATTAGCAACATGAAATTGCTGCCAGTGATGAACAAAAAATCCAACATACATGGCCTTTGGTTCCAAATGTGTAAAAATAAAATACACAAATACAGTAAAAAAAGGCACAGAAGGGGAAAAAACACAAAAATGCACAGTCCTGTTCTACAGTTTTTTTACAGTCGCTAACATCCTTTTGTCCAATCTGTAGTCACATTTTCAAAACTCTAAACACAATTAGCACAACATCCGTCGGTTGTGGACTGTAATCTGTAATCTGTAAACTGGAATCTATACGATCTTCAGCATGTGGCCACATGTTCTCATCCACATCACATCTATGTCGTCTCTCGCTATGCACCTTAGATAGAAACGCTTGGCATGCACAATATGTTTAAACACAGTATGTGTAAATGCTTTTCAGTATGTCCTACTGTATGTACTGTAACCCATGTTTACATGTAGAGTAGCATAGTGTAAAACTCACTATAGAACAAGACATATTGGATAGACACCATACCTGGACGTATTGGTGCTGGTGCTGGTGACCCGCTCACTGTTCCTTTCAAAAGGAACTGTGTACAACTGTTTCATTCAAACTCTGTGTTTGATCTATTTTACACAACTTAAATCAGCTATTTATCAATGTTTCAGTGATCTGTTCATTCAGAAATGCTTATCAGCTGTTTCAATAAAGCCTTTGAGCTGTTGTTGTTGCAGATGTAGAGGCCTTATACTGTATTTAAGGTTTTGAACATTAGGTTTTCATTTCTGGCATGCTGTGTGCAAGCATTTGTAAATAAGGCAAGAAAGATCCATAATTTTGGTATTGGGTAAGCTTGTACTATGTAAAGAAAATCTAAGCATTTTAGAAACGTGTTAATTGACTGCATATTGTGTGAAAACAACATGAATTGTGTTAATGGTATGGTCCACAACTGACGGATGTTGTGCTAATTGTGTTTAGAGTTTTGAAAATGTAACTACAGATTGGACAAACGGGTGTTAGCGACTGTTAAAAACGGTATTATCATCGGTGAACGTTTTAACTACAAATCGCATTATCCAATTAAACTTGTTACAGCTCTGTGCGTGTGTCGTGTAGGCTACGTTAAGGGGCGTAGTCACGTAGCCAACTGCCAATGTAACGTTAGAGTCGGCTAAACAAACGTTGTTCCATCAAATGTGAAACACGGGTGATGACCGGGTAAAAATCGACGAATTTGTAATTAAAAAACCGAGAGAGATACCGAGTGTAAAGACAGTCAAAGTGAGGCATCCACCACCAGTGATGAATTTGTAGCAGAGCAGTGTTGCATTTCGTTTCGGTGTGTGTCTACGTCCGACAGATGACAGTAGCCTGCACCACGGTAATTACTAAAGCAAGCGCAATAAAAGTGATTTTGTGACAATCTTCACCTTTGTGGTATTCACTTAATTTGAGCACCCACTGGCAAAAACATAAATCGGCGTCTATGACTCAAACTGATTGCTAGAGCAAGCTCCACCCCTCCGGTGCTCCTCATACCCAAACCGAGCGTACCCCATAGGCGTGTTTTGGCGTTGACCGTGGACTGGACTATGATCAGCGTGGTTTTACGGGAAGAACAGAAACTACAGTAAAACTGCTTCAAACACAGATTACTGATCCTTATTGATTTCTGCGCAAAGGTAAGCATTCCTTCTGGTTACATTACTAGACTAAACTAAGATTGCTAAATAGGAACCGAAAATGATACAGCATATATCTATGTGTTAATGTGTGTATATATAATGTATATTAAGTTTATTATACGAATGACCAACTTTTCTAAAATACTGAGCACAACCCCCTAACGAAAAGATGTAATCCTATAATAATATTTCTAAGGATACTTTACAATTATCACAGCAAAACATGTATTTTTTTAGTACATTATAGTTATTTAGCAGACGCGTTTTATCCAAAGCGACTTACAAAGGTGATAGCTAAGTCTATGTGAGGCTTGAACCCACAACCCTGAGACTAAGAGCATAATGATCTATCAATTAAGCTAAACAAGTCAAAACTTCAACTCCCTATAAGAATAGTGATACCATAGGAAATGCAGAGATAAGGTCACTATGAACGCACCACAGACACACTATAACTCCCTGTAGGACTGTTATAAGAATATTATTTTCCTCCGGGTAAGACTAAACAATTCACCAGTTCAATTTTTTCAGACATTTGCCAGAACTTTACAGTACACATATAAGATTTGGTTTGGTCCTTTTATCCAGCAACCGCGGACATTTTAAAACTAAAGGTTTAATGTCAACCAGTGTATGGGACATTCGTGTAACTTCTGGCGAGTCTATTAAACGAACAAGACTAGTATTTTAAGCAACGTTGACTTATATGTACATTGTTATTATCACACCGCTAGAAGTGGCTAAAATCATGACGCTTCTGTCCCTGTTCTGAATTGATCTGCAGGTACTTCCGTCTTTCAACGAGCACCTGTTTCCTAACAAAAGTTCACTATAATCCTATAATATACTTATAGCCACTTACAGTGTGTCTGTACAGCTCAATGGAGAGTTTGTAGTGACCTTTATTTTACGTGATTGTGTTTTTAGTCCTCTGGTATCACTGTATTTCTGTAATATTCATACAGAGAGACTGACAGTATCAAGCCAGGAGCAGAATCTTTTAAACTTCCTGTCTGTATTTTTCAAAATAATAATAGTCAAAAAAATAATTTAGTCAACCTCACAAAGTGACTGATGTAGGAAATTGTGTTAAATGCTATTCATGAATAAATATAAATACTAAAACTGCAAAACAAAGTGTTTCCAAGCTGTTTCCTCGGCTACTGTGAAGTGCGTCCTTAAAAAAATACGTAGTAACGTAATAAACGTAAGGTAACGTGTTGATATTGCTGAGATTTGACATTTCTCTTAAAATCTGTCAGGATGGGATTAGTAGAACTACGTTAGTAATGTAATCTATTACATTGCTTATTTGCATTACTTTATTACTTTATGACTGAGGGGGCGTGTCCTTCCCGTCAGATTCAGGACAACTGCGGAAAGGAGTTTATTGGCTCCTCTGTGTTGTTATCTACTATATTACTATGATATTCTCATAAATTATGATATATACTTTATTGTTTTGAGTATTTGTAATACTTACCTTCTAAAATGCATTATAGGACTATGATACTTTTTGTTGGGTTTATATAAAACAACCCATTTACCACACATAATAGAGTTCACCTTTTGTTTGTTAACATTTAAGATATTTTGATTCTTATTAGAAACCAATTGATCTAAATTAACAATTGACAATATACATTGTGGTATCAACCTCATGTGAGTTATATGAAAATAGAAACTTTTTAAAGAAAAAAAACATACATAAAAAATAAAAACATTCTTTTCCTATAAAAATCCTTTTTATGATTCATCTTAATGGTTGTTTGCTTTATCTTGATTTCTGAGCAGAATTCAAAGTCCCCATCCCCTTCCATTTTTATTTAATCACTGCACTTCCCTTTCACCACACTAACTTCCTTGCTATCTGTTGCAGAGGCACGATGGTGAACTGCTGTGGTCTGCTTACTGCCAAGAAGGAACCAGGTACAGAGCTGTTTAAAACAGGAAACACCAACAATGAGAAAACTAGTATAGTAGCATCATTAACTATTTCAAGAGCTTTTGGTAGTTTGTCTTGTTGTAATTGTGTTGAATATTTAGTTTTTTCAACCCACTCTATTAATTACTGTGCATGTTTGGCTGTGAATGTGTGTGATGGGGACTCAGGGAGGAGCTTTTCCAATCAGCTTTAATCAGAACAAAAACAGAAATTGAGTGCAGAAGAAATCGTAATCATCATTTGTATCTGCATCAATTATCAACCACTTTAAATGGCTTAGCCCACATTAAGACAAGCATAGTTCACACAGCAGGTCTTTGTGCTCAACATGTTTCTCTTTCTGTCAGTTCCTCTGAAGAGCGTTGAGGTGGAGGTCGAGGTGAGGGACCACGTGGCTACAGTGGTCTCTACTCTGCTATATGAGAACAAGGAGGACAAACCACTAGAGGCTGTGTTTGTCTTCCCTCTGCCCGGAGAAGCTGCTGTCTGTCATTTCAGTTCTAAGGTTGGACAGACGCTGGTTGTGGCTGAGGTGCAGGAAAAACAGAAGGTGAGCTGGAGATGAAAGATGGGTGGGAAAGTCATGGACTTGCACTCATCCAAAGTATGCTGGGGCTTGAAAATCAGGTTTCACACCCACCTCTGTTCCTCAGGCTCGTGAGCAGTACGATGACGCATTGAGCTCCGGCCAGCAGGCCTTCCTGTTGGAGGAGAGTGAGCAGAGCCCAGACATATTCTCTCTGAGTGTGGGCAGTCTGCCTCCAGGAGAGAGCGCCTCCATCAGGCTGGACTACGTCACTGAGCTGGCTGTGCAGGCTGATGACGGGCTGAGGTTCTGTTTGCCTGCTGTGCTCAACCCTCGCTACCAACCTCAGGGTAGGAAATATGTAATCTAATCCATTGGTAAACCAATGATTTCACTTTCACTTGGTTCTCTATATTTTAGAGATATTCAATGGTGAACATAAAATGAACCTCCTGCTGCCCAAACTCACATACAAGCTATATCCCCAGTTCATATTAGCTTGGTAGCTAGCAGACACATTTCCTCCATCAGTGTGTTTATTCAGTGCATTTCTTTCTTAGGTAGTGAAGGTGGCAGCGTTCAGGTGAGCTCGGTGCCAGCTTCTCTTGTGCCCTACAGTCTGTCCTTCTCTGCCCGGGTGTCTTCTCCTCGTCCCATCTCTAAAGTAGAGTCCAACTGTTCCCTGGACCCTCTGCAGTACCTCAACACAGAGCAAACTCAGGCCACGGTAGTGTGCTTATGTGTGTGTCTGTGTGTGATGTGTTCCACATCGCTAAAATATAACATATTTGACATATTGTTTATAACAAGTGAATATTTGGTGAACTGCAGGTCAAGCTGGCTGCAGGACACAAGTTTGACAGGGATGTTGAGCTGTTGATTTATTACAAAGATGCCCACCAGCCCACTGCTGTGGTGGAGGCAGGACAGGTCTCTGCCAAGCCTGGTAAGTGGGAATTAGTGAATGGTTGTTTCTTTCCATTACCTTCATCCTCACACAGGTTTTATGAATTACATGTAAGAGATGTATTTGTGATCATTTTGACTTTCTCTCCCCTGTCATCCAGGCACTCTGATGGGTGACTCAGTGGTGATGCTGAGCCTGTACCCCGAGTTCCCCCAGGCTGTGATGTCTTCAATGGCCTCATGTGGGGAGTTCCTGTTTGTAATGGATCGTTCTGGAAGTATGGATTGTCCCATGGACAGCAGAGAGCGTGGTCAGAGTCGTATTGGCAGCGCCAGGGTATTTAGCGAGTGTTAATTCTCAATCCTATTCCTTTAACCTCCCTTTCTCTGCTAATCATTCATATTCTCCCTCTCACACAGTGACCTTTACTGTCTTTTCTCCCTCCCTCCTAGGATACGTTGCTGCTCCTGCTGAAGAGCTTGCCAATGGGCTGCTATTTCAATATCTACAGTTTTGGCTCCACCTATGATCATATCTTCCCGTAAGTGACTCTCCCCCATTTCATCCAGTCGACAACATGTGTTGCTCTCTTTGGTGTAGATGTATGTACATGTGTCCATGTGTGTGTGTGGCAATTAGTCCTCCAAAATGATGTGCATGTGTGTGTTTTTGATGCTAGTAAGAGTGTGGAGTACAGCCAGAAGAGACCATGGATTAGAGCTGTGTAATGATGTTAAGAAAGAATGATGTGCCATATGGCAGGAAAGTGATCCTCGCCCTTTTAAACTATTTCAGCTTCCATGCATTCCCAGTCACCAAGACAAGTAACTCATTCATACTCATTCTCGTTGTACTCTCTCAAACTCTTGTTAAAGCTCACTGTGTACTCGGCCTTGTGTAACTCACCACTGTTAACCCTGTGTTACTGGTCTCCCTCCACCCTCTGTTCGTTATTCCTGTCCAGTCTCTGTACTGTCAGGTCAGAGATTAAGACCGTTTTAATTTCACATACACGTACACTGATGTGGTTGTTCAGTGAAATGTGTAAGTGTGCATTGTTTTCAGGCAAGACAATGTGCAAGTTGTCAATTGTTGTTATAATCAGGTTGTTGAATTCTCAGTTGTGACTTGTATAAGATTAAACAAGCAGAGTAGGGTTTTCAATGTCAGGTTAAGGTCTGTTTAAAACACCAGTTGAGTGGTTATCAGATGGGTATGTCCTTCAGGTGATAGGTGTGCAGAGGGGTGTATGTATAATTGAGTGTTTCAATTATGTGTAGCTTTACCAGAGTGTTTGGTGTGTTCAGTGTGTGTGGTGTGTTTCAGAGTGTGTGTTTGATGTGGTGTGTGTGTTCGAGTGTGTGTGTTTAGAGTGTGTGGTGTGTGTTTCAGAGTGTGGTGTTGTTGTTTCAGAGTGGGGTGGTGATGTATTCAGCAGTGTGTTGGGTTGTTTCAGGTGTGTTTTTTGCTCAGCGAGTGTGGTTGTGTGATGTTCACGAGTGTGGTGGTTGTTTAGAGTGTGGTGTTGTTTCAGGTGTGCGGGTCAAGTGTTGTTTCAGAGTGTGTTGTTGTTTCAGAGTGTGGTGGTGTTGTTTCAGAGTGTGGTGTTGTTTCAGAGTGTGGGGTTGTTTCAGAGTGTGGTGTTGTTGTTTCAGAGTGTGGTGTTGTTGTTTCAGAGTGTGGTGTTGTTGTTTCAGAGTGTGGTGGCGTTTCAGAGTGTGGTGGTGTTTCAGAGTGTGGTGTTGTTTCAGAGTGTGGTGTTGTTTCAGAGTGTGGTGTTGTGTAACTCGTGGTGATGTGTAACCTCTCTCTGTCTCATTTGTCCTCCCTAGCTGTTTATTTTTACTGACGGCGAGGTGGGGAACACCAAAGAAGTTGTAAATCTGGTGAAGAAGAATTCAGGCTCCCACAGGTAGGACCACAAAAACACACATACAGACATTCACTCACCTCTTAGAATACATCCCACGTCCTCATGCATAGTGTGTCTGTTTGTGTGTTGAAAACAAACCGTCCTTTAGGTGTTTCTCTTTTGGGATTGGAGAGGGGGCCAGCTCTGCTCTCATCACTGGGGTGGCCAAGGAAGGAGGAGGTCACGCCCAGTTCATCACAGGAGCTGACAGGATGCAGCCTAAAGTAAGACATGGTACAAGACAAGTATTAAATGATTACAGATGGTCAGGTACGAGTGAAAATCTCAGTGCTTTTTCAAATGTTGCTACCCTCCAGGTGATGCAGTCGCTGCGATTTGCCATGCAGCCGGCTGTGTTGGACATCTCGGTCACGTGGGATCTGCCAAAGGGAGTGTCTATCACACCTCTTTCCCCACCCATCACAACACTTTTCCAGGGTCAAAGGTCACTGCTTTATGCCCAGCTCACTGGAGAGGTAGGAGCAGCACCATCTGAGAGAGAAATGCCTATCTAGTCTGATTCTTATAGTCGTTAACTAGCACAAAAATGTTTTTTGCCATACAGTCCTCTAAACCCATGACATGGTGGAATTACATTAGCATTACAACAAGGAAGACAGTTTGCTTGCAAACTAGTTATGAAGCTTCAAAACTAGTTAATTACATCAAATCATGCAGGAAGGTCTTTATTGTCCATCGTAACGATATAACGAAAACATCAGTGTTCCAGTCCCAGGTATGACATTATATTGTCCAGGCTGGTTTCTAACACTTGTTGTCTGTATGTTGTCTCAGAGTTCAGGGGCCACCGAGGGCTGTGTGACAGTGAAGTACAGCCTGGCAGATCAGCCCTCTCAGAACCAACTGCACTTCAGTCTCAAACCCACAGAGGACACGGGGTAAAACAGGTTTTGGTCAGACAGCAGAAGTGTATTACATTGGGCAGTGATTTTACAGGATGTCAGCATATGAGTTTATGTGGGTAGTTTGGGGTCAAATAAAATGTCAGGCAGGGGTAGTAAATCTAATATTTTGTAGCATATTACACCTCTCTACTCTCCACTCTGCAGATTGACAGTCCACAGGTTGGGGGCCCGGACCCTGATTCGCTCCCTGGAGATGGAGGAAGGAGAGAACAGGGGACAGCACAAAGACGGAGTGAAGGAGAAGGTGGTTGAACTCAGTGTTCAATCAGGAGTGAGCAGTGCCTTCACTGCCTTCATTGCTGTCAACAAAGCTAATGGGGAGGCTATACAAGGGCCTCTGTTGCGGAGAAATGTCCCAACACCCATCTGTATGTCCGAGAGGGAAACTGCATTGTATCCCAAGTGTACTAAATGGCCGCTTCATTTAATGTTAAACACTAGATATGGGCTAGCGTTTGTACGATGTCCCATGGACACATTGACAACTTGGGTGTACCAAGTTGCCATTTAGTCCATTTATTTCAGATTGATATAGAAATGCATGCAACGTTAACACTGTGTGTGTGTGTGTGTGTGTGTGTGTGTCTGTGATCATTGACTGTTTTAATTCATTGCAATATCTATCTGACTTTTTACTTATTCAGTGAGTTAATGCAATGTTTGTGTGTTGTTTATGTATTGTTTATACACTATGAATTAAGTCCTTTCTAATGCCTTCATGTAATGTCTTTTTCTCTTAAAGTGATGTGTTTTGGCTTGGCACCTTCCAACCACAGTGTAATGCGGAGCTGTGTAATGCAGAGCAGTGACATTGCTGATCCACCCCGTAGGAGGGAAGGCTCAAGTCGACCCCTTTGGCTCTCAAAGCCATCTCTTCGTAAGTAACAAGCCAAAGGGGTTTTGCAACGTACATCTGTATAACTTTAGTCATTTTGCACAGTTTACCAAAAGAATTCCCAAAGCTCAGTCGCTTGGTGGGTGGGTTAGGTACATTCTCAGCATACGTTGGTGTCTTTGGTGGTGGAAATTATATATTCATTTGTGAGGTTTCAGTTTGGCTATGTTTCACACCTGCATCAAAAAGTATTTGAAAAAAGGTTTTGGTTTGGTGCCAGAAAGTCGAGACAATCACACAAACTTTTCCTGTGAAGGAAGCTTCCTTTCAGTATCTCATACAACCTCATTGAGGTCGTCAAAAATAGAGAATTCTTGAGTTAACAGTTCCCCAATAGTCAGATCATGGTGTTTTTTTAAGGCTGTTTGAACGCTGTGTTTTATTACTTCATCTTCAATTTCACAGAAAAGATTAAATGAACATATTTTCAAGTTTTTCATTGATTAGTGTGCTTGCTTCAGCAAGCAGCATTATGTTCTTGTACGTACTTCTTTATTATTCCCTCTTCTTCCGGCCAAAACTTCAGACCTCAACTACTTTCACACCATTTAAGCTATCAACGCCGTTCAAACTTTGAAAAATGCAGCATAGTCTGGAATAACGGACTGTTATTCAAATTTTTGATTACATTTTTCTGCAATTGAATTTTATTTGCAATATTTTGGCCCCATAGGAATGCATTATAAAAAGCTTTTACTTATGCCGTGGCTCAAATTGCCGTGAGCTGGAATGAGCTAAAACCATGAAACTTGGCCCAATAACTGGAAATGATGTGCAAATGCTTCCCAAGAAACATGAGCCCAATCGGCCAGATGGTGGTGCTGTAATTAAGGCCCATTTTGGAAAGGCCACGCCCCTCACACCGTGACTCCGATTGACTTGAAATTTGACACACGAGTCCAGCTCAGTGTGCTCTACAAAACAGCCTCAAAAAACAGTCCAGGTGACCAAATTTTCCGCCACTTTGATTTTTTTGAAAAACACATTCTTTTTTTCATCTCCTCATAAACCGTAGGTCCGATTGCTACCAAATTTTCTGTGGACCATTATTGGACCAAATCCAAATCCCCAAAGAAGGAATCAAAGATAAATCTCAAATACATGATGAAATCAGCGAAACCAGGTATCTATGTGTGAAAAAGAGTAATCTATTGTATTCATGGCATCCAAAATGGCTACCTCGGGGCCCATACACCAATCATACACAAAATTGCTAACACCTAGTGTACGAGGCACCATATTGTTTCAACCCTTTGAGGAAAAAGAATCCATTGTTGCAGTCAGGAACATTTCCATAGGATCTGCCCAATTTTCCAGAAATCAAAGCAGAAAAGACAATGGGTGATCCCGTCATTCATATTGTCAGTTTCTTTGGATTGAGACAGGCACACGTAATCATGGTGTTGTGCCTACCAAGACTTTAGATACCTTCTTTTGTGTGTTCGTACAAATCATTCATGTTTTCTTATCAAAAAAGGCATTCTTCCAGTCACACTGGTGTTCCAGAAATCCAGAAAAAATCTAGTGAAGGGTTTAGCTGTAGATTATAATTCAATTTGAACATTAGATAAGGTAAGCAGCGACATGATTTGGACAAATGAAGTGGTGCACATTGACATCAACCTGGAAATACAATGTATCTCATATATTATGATATAACTCATGCAACAATTGAATACCACAGTAACATTAGACATAGATACTATCTTTGATCTGTTTTCCTCAGATGATGAATGTGAGGGAGCAGGGATGGAGCCCAGCCAGCCTCCCAGAGACCCCTTGCTGCAGTTGATCTCTCTCCAGAAGGCCCCTGGCTGCTGGATGCTAGAGCCAGCTCTGGCTACTGTACTGGGAAAGACCAGCAAGGAGGTGGAACAGCCAAAGCCTGCATCGGTGGGTCATTTCTGACAATAAAACAAGAACTGAACAATAATATCATAGGCAACAAGTAGAGACTCAGACACTGGGGTGTGATGACTGCCGTGGTATTTGAACCACCTATGAAAACCTTCATGTCCTTGCTTTCTTATTTTATAGCCAGTGACGTTATGACATTGTGAGGGAGTAAGATGACTCAAAACCACCCTGCAGCGTTTCCCTTGACATGCTTTGTCGTCCTTGTTCTCTTTGCTCTGTTTCTCCTCCTGTTCCTTGTTTTTCTTGGATTTGGGGAATTAGGTGAACCAGGAGGTGTGGGCCACCATTTTGGCTCTGATCTGGCTTCATGGCTTCAAGATGGAGGCCCAGGAGGAGTGGAAGCTTCTGGCTATGAAGGCTGTGTCTTGGCTCCATGCCCAGAAAGGTAATCATAATAAATGCTGATCTGCTGTTGTTGATGATGTCCTGGTTAATCAGTTGTTTGCTAAGATTCACAGTCGTCTTACACATACAGTACGTATCCTCTGGTGATGCTTGTGTCTTTTTTTCAGCTCCAAGTGTGACTGAGTGTGTGGGAGCTGGAAATGCGTTGTTGGGTTGCAAGGTGCAGAAAGACGCCCTGGGGCTCTGAGAGGTCGCTTGTGCCTGGCTTCTCCTTCAGTCTGCTAACGGGGGTTTGCAGACAGAAGCACATCTATTCTGGCTTTGTCACCTCCTCCCAGCAACAGTTACTTCACTATCATCACGCTGTTTACAAACTGGCAAATTAATCCTGTCATTTGTTGCATAACTCCTTGGACATAGTCTGATATGTAAGAGCTAGCTTTGCACTATTTTGTAGAAATGTCCTTATTATAGTTGCACTGCACTCAAGGGACATGCATCTAGGGTCAGTCATGTAACAAAATTAAAGAAACATTTTTCATTTGTGAAAATCAAACTGAATGGTAAAAATATGTTCATCCATCTTTCCATGCAGCGTGTGAGATCTATAAAATGTAAACTGTTTGAGAATGTGTTTACTGAATGGTAAAGGTAGGCTAATAGTTTTGTTTTTTACATTTTTGGCTGTAATGGCCTGTTTCAGAAAGGTTATTAACATGTTTAAATATTGTTGGATAACAATGTTTGAGGTTGCAAATATTTGGTTGACCTACATGATGTTTGACATCTGTTCATGAATTAAAAATAATACTAAAAAAGTCAACTCTTATTAAGTGCTGTTCACCTTTTAGGTCAATAGAGGGGGGTACAATTAAATAAGAATTGTGTGTGGCCCTTTTCCTTACAAACCCAAGCTTTCATCAAAGGTCCAATAATTTGAAATATGTTTTATAATATTTCATTCAAGAAAACAAAGCAGCACTTACAAGATAGAAAATGAAATAAAAAATACAGTATTTGAAATAATTCATAGTCGTTTAGATGCTCCTGCATGCTTTGCTGCTCCTTGACTTAAACTATTTTTTTGTCACTGTCCCACATATATTAATGACAAATTCTCATAACTACATACAAAGCTCTTCTCAGGTGGCATTCCTTGGGGCAATGGGCATGAAATGAGTTCCATGGTCAGTGACGTGAAAAAGCTTGGGAATCTGCTTCAAAAAGTCAAATTCTGTTCAAAGTGAAAAAAGCCCGTGTCAAGCCCTGTTGGCCTGCCCATGTGGTTAGTGTGAAATCGATGTTATGGTGCTTCAGGTTGGCATGTAATGACAGGGACTGATTTCCTCTTCCTCTTATGGAGTAGTACTTTGGTAATCCTATAATACATTTTAGAGGTATACTATACAAATATCACATCAAACATAACATAGGAATATTATAGGTATGTCATAGTGATACCATATACAAAATAAAGTACAATAAGGTCACAATACACTCACCCTATAGTGTTGGAGGACTATGGGATAGAGAGGCTATAGCAGACTGTTGAGAAAATGTATCCAGTCATTTTGATTTTCTGCCCCTTGATGGTAATGACCACCTCACAATTTACCGTTGCCATTACCTCTGAGCTTTTGGAAAAAAAATCTGAAAAACACAATACATGCAAGTTTTTCTGTGTTGTGAAATCTAGATGAGCAGAGCACTAAGTAAGTAACTTTTTAAGATGACTGTCTTGTTGACACAGCTTCAGCCTGGCCAAAGTGCCAAGAGTTATTGCTTGTCATAACGCATAAGCGTTTGTCAAAATCAAGGGTTACCTCAAACTCTAAAGTGGGTGAATGATCCACTAGAGGGAGCATTGAATTTACAAATACACAGGATTTGATGTTAAATCCTTTGTGCCATTCATGCAGAAACCCAATTCAGAGATGAAAAGGAATTATGTTCTAACCCACAAACACGAGCTATATACAAACATAACAACAGATCAATGTCAAACATACTCCTAAGAAACAGCCATAGCAACCATGCTATTAGCAAGTCAGCTACCATGCTACAGACAAATAAGAGCTAACAAGCCAACATTTCAACCTGCTAACAAACCAATATACCAGCAATCATACTACAAACAAAAAGCACCAGCAGGCATGTTTCAGTCAAACAAATGGTTCAAATCCTATAACACTCAAGGGTGCCTACATTATCTGCTTTGTGCCCCGAGTCAGTGTTCACTTTTTTGCCACTGACTGGCTCCCATTGCTGTTTCAGATATAGAATAAAAGCACATGGAAAGCAGCGATAACACCCTACAGGTGTGTCGACAATGATTTACAACCAAATCTAACCCTTACAGTGAGGTCATCCAAATTTTGAAATTAAATTATTGTCTCTTTACTTCAATAGAACTTTAAGCTAAGTTTTTTTTTTAAACACCTTTTTATTCTCTCAGAGTTCAGAGGCCACCAAGGCTGTGTGACGATGAAGTACAGCCAGACGGATCGTCCCTCTCAGAACCAACTGCACTTCAGTCTCAAACCTGCAAGCGATATGGGATGAAACACGTTTTGGTCAGGCAGCAGTAGTGCAGTCACAGGTGTAATCCTTTGCCATTTTGTTGATTTATTGTAATGTCATTTCTAGGCAGAAACTAAAGCTGAAGACAGGCAGACGGGGTGGCAAGTCTTATTAGCTTATTGGTTTCTGTATTTACATTCTGCAGAAGGCTGGGGTGGTGTGAGTGATGGGTGGTACAGAGGTTGGCGAGGCTCATTTCTCAACTCACTCCGACAGTCACAATGAGCAGCCTGTCAGCTGCCTGTGGTCTACGCACTAACAAGAAAGAGATTTACTTTCTCTCCCTCGCCCGCTCTCTGTGCACGCACTATATGTCTACTCATACTCATGTTTTAGTGTGTCTCCATGACCTTGACATGTTACAGCGACACGTTTACACAGTAGAATTGTGTCCTGCTGTGCCATCACACACCTCCCTGCCATCTACAAGTCCGTGACTGAGAATAAACTCAATACTATTATAAAAGTCTCAAATACTAAAACTGACCTTTCAATGACACGGGATATGATATTATACCTCTTACGTGATACTTGACTCAAGTTGAGCTCTATCTGAGAAAACCTTGAGTTAATGGTCTTTCTCAGTATTATTAGTGTGATGCAGGCAGCGGTGGAAGAAGTGCAGAATGTTTATGGATGTGAAAGTAGAAAAGTAAAAAAATGTAGTCAATCCATCTTTGATACTTTAAAATGTAAGGATTAAGCTGAAGATGTAGGTGGAAGCATTTATACTACATTAATATTTTAGATGATATGCATCCATGCTCAGGCTCAAATAAAACATTTTTTTAAATATTGTTCTTAAAAGTAACAAATTACAGGGGTAAGATAAATAAAACAGATTGCATTAAGGGCCCAATGCGTAAGAAGAAACAATAGGCAACAGCTATACATGTCAATGTGTTTTGAAGCTGTAAAAGGGTTGTTTACATTTGTAATCGTAATAGATTTTGAGTTATGTGGAGTCAAGACGGTGGTGACAAGCATTATGTCCATCAAGTCTTTGCAAGAATCCATGTATGGGAATGAAAATTGATATAGTCCAAAAACAAACAAACAAAAAACGACTGGGGCTTTTAATGTTAACTTTCTCAAATTAAATCACCAGGCAAGGGCCATCAACGTGCACCCTGCCAGGGATTCACAGTCGGGCTTGTTACGCGAAGCTCGGGGACAGATTTAGGGCTGTGTGGGACTTGTTACTATGGCAGACAGCACGCACATTGATACCCACTGTCACGAGTCAGCCATCAACCCAGGTCCTCTGGTGCAGATGATGTGCCAGAAATCCTCCTCCTCTTCACAGCATAGTTGAGTTTGGACCAATTGCATTTTAATCATTCTCAAAGTGAACTTTTGCACTCTTATGCTCAACAAGATACAAATATGACCCAACCTAGCCTGTTGATGAAATAAATGCAAGTACTCATTCAGTTCATTAGGGCTGGGGGCTTCATTTTCCTCAAAATTTCTTGTTCTTGATCCTGAACTGAAACAGAAGTGACTAAAAACCCAAATCAGCAAAATGCTATAGTCTATATTAACATCTTTGTATTAGCTTCTATGGTACAGTGTTGGTTACAATAGCTCATTAAAGCCAATCTCATCTGAACCCTTGGCAGACCTCCAACCAACACTTTGTAAACTGGTTTCCAAGGCAACCCCAAGCAGCAGGACCAATTAGAACTGATAAAGGCTCTGTGAACGTTAAACTGCCCGGAGATTAGAGGAAAAGAAGACGCGTCCTTAAACAAGTATAGCAAATGAAAGGAGGGTTCTCTGCTGTGTGTGTGTGTGTGTGTGTGTGTGAGAGAGAGAGAGAGAGGGAGAGAGAGGGAGAGAGAGAGAGAGAGAGAGAGAGAGAGAGAGTAAGATAGAGTATGTGTGCATAAATGTGCACCTGTAGGCCTACTTGCATTGTATCTGCATGTGTCCATCCATTCGGAGGAAGAGATTTAATTAAACCTGGGCTCTCTCTCTCTCTCTCCCTTTCTCTCTCTCTCTCTCTCTCTCTCTCTCTCAGTAGGACTGCTGTGTGTCCATGCATGCTATTATGGCCGAAGGCAGAAACCAGATCAATAAGAAATAGTTTAGAGTGGCTGATGTTTGTTCCTCTGTTTAGGCCATCAATGGAACACTGTGGCTATTCGCAGCACATACATATGATGCTCACATCAATCAAACAGAGCGTGTGTGTGTGTGTATGTGTGTGTGTGTGTGTGTTTGATCTGATGACCTTTGTACTCTACCAGGACTCTGCTCTATTGAATAACTGACACCTAAAATCCCCTGCTGTGTGTGTGTGTGTGTGTGTGTGTGTGTGTGTGTCTGTCCCCGAGCGAGTCGGCAGTGTGTGTGTCCAACATTGTTGTCACTGACATTTTATAAATCCTCTTTGCACACTGCTGTGTGAGGTGTGAGGGGATTTTAATCACTGTCAAACTCAGTGTGTTGGCTTGTTCTATGCTATCGAATTCAATTTTTTTTTCAAATACATTTTGAATCTTTGCTTTTTTTGTGTGCATGATATTGTGTTTTGTTGTGTTTGCGCTGGAAATAAAGTGAATGAATGTGACCTGTGGTGCTGCCAAGTGCCAAGGTGATGCAGATGATTATTAGAGTGCTGCTATTGATGGTAATAATGATGATAATGCTTCTCATGGTTGAGTGAAGAGCTCATCTTCACCCTGGTTCACCGTCTTTCACTTTTCCAATGCCCCCCCCCCCCCCCTACTTCATACTCTGTCTCCCTATTAATTTCCTTTCTTCTGTCTTCTTTCTTCCGTTACTGTGTCGTTGCTCCCTTTGTTAATATCTCTATGCATTTCTACCTTTCGGTCTGACTCCTTCCCTCTGTCCTAAAGGGCTTTAAAGGAGTTTAGGCGTAGCCCTCTCCATGGCAACACCATCCTCCCGCATTCTTACACACACACACACACACACACAAACACACACTCCCTCTCATCTCATAATTCTCCGTTACCCCGCGCTGTATCTCTGTACCCTCCTCCTATATGCCCTCCCCCTCTCTCTCTCTCTCTCTCTCTCTCTCTCTCTCTCTCTCTCTCTCTCTTTCTCACTCCCATTCTCTCAATCTCTCCTGCTCTCCCAGCTGGTCTACTGCTAATGCTGCACCATCCACTGACTGCGAGATGTTCACCCCAGCTAGTAAAGGATCGGCGGGGGAGCCGAGGTAAGGCTTTCACACCCATTTCCTCTGGAGGAGAAATAGAGCAGGGATGTTACTGCTGTGGGCCAGCGGCAACTGATGACTGTAAGCCAAGAGACTGAGAAGAAGAGCATGTTCAAAACAGTTGCTGTGTGTCTGCTAGCAGGTTAGAGAACGATCCGGAGGTGCGCGTGTGTGTGTGTGTGTGTGTGTGTGTGTGTGTGTGTGTGTTTGATCTGTGTGAGAACTCTCCAGCTGGAGTGCGGAGGCTGTGTGAGTTGTAGGTCTGTCTGACACTTGTAATACACATACACACACACACACACACACACACACACATACACACACACACACATACACACACACACACACACATACAAGTAAGTGAAATGGGAATCAATTAATTACCACTTTCTCAGGGTTGCACCTTCTTTGCCGTCTCAATTTTTTTTTAAACTTAAAGAAAACATTACAGTCTTTGTATATGTGTGTGTGTGTGTGTGTGTATGTGTGTGTACATGTATGTGCGCATATGTGTGTGTGTGTGTGTGTGTGTGTGTGAGGATGCACTGTGAAAGCCCCTTTGGGAGCTGAGTGGCACACTAAATTCTCTTTCGTATAATGCTGCAATGGTGCTGCAATGTCTGGTTATGAGTGCTACCTTCTCTGAGGGCATATGACACTGCGTGTATGTGAGTGTGTGTGAGTGTGTGTGTGTGTTTGTGTTTAATTGTGGGGGGATGGTGAGTAGGGGTATGGAGTTAGGTTTCTGCATATGTGAGTGGGTGGATAAGAACTGTGTTTGTTTTCTTAATGAAGATATTTTCATGGGTATGTGTGTTCAGGCACGTGTGATCCAATGGCTAAGTGTGTGTATCATGGAGAAAGATAGAGCGTGTTTTTGTGTGTTGCGCATGAATTTCTTTGCATGCAAGTAAGTGCCACTGGGCAATTGCGCAATAAAAGTGCATGCACAAAGCATGTGATCCGTGAGTGTTATGTGTGTGTATGTCGTGCGTGCGTGTGTGTATTATGTTTGTAATATGTGTATGGCGCCGCTGAGCAAATCCCCTTTAGGAAATTTGGTCCCAATGCAGTACAGCAGGAAATACTGTCTTCCAATGGCAATGGAGAGAAAAGACAAAGAGGGAGAGAGATGAGTCCATGTCCACAGATGAATGACTCCGTAATGTAATAATGTAATAATGGCATTCAACATATTTCAGAACGTCCAGTGAGCGGTGGATGATTTAACTTATTCCTTTGCAGTGCTAAATGAATGCTGCTGAATTGGGCATAGTGTGGGTGTCTTTCCATATGTACTGAAGTATATTGGGATGACACCCACAAAGATGTTCCAGCTTGGTTGGACAACACAATTCTATTCTGTTCTATTCTATTCTATTCTAAATAGATTAAACGTAGCATAGTATTAAGAAAGGTTTTCAGACATAATTAACCCAATAAGCTTCAGGTATATGTTTCTCTGATACTTCATCAAAGTATGGTTTTCATTTCCCCCACAGTGCTACTGCCATAGTGTTGTGGCCATCAAGAGATGAATTCACGTCAGTCAGTCAGGGGGGAGATACTTCACTCCTCTATCGTCCATCATCATGCACTTTTACAGCACTTGACAAATCATTTTCTAAGTCATGTGTGTTCTTTATCTAGCGGTATATAATTAATGAAAAGGAAGTAAAAGTTGTATTATCGTGAAAATCTATCAACTACGAATCTTCACACTGTAGCTGCTATTTTTCACACAACTCCCACAATTCCTGTGGAAAAAAAAAACACTTTCAATTGTTTTGTCATTACTGCGGAGAGATGTTTCACTGATGTGTCAGCTGTGAGTATGCGGAGCCATGCCTTCGGCTGGACCCGTACTGGTAAAAGCATCCCTGTGAAACATTGTCGTTGATGCCTGGCTGTATCTGTTAAGCACCCTGTGAGTGCTGACCTTTTTATTTAGGTTTTTAGACCCCATCCCCCGTCACACACACATGCACACGCTCACTATCTCATTCACATTAACCAGAAAGGCAAGGCTTTCAGAAAGGCTTGACACAGGCTAAGAGGCTTGACAAATACCAGTCCTGCAGTGTTGAGTGGATGGCGTGGTGTGCTGTCGCCAGCTCTGTGTACTATCATGCTGCTGATTCCAGCTGAACATAGTAGGGCTCGGCTTGTGGCTAATCTGGACCTCTCAGGTGGACGCAGAGTGTATTTGTCCCAGCTACACACACACACACACACACACACACACACACACGCACAAAAACACTCTTACACATAAACATACACATACATGCATGCATGCACACAATGATCTGTGTGGCCAGCATTAGTGGAAAAAACACACACATGCACCCTGACATGCGGCTGTGTGGTGAACTACTTGAGATTAGTGTTTATTAATGTCTTCTGTTTTTCTTCTTTCATTACCATTTGAATTTACTCATCATCACACAACTTAGTTTTTATCTCATTTATTTGCATTTTCTCTCCTCTATATGACTGCATTTTCAATTTTCACATCATTTCTACCCACCTTCTCTGTCTCCCTTGTCCCATTTGTCACTTGAGTGGTTCAGTCGAGAGCTGGGAAAAATCAAATACCCATCAAACACTGCACACACTGCCTTAGCCTCTCCTCTCCTCTCCTCTCCTCTCCTCCCTATTTCCCTTCTGCCCTATCTGCTTGTCATTTACCACCTCTCATTGATTCACCTTTCAATTTCTCACTTCTTACTCTGTCTCACTTTCTCACCTCTCTTCCCCTCTCCTTCCCTCTCTCACCCTCTCTTCCTTTATTTACCCATTATCCATTACTCCATTATTTTTCTCTCTGCTTTTTCCTCTTACCTTATCACCTTACCTCTCATTTTTACTTTCAGTCCTCTTTTTCTCTTCCAATCTTTCATCTCCCGCTTCTTCCTATACCTCCACCCCTTCTTCTGTCACATATGCCGCTACCCCACCCCTTCACCTCGATCTCTTTCTCCTTCGCTCTCTCGCTTCCTTTGGTGACAACATCAATGCAAACTTTGATACAGTGTCACATGAGTCACTGCAGCTGCAGAGGGGATTTGCTTTGAACTTTCACAGCTTGTGTGTGTGTGTGTGTGTGTGTGTGTGTGTGTGAAAGTTGGAAGTGTAAAGTGAGAGGAAATTGCCTTATCGCTACCTGATTGAATTGTTTTTGGGTGTGTTGAGCATTTGCATCTGCCCCTGCGGGTGTTTCTTATTTTGTGCCGGCGTTTTGCTGCTTATAGCCTGGTGGTGAAGGAGAAGTGTGTGAATTAAATGCATGTTTTTTTCTCTGATCAGTGCTGTCTAGAAGAGTGAACAACGGGGGCGGAGAGGGCTGAAGGCGCTATGGAGACTGTGTGGGTGGAGGAGGTGCTGTGTGTGTGTGTGTGTGTGTGTGTGTGTGTGTGTGTGTGTGTGTGTAGTCTGTTCGTTGTATGTGCATGGATGTATACACGTGTCAGCGTGTGTGACTACACGCGTGTCTGCGTGCTTGAGTGCACACACTTGACATGTCTGTATATTTGTGTGTACATGTACACACATGTAAATGTATACGTGTGTGTGTGTGTGTGTGTGAGCGTGTGCATGTATGGGTGGGTTTTTTTGCTGTCACTTTTACTAAAATCCACTAACACAGAGAAGAGCTATAAGGGGTAAACGTAGGGAAATATAAATAGAATGAAAACCAGGAGGAGGTCCAATGAACAATGATAGAAAGGGGATTATGAGCGACAGGAAGGAAGGGAGGGGAGGAGATAAGCCTGAAAGAAAGACTTGATAGGAGAAAGTGAAATATAGGGACAGGTTGAAGGAAGAGGACAGAATTAGAAGGAAACAAGCATACAGAGGTTTAACTGAACTCATTAGCCGCATCTGGATTAGTGTTAACCCCCATAGATGTTACATTGAGGGGTTTGGTATAAACAGACAGCGGATTAGCAAACCACAAGGCTCTGCTTTATTTACCTTCCAAACATGAAGGCAACGTTCAGGAAAAAAATGTATGTGGGAGTCTGTCGTATGAGATTTGATGAGATGATTTCAGTTTCCTCTTTTGCCTGCATAGAAACCTTCTGGTTTGCTTTGCTATAATAGATGCTGGGAATCGATTCAATTCCCAAAAAGGTGTTGAGTCCTTCCTTCTGAAATGATGCGAGGACCCTAAACATGGATCCTATAACAACCAAATACCCAGAAAAAATAAGAACTTCTTATAGTTTGCACTAATGTGTATATGTGTGTGTGTGTGTATCTGGATGTGCTTACTTTTGTGTGTGTATACATGTACGTGTGTGTATATGTGAACCAAACCAAACCAAACCAACCACATTAAATTGACTCAAACACTTTCCTGTCATTGTCTAACCTTTTTGGTACTCTAGCTGTATGCATTGTGCCTTTGGGAGTGTATAGGTGTATAGGTGTGTGTGTGCTTGTGTGTGCATGTGTGGTTTATCTCTTTTCACTTAGATAGATGAGGATAGAGGTGGTCCAGACAGGAGTTAATGAAGCAGACCATCAAATCTGTCTCGAAATCAACAACCCCCCTGGAAAAGCTCATATGACTAAGTGACCTATTAGAGACACAGTGGGGAGACGGGAGGGAGGGATGGATGGATGGATGGATGGATGGATGGAAGAAGAGATAGATAGAGCGAAAGAGAAAGGTCTATCAGCTGTGTCTGGGAGTACACCAGCCCCTGGGAATCCCTCTGATGACTACATGCCTAATTACATGGTGGGGATAGAGATGGAACAGGGAGGGAAGGAGGGAGGAAGGAAGGAACAGGGAGCGAGAGAGAGGGAGGGGGAGGGGGAGACAGACAAAAGTAATAAAGATGGAAACATTGTGTCTCTATTGGAGTCTCATCCCCTTGAAACCCATCTCATGATGATTGAATTCCTCATCATGGAGGTTGGGGTGGAGGGATAGCTCGACTGTGATGACAGCGGGAAGCTTAGGGAGGATGAGAGACTGAGAGACAAAATGGAATAAGGGTGTAAGGGAGGAGTAGAAGGAAAAGTGGGATGAGGGAGAGAAAAAAGAAAGGAGTAATGGAGTAATGGATAGATGGGAGCATCATTCTTAATTTATGTTAGTGAGGCTGAGCAGTCCATGCATTTCCACGCTTACTGCATTGTGCATGCCTATTGGCATTCACACAGTGTTACAACAGTATGTGTATGTACTGGCTGCATAAAGCATTAAGAAAAGCTTCATAACAGATGGACCCACTTTTGCACAACTCTTAGCTTTCATCTACATCTCCCCTTCAGGACTAATGTGGATTTAATAAAGGATCACATCTTATCTGGACTCAGCTGATCAGTCTATTCCATCCATCCATCCATCCATCCATCCATGCATCCATCCATCCATTTCCTAGTCACTTATCCAGGTCAGGTTGTGCTCATCGCAGCCACACTCAGATCTGGAGGTCTGGTGAAGGTCTGGTGGAAAAGGGTGGCGATGCTGTGGGTCATTCAACCCTGTCAAACTTCACTTGGGCGGAGCTCTGTACTAGTGATGACAAATGGCAAACTCACCAGTAATAACTCAATTTAAAGAGCTGGAGATGGTTGGTTGCCTTCCTGACCAACAATATGGACTTTGAGGGGTTTTATGTGGCGATGTTGCTAAGAGACGGTAGGTCCTTGTTGAACAGCACCTTGGCACCATAGGCAGAGGGAGGCTGAGCAGCCTGATGCCTCGATAGTTGGCACAGGCCCAACACCAAAAAACGAGACCAACTGGAAAGAGTACTGATCCTAGGGTTAAGATCGCTAGTAATGCCATGATACTGTCAACAATGACCAAATAAAAAATTCTACTGTTTCTTAGGAACATCTGACATGTACATAGAGGCTTGTCCTTCTGGCAAGCATAAAAAGTGATAGTTTGGTATTATAATGCCTTGAATTTCTTTCTTTCTTTATACATTTCTTGTATCTTTCCAAACGTCTTTCTTTCATTCCTTTGTGTTTGAGAGGAAGGCTTGCCAGTCTGGCTTTTCATGGAAATTCTTCTTGAGATAGGAGGTTTTTGTCCAGACAGAAAGACAAACTTAAGTTGTCAACGCTGTGGACTATGTCACAAATGTCCTGCGTGCCCCTATCCACACCACCAGGGGGCGAGAGTGAGGTCCTGCTTCACTCAGATGGTCCATCCATGTCTTGTCCCAGTCACAAATGTCTCATTCTGCCAGTAAGAGGCAGAGAGGCTTCCTTTTTTTGTTGAGCTGCCAGCAACAGCAAAATGTGCTGTTGTCACCTTCTGGAAATCTCATTTCATTTTGTGAATGATATGATCCAGAAATGATACAGAATTGTTTTACATGATACTGGTATTTTCTTGTTTGCTGTTAAACTCATTTGTTGCCTATTCTATTCTATTCTATTCTTTGCTGTGCAGCCACTGTGTAAATGTAGAAAGAGCTGATCTGTAATTATAATGATTACTTCTGCTGATCCAGACTAAGTAAAATTCATAACCCTACAGCACATTCACACACACACACACATACACACACACACACACACTACATTACATCACATCACACTACTGGAGAGTTTTATTGCTTTTAATCAGTGTGATGCCATCATGACAGAGATATGGGACTGAGTGTACATCCACATCAGCCGCAGAGAGAGAGGGAGAGAGAGAGAGAGAGAGAGAGAGAGAGAGAGAGAGAGAGAGAGAGAGGACAGGGTACAGAGCGATAAGAGAGGCAAGCTGCCACACCATATTGGTATTCTCATGACTGTAATCATTCTCAGGAGGCTACAGAGATGTGTGTTTGGTGTTTTGGACGGAGTGTCGTTTCTGCTGTGATTTTAAATCTGTCCAGCCACGAGTGTCTGTTCTAATACAATAGGTAGCCTAACCCCTCTCGGCTAAGCCTCTTTTCCTTTTCCTTTTCATTTTCTGTTAGATAGGCTGTCTATGGGTAGCCTTTGTACAGAAAGTATAGATGTTGCAGGTAAAATAAAAGAAAGTCTGAGTGGAATAATCCAATATAAACCATTGATCAGATTTGTCCCCCCTGAGGCAGTTTAGTCCAAATTAAAACAGAAGGTAAAGGATTTTTTTTTAAATGAGAGGTTTCTGTTATTTCTGTTACCTAAATTCTTGGATTGCCCCGTATTCCTACAGCAGATCTGAGGTGTGCGCGAATGTTAGCCCTGAGTCAACCGTGGAGTGTGGAGGAAGGAAGCCAGGAAGGACACTCCCTTCAGTCACAACAGGGGTTTCTCTCTGTTACTGTCAGACCGCACTACAGTGCAGCTCCTCCCTTTTCCTTATATAGAATACAATACATTAGGTTTCAGAATGAGCCCATTCTCACGCTGTTGTCAGCCGTCAATCAATGATTTGCGGCTGAACGCGGTTTCATACAGTGGGCTTTAAAACAGATCTCACAGCATAATGCAAACTTAAACTTCAATTCAAAAAGAACATCAGAGTCCAAGCCAAAAAGCATCACTATTTCCATAGGATTGTGAATGGAGTGTGTGTGTGTGTGTGTGTTGTGAGAAGCAACTAGAGATGGTCAGATGGGAGGTTATAGCCCCTCCCCAACTTGCTCCTCCCTTGCTGAAGTGTGTGTGTGTGTGTGTGTGCCTACATGTACCTGTATGTGTCAGCGTGTGTCTGTGTATGTGTGTGCAATAGTGTGTGAAAGCCAAAGAGCGAGCAGCTTGTCTGGAAAGTAGTTGAGTGGTCAAGTGCCAAAGTGGAGAAAGCAGCTCTGGGGAGGCAGGTGGGAGAGAAACGAGAAACAGATAAAGAGGCAAGAGAGAAAAAAAGAAAGAAAAAAAGGACAGAGAGAGCATAGACAAGCATCTCCTGAGAGAGAGAGAGAGAGAGACTCAGAGCAAGTATACACATCTCCCTTGAGAGACAGAAAGAGGGAGAGAGACAGAAAAGGAGATAGACAGTGAGAGAAAGAGAGAGAGAGAGACACTGACAGCAATATATACATCTCCCCGGAGAGAGAGAGAGACAGAGAGCGAGAGAGGCTGCTGAGAAGTTCAGTCCGTCAAAATGCTGAGGAGGAGGAGAAGCGTGTCATTTGGTGGATTCGGATGGTATGTTGCCTTTTCACTGGATGCTGATGGGTGTGTGTGTGTGTGTGTGTGTGTGTGTGTTTTTGTCTATGTTTGTGTGCTTATAATTGTGCCTAATGGTTGTTAGTATAGTCTACTGTACATAGTATATATGTATGCTCACGTTGGTATGTACTTGTATTCTGGGTGTGTCCGGTGAAAAAGTAAACTATTTTTCTAAAAAGGAAGGATGGGTGGAGGACTCACACCTCTAACACCCTAACCTCTGACAACCTACTGTGTCTGTGTGTGTGAGTGTGAGTGTGTGTGTGTGTGGGGGGGGTTTAGTCTCACTCTGTGCTGTCTCCGGGCTGGGAGGGATCACTGAGAATCAACAGGCTGCTTTGTCTCTCCCTGCTGTCTGTGTGCTGTCTGTTGTTGTTGCTGCTCCTGTCTGTGTTATGGGACACACACACTCTGGACTCTCAGCGTTCATGCTCCCCTGGTCTATTTGCCAAGAAGTGCTCCCATGATGCAGCACTAAAGAAGCTGCCAGAAAGCCCATTTTCAGCTGAATGCGCTGACACACACCGACGGAGTGTTTTGCGTCGGCTCCCCTGCTGGCCGTCACTCCGACAATGGAGCACTGCTTCAAAGCACTTAACCTTCCCAGCTGGGTTGAGGGCCACGCAACCACGCCAGACAGGGGTGAAGCAGGTTGAACCAGACAGGGTTGGGGAGCAACGGGTTATATGGAATAGGATTAATTGGCATCTGTCATCTAGAACAGTGATTTAAAAAAAATAAATAGGTGATTACTTGTCAGATTGCTCAGCAACATAATTAAAGAGACATAAAATCATTTTACACATCTCAAAATAGAGGTTCATTTTGGTTGCAGCTTGCAAAATGGAATGAATTGCTAGTTTAACTTCACATTTTCTAGATTTTAGAGGCAATCGAATCCAAATATCATTGAAAGTAATCAGATTATATTAGTGAGTTGGACTGGTTGGAATACTGTTTTCACTTTCCAGCAGGCATATGTGACAGATTACTTTTCTTAGCATCCTGCCAGTCTTTCTTACATTTGGAGTGTAGAGAAACGATTCACTGTAAATCAAATAAAACCTTAAAGTTTTTAAGTTAAGTTTTTAAATTGGAAAACAGTCTTATGTGGATTCTCATCTGAAGGCTGCAAGTGTCAGCTCACACGTGCCCTTTGTTAAACATTGAATAAAGTTCTGTCCTTGGATCGTTACATGGACGGAGATGAATAGCTTAGATGCAGGAGAGATGCTTGAGCTCCTGCTTGATGTCGCAACAGTGGATGTAGATGAAGATGTAGTAGCAAATGTGGAGCTGGTTGTGAGGAGGCAGGTCATTTGTACAATATTTCTATAAATCAATTCATTATCCAGGCCATCTGGGAGACTTTCTGGAAAAGGAATGACTACAGCACATCTGCTGCGAAGGTAGCGAACGCAGACGTACAGACACATCGAGAACAAACACATGCACAAAGCGACACCGACTGACACTTTGTGTTGTTTAGTCACGCGGTTACACGAAAATGTGACGTTAACAAACGGGAGGTCATCTGATCGCATCCCCCTCAACAGCACCTGCTACACGAACACACACAGGAAGCAGTGCCTTCACCGTCAAGATGTGGGTTGAAGAAAGCGTTCATACGAGTGAGGGTTTGATTTGTTCGATGAGTCAGCCCTGAGGTGGGTGGGTGTATTTCCTCAGTTGCTTAGAAGATAAGCCGTCTGACTTGCAGCCCCATTAAAATATCAAAGAGACTCACACTCATCGTGGTGCAGGGTCAGGTGCTATTGAAGCAGGACGGTGAATGAACTGTGGAGAAGTAGACATAGGCAACCACTGTGTTTTATTTGACTGAAATTCTATTGATTGAGGTCCGTCATTCATCAAGTGATCATCAAGTGCCACACGCAATGAATTGAAATTGAGACTATTCCACTAGCTGTTGCGAGAAGCTAGATCTTCAAACGTCAGACTAAAGGCTTCATAGTGAGCATCTGCACAGAGTAACACTAAACAACAACCCCAGTCCCCCCCCCCCCCCCCCGCCCCACTCTGTCTCTGGGGATGTTGGTGCCCTGGATGCTGTTGTTGAACTCATTTGAACATGCTGGAAAACAGTCACATTATATTTAAAATATCAATGTTGGGTGGTAAGGAAGCTGGCACAGTGAGGATAGTGTGCATTGTGTGTGTGTGTGTGTATTAGCGTGAGAGAGATCATCTACACGGTTCAGTCTCCAAATTAATGGGATGAAAAGGATTAATGTCACAACATCTCCCTAAGAGAGGCATTTCAGAAAAAAACACAAGACGCACACACACACACACACACACACACACACACATATGCAATCTCACGCACACACGAGGAAGTAAAAATAAATCCAAAATGTATCCCTTCACACATTTGTACACAGACCATTAACAAAAGCTCAAGGCTATATATCTCCACACAGAGCTTCAAGAGGTGCAACAGATGACACTTGCTAGCATATGACCAGACCAAGCTGCTCAGATTGCTTTAAACAACATATTACAGCTAATGTTTTGACAGTGGGATGTTTTTAGTTTGTACACTATGTATTGAACCATGCACGATGCCCTTATAAACCCGAGTTGCCAACCTCTCATAACTGGTCTGAGCAGCTTGTGACAGAGAATGAGAGGTGACCTTGTTCTGTCAAGTCACTTGTCACAGGGTATGCCCTCTGCGCAGCAGAGCTGGATGTTTCAGACTGGGTCCTATTCTTGAATCCAAGCCGCAGTTACCACAGTTACACTCGGGGGAAAAAATACTGCTGCAGTGAGATCCTTCTTTGTCCCGCTGCAAGCCAAAAACACAGTCACGGTGTTGCAAGGAAATCAGCACCAAGTACCGTCGGCCTTCATGGCCAATCGGGTTTGTTTGCATCAAAGAGAGAATGCAATATGGAACGGAATCGGCCGGGATCTCACACCTCGGAAATGCTGATAGTTGTGTTTGTTGTTCAGCAGTGCACGTCTGCATATGTCAGGGTCCATAATAACAATCATGATAATACCAGATGACCCAGAGGAGCCATAATACTCAGTAGACCTCAAGTCAGAAATCTCACCCCTGGCACATCCTGATTTGCCAGGGGTGAGATTTCATAACTTTCATAACAACACTTTAATCGCTGCCTATGATGAATAATCTGTTCTCTCTCTCTCTCTCTCTCTCTCTCTTTCTCTCTCTCTCTCCCTCTCCAGGATTGACAAGTCCAGTTTGTCTGTGCTGAGAGCCCGGTAAGTTGTTCTCCTGAACTTCTGCTGTTAAATTTCCCAAATGTATCCTAACATCGTATTAATGTACAATCCAATACAAATCAGTCAGTGTAACATTTCTCAGTTGCAGATTGAAGACCAGCTTTGGCCACGTTAACCTTAACGGAAAGTGCATGAGTAATATTCTCCTTTCCCCTTTCAACTGCTACAGCAGTAGAAGATTGTGGCTGTACTGGGCAGTTCCCAGATTGTGTGACTTTGTGCAACTATTAATATGAATCAGGGCGGTGCTGAAGACAACAGCATGTGTGCTTTCTAATGCACCAAGTAGGCTACCACAAGCGATGGGTGAGACTGGGGAGAACAAGGGTGAGAGCAGAAGGTAAATTGCCTTTTTTTCTTCTTACAGCTCGGATGTTACTGAGATCTATTTGAGGTTAATGACCTCATATAACTGTAGAAATGATTTATCCATAAAAGGTTACGATGGAAATGTTGACAGACTGATTGTGATTCAAGGATATGAAGTGTGAAGACCCTCCCTTTTCTTGAAGCAAACCACTAGCGAGCCCTGCCTCAGTGATGAGAGGTGAAGGGTTTGCACGTGTGTCTTTTAGCGTGAGCACCATCAGTACCCCTTGTCTGGCATCGTTCATTCACACATGCATGGGTGTGAACACGAAGAGGCGAACAGATGCACACACACACACACACACACACACACACACACACACACACACACACACTTACAGTCCAGTCTCACTCTCTCTCTATTGTCCCTGGCCAGGTGTCATTAGGCTGTCTGCTCTGGAGTGGTTCTGAATATGAATGAGTGAGTCGTGACTCTTGTTTGAGCTGCTACTCTGCCCAGATACTGGCTAGCACTGGCGTGTGTGTGTGTGTGTGTGTGTGTGTGTGTGTGTGTGTGTGTGTGTGTGTGCGCGTGCATGTTTTTGGTGCAGGCAGCAGTTAGATGTTAGCAAGCAGTGCTGAGCCAGGCTCCCTAGAGCTCAGAGAGAGAAACAGAGAGAGAGAGAGCGAGAGAGAGAGAGAACCTTTGACCTTTCTCTGCAGAGTTGATGCAAGGAAGGAGATTATATAAATATAAATCTCCTTCCTCTCCTTCTGCTGATTTCATGGCTCTGCTTTACACCCAAACCTATGACACATGGCTCACAATTTTAATATAATATCATCTACTACATTTCTTATTAAAGCCCTTTGAGATGAATCAGAGACGTGACGGAGGTGAAGGCTGGGGGATAGAATATAGGAAGAGTATAGAGGAAGGTTTTTATTTTGTTTTCAGTTTGTGAAGTCTGGACGGATGGATGGATGGTACGGATGGATGGAGGGAGTGGAGAATAGCAGAAGAGGGGAGGAAAGAAAGACAGGGCTAAATAGAAAAAGCCAAACATTTCACCTCCCTCTTTTTTTTGATCTTGTCGTGTTCTCTTATCCTCGCGTGCCTCATAAGGCTGCCGGTCACGCTTGGCGGTATCATTTTATTGGTGCAATCTTTGTAAGTTGGTCTGCGTCAGAGCCTCTGCTAAACACACAAGGTAAAAAAGGAGGTTGAGAGGACAGGCGAGGAGAGCAACGTGAGCGGAGGAGAGAAAAGGGAGGCAAAGGACGGAATAAAGAAAGCAGATGGACGGCTCACTTCAAAGTGTCTGGCTGCAGGGGCCACAGCAGGTGTGGGCTGTTTTTGTTCTCCTCTCTCTCTCTCGTCTGCCCCGCCTGCCCTCTGGGTACAAAACTCCCGCTCTCTTTTTTTAATTTTTTTTATCCCACACTCTCTCCCCTCTCTTTTTCTCATCCGTCTCTCTTGTCCGCCAACTTTCTACTCCCTTTCTCTTCTCTGTCATTCATTCCCTCTCCCTCTCCCTCTCTCTCTCCGCCCCGTGGCTCCTGCAATCTCTCTGCATTCACCTTGCCCACTGAACACAAGACCTCATTAATAGCAGCATAATCAGACCCGTGTGTCCGTGTGCTTCTGCTTGTGTGCTTTTGTCTTGAAGTGGTGAATGAATATTGTAAGAGGACTGATGGAGAGAATAGAGGAGAGAGAGGACTGAATACAGAGACACACACACACACAGACACACACACACACACAGACACAGAGAGAAAGGTTGCGCCACAGAAGCTCCTTGATACTGTGTAACGATGCCTCGCAAACTGTGGTGAGTAACTGTTGCCTCCCGTGTCTGTCTTTACACTGTCTGCATGCATGGCATTCCAGATTGACTTTGCTGTAGAGTTTGACACCACAAGTATGTATTTTTTTGTATCAGTAGCTGTTTGTTGCATCAGACCTGCAGATATTGCTTTGTAGATGAATTCCAAAATGATGTCTACTATCATGAAATGACTTGTGGGCTGCAAGTGGGCTATCGATATTATGAGTCACCTTAAGAACTTTGTCTGCAAAATAGTCACAGTTTTGAAGAAATAATCTTATGTGTGGATATATGTGGATGGATGTATATCCATTGTATATATATATATATATGTATATATGTTTTGGAGAAAAAAACAATATTGCCAAACATGTCATAGACATATTATATATGTATTTTAGAGTAGAGTAGAGCAGAGTAGTGTACAGTAGAGTACAGTAGAGCAGAGTACAGTAGATTTGATTTGAGTAGAGTAGAGTGGAGCAGAGTGGGTCTGTTGAGGTGGAAGGGTCAGTCTGGACTGTGCTGCTCTCTGTCAGTGTTAAATATGATAAAAGTATTAATGACTGCTGCATATCAGCTTCTGATCGCTTCATAAGGACGCTGATCAATGTCACTTTCATGGCTTGATTGGCATCAATAGATGAATCATTTCTCAATCTATCTCTATAAGGAAAGATAACCCTATACGGCACACAGCGATATCACATCCCCCTTCTCCAGCCATGCTGTGCTGTGCCCGGTTTATTTCCTGACACGGTATCGGTGTATCGGTTACACAGGAAGGCCTCAGGTAGATCGGCATATCAATACATATGAATTACTGAAGTATCAGAGGTGATACAGATTCATTCATGGATACAATTTCCTTTGGAGCATCTGTCTGTCTCAGTCCACCCCCTTGGTGTGTGTGTGTGTGTCTGTCTGTGTGTGTGTGTGTGTGTGACTATGGCCAGCTGCTGCCAATTAAACAGTGATGCCTGTCAGACATTATTTCCATCCCCCTCAAGCCCCTTCTCTTCTCTTCTCTTCTCTTCTCTTCTCTTCTCTTCTCTTCTCTTCTCTTCTCTTCTCTTCTCTTCATCTCCTCCCCTCTGTCACTCTCGGTTCAGTTCAAACAATACAGCTGTTCATATCCAAGGGTGTCATCTCCAATGGCACACTGTGTTCATGGAGCATTGGCCAGGGACGTAGCGCTCTGTCATGCAGCCTACTTTAGATTCAGAGACACCTCTGGGTTTTCTATCTGGACTGTTATTAAATCCTCTTCTCTCCTGCAACAAGCCCACCCTAGAATACCCTTCAATTTACCAGTTTACTGTCATCCTTTAACTCCTTTAAGATCCTTTCAGATTAAGATCTATTTTAGCAAAGAAAAATAAAAGATGTCCACCAGAAATCGATTGTTGCGGTGAGTGACAGGGCGGGATGTGTGACAGGGGCAGGCTGAGAGTGAAGAAGGGCACAAGAGAAATATCGCTGCAGGGAAAATATGGAAAACAGAGAGGCCTTTTTGGGGAAAGGCATCTACTCTTATCGTACCTTAACCTAGTTTTTGGTCCAGGTGTAAATGTTATCTGTCTACTAGCATCATGGCAAAGAGCAAACAGGCCGCTGCTATTTCTGGAGCCTGGCATTTACTATCTCCTGGTGCTTTCTATATTGCAGGGAGCGATGGCGAGTTGTGAGCCCCGAACAAACACGAGGCTAAACCTCCACTGGTATTATATTTACTTTAGCTGATGGCTTATGAAAGCTCTGGGCTATACACTACAGCGAGGACTGATTAGTCACAGGGTGGCCGCATGCACTCATAATTAGCTGTCAGCTTTATTGTGTTTTGCTTATTCCAAGCAATCGTTGGTGTAATGTACACAGTTACAGTTTGTTATCTAACCTAATACAATATGCACCAGCAGAGAGAGAGAGAGAGAGAGAGAGGGGAAAGGAGAGGCAAACTAATGGGTGACAGATCCAGAGTCAGATTGGGTCAGCTAATACACAAGGACCCTGGGGCCGATAAAACACTAAGCTATAGTGTTCATTTGGGAGACAGGGTTCCTGTTTGAGTGGTGGGAAATTTTTACATGAACACACACACACACACACACACACACACACACACACACACAGACACGCACCACTATCTGAGTCACTCCTTGTTCCAATAGAGTCAGTTCACTTTTCTATTGCAGGCAGCATTGTGGCCTCCAGCTTTGTGTATGGGTTTGTGTGCTTCTGTGTTTTGGTGAGAAATGGGTAGAGAAACCAGGGCGGAGGAGGTTGTGGTGATTAGCCTCGCAATGTGGGAAGTTGTAGAACCCCACCCATCCTCGTGAGCTCAGGTCAGGATGTTGTACTTCCTCTCCTCTCACATCTCCATACCTACCAGACTTACCAGACAACTTAATGCAAGATACCATTTGTAATAGATTACAACTTTGTGTAAAAAAAATATTACTTTTGGCCATTTTAAAATGGCAATCATGGTCAACCTTGAGATTGCAGCTTATCTGCACCCAGACAACATTGCCCTTTTAATGCTCTTTACGTTGACCTTCCCTGGATGAATTGAGGTTAAAAAGCAGGTTTTGGGTCATTTAATTCCGGCTTGCATTGTGTCTGTGTATTTGTTGCTCGTTTTTTTACAAAGCTCTATGAGTTACAGTACATGACTACCCAGCACAGCACAGTGGACAGGTCAAACTAAGTATATCTGCACCTAGTGTAAAGAAAAGAAAAGAAAACTTGAGTCTGTCATATGTAAATGTGTCAAAAAGAGACCTACCAGAGTGAAATAATTCCATGGGTGGGACAGTAGAGAGGAGATATCTGGGGAAAGGAGTTAACACAGTTCCACCTATTTCTGCAATGAACCACAAGAGGGCGCTGACTCCCTGTGTTTGTGATGAGCTGCCTCTTGGAGGAAATGTCAGTGTGCTGCAATGAAAGCAGCTGTAGTGAATAGAATGGTCACTAGGGGAGAGCTGTTTCTCTGTTTCCCCCTCTATGCTCGGTGAATCAGTGTCCCTCTCTCTGCCACCTGTTACATCTCTACCTGTTGAAGCTGACATTATCACAGGGAACAGCTCCACGTGACTGCCTGTGATTTCAGGCTGTTTTTCACAGCATCTGAGCAGTTTTCCCACTGTTTGGCAGTGCCAAACTCCAGTGAGGCTAGGGCCTGGTCTTCATTCAGAAACTATTTTACACTCCAGAAAGGTGCTACTTAAAATATGTGGTTGGTCCATTGAGATGAACAGACACAACATTCTCCAGTGTCCATAAAAAGCTAATGTTTCAATGTAGAGGCATGTTTTTTGATTCTATGTGCCTCTTTATCTCTTATAGATGAATTCTGTTCCACATGACCAGGGTGGAAAACCAACCACAGGTCTGCAGAGAATCCGTATCCTTACTCAGCGTCATCTGACGTTACACTTGGGTCTTATGTCTCATTATAAGTCAGCGGTACTGTACGCTGGTTTCTGTAGGCTCCTACTGCAAGACATTAGTGTACTGTATTTATCCAGCCATACTACACACCAGTGGCGGCTGGTGCATTGTTCTCCAGGGGGGGCTATACCAAAAAAAGCCTTTATTTGTATTTGCTGAGCTGTAAAACATTTAACTGTAAAGTAACATGACAGGGAATCAGGTGTGGGCTGCTGATGAAAATGCATTCTCATTATCTTGCAGATGCCTCCTTGTTTTTGAAAAGGTCTGCAGTGTGGAAGCTTCCCTGCTTTGTGTAGCCAATGGATCAGCCCCAAAACAAGACTCTATTTCTGTAGGCAATATTGAGAGTTTTGTTCCAAAATGACAAAAAATGACATGCACACTTATAAAACGATTTGATGGCACAAAATTAAAACAAAGAATAGTCGATCCCTTGCTTTATACAAATACACTTGTACAGATAGAATCCACAATGTATTTAGTTTAAATGTATTTAGTTGAAATACATTTATTTGAACATGACAATAAGCGTCATGATTCAAGTACGATTTGCATTAGAGGATTTGCTGTTCTTCTTTTGCCTGAAGAGACGGAAGAGCCAAGAGAAGCAGCCAGAAATCTTCCTCTCTTTCTTTGGTTTTGAAGCAGTGATCTCAACGTTGGAGCAGTCAAGTCCTGCAGGGTCGAGCCCTTGGACGAAGTCTCCCTCCTCCTGTGCAGTGATACTGCTGTCAGGCCCAGCACAGAGCAAAGTAGTGACTGTTGTTTTTCTCATCGCACTCAGGATTTGCATCTTCATGGACACTTGTGGCACTTTCATCAATTGGATCACTGGCAGAAAACATGACTTTGTCTTCCTTGAGGACCACATGGTCTTGGCCCTCTTCCTCTTTTTCCAAGTCTGAGAGGAACTGCATTGAGTCAGAATCTGCTGTGACGACTGGCTCCCATGTATCAAGCTGGTTTATATACGGCCCACAGGGTGAAGAGCAGTCAACCACAAATCCAGATACGATCAGATGAAGGAACATAGAAGCAGTGGCGGCTGGTGCATTTTTCTCCGGGGGGGCTATACCAAAAATCAAACAAACATGTACTAAGGTATCATCAGTGTATTTAAATAAATGAAAAGGCCTTTATTTGTATTTGCTGAGCTGAATGAACATTTGTTGTAATGAAACGTTCTTAAGGTAAGTTAAGGTACTTCAATTAGTGCAAATTCTTTATAATAATTATCTTTTATACTACAATATGTAATGGTGAAAGACTAAAGTAACCGAAAAGTGCCTCGATAAGTGCAACAGAAATCTGACAACACAAAACCCTGAGACAATGGCAGAAAATTATGAACACAATAAGACCTAATAGAAAATAACATTTAAGAAAAAAATAAATTAATATGGTATTACATTTGAAATACCCAGTGCCATCAAAACGCTGAGTGAACTGGCTCAAAGCCATATGACTTTGCCACCTTGTGGCTTAAACTTTTTGTACATAAATTTTGCCCTTCTCTCCTTGAGAGATGCACATTTCTCAATGACTCTATGGCACCACAGAACTTGACAGTTTATTATTTTAGACAGGATGTGCCTGTTTTTGTCAACCTCTTCATTATGCTTATAGATCCCTGTCCTGTAGCCTTCATCAAGCTGAGCAGCTATGTTTACTTTCCCAAACATTTGCTTTTGATTTTTCTGATATGTGGTTTAAATCATTCAAACCTGTCTGAATCCATGCTGGGTCTGAGACCTGTCGTTTGAAAAAGGATGCAGGGAAAGCAAAATAAAGCATTAGTGTCACTAAATACAGTTAGCCAAGCCTTCCTACTAAACCAGCTCCTTGAAAACGACCGAATATATTCTCTCATTCTCATTTAAAAAAAAGAAGTAATTTTTAAAGTCTTATTCAATGAAGTCTAGGATGTGGGGAGTGGTGGGGCGGCACCCTAGCGCCCTCTATTGGCCAGCCACCACTGCTACACACTTATAAATAAAGAGGTACTGAGCGCCGGCGACAAAATGTACAAGTCTGTACCTTTTTTTCTAACAGTGCGTGAAGCAGCCTATAGGGAGTCGAGGCTGTTGCCATGGCAGCGTGAACCGATGATCACCTAAAGGATGGTCCAGTATGGTCCATTACCATGGTGACAGGGCTCAGTTGTCTAACCTTGCTACCAGTTGATCAAAACACAGGACCGGTGATGACTTGGGATGCTACTGGTTGCCCATAGCAACCATGGATCTATAGGGGAGTGTATGTGCATGTTTTGCGTGTGTATAGGAAAGTGCATTTGTGTGTGTGTGTGTGTGTGTGTTTCAAGATTCAAGATTCAAGAAGTTTATTTGTCACATGTGTGTGTGTGTGTGTGTGTGTGTATGTGTGTGTGTGTTTATGAGGAACATTAGGGAGCTGAGCTGTGTGTTGACCTATAAGACCGCACTGTCAGTAGGGAGGTTTCATTTCATTCAAGACTTCATCATCCTTTTATTAAAGGAGGCCAACCAGGTGCTCAGAGGTTTGTGGACATCACAAGGGGAGAAAGCTTTATTCCAAGTCAAGTTTTAATGATTTGGTGGCCATGATGACCAACCGGGGACAGGAGTGTCAGCTCAAGACTTTGATTTCATTGTTATTAAATTTTCTGCAGTGGACTGTTGAGATTGTATTTGTTTTTTACTCAACCCGCTGTGATCAACCCGCTGTTAAAAACAACCCTTCCCAGATAACGGTTATAATGTGTGTGTCAGGAATATGAAAACCATGACAACCTTAACAACCCCCTCCCCCCCACATAAATACATATCACCACCACCAGTATCAGTGTGTGTGAGTGTTGCCTGTTAAGCGAGAGAGTCTCCTTACCCTAAAGCCCCCCAGACAACCAGCTGCCTCTTTGCTTTTGACAAATATTTACTTCTTGCCTTCTTCCTGATGTTGCACACACACACACACACACACACACACACACACACACACACACACACACACACACACAGTGGCTGATAAGCGCACCATCTGGCGTGTGTGTTGCTGTCAAGGGCTCATAAAACAGACCCTCACCTATTTAGAGGCAGAAGGTTCCCTGACCGGCAGTCTATGGAGAACGGGTAAACAGCACACACACATGCATCCATTGACGAGCATTGATCTCCAATGTTCTTGTCGTCTTCGCCCTCCTTAAAATCAAAGTAGTGGGATAAATCAAATAAATAAATACAATTATTTTATCATTACTGACACAAGTCCTGACTGGGGAGAGTACTAACATCACTGTCACCACCCAGCACATGTCTGTGTTCTCATCAGTGTTTTCAGCCCTGATTGTTTGTGAATGTGTCTGCTCAGACCTTTGATGCTACAGATGCTTGTTGTGGAACAACAGCTGATGTCTTTGTGCGTTGGTGTGCATCTCGTCTCCGTCTCTTGCATCTCTGTTGTGGCTCTGTGAGTGTTTGCCAAACTAACTAAGCCTGGCAGTGTTGCTGTTGGAAACCAGCTAAGAGCTTGTTGTGAGTTATGCTCTGATATGGCTGCTGCTGCTGCTGCTGCTGCTGCTGCTACTGTTTTGGACACAAACACTTGACATAAGCTGGCGGCAAATTAGACCGCGTCTTCTTGCCGTCTGAAAGAAAACGGGTGAGAGGAAAGTGACATTTGTGAGACTGTAGGAAGGGGGAAAAAAGAGAGAGAGAGAGATAGAAAGAGAGAAGGGCATAGTGGTAGTAAGAGAAAGAGGGGGAGGGGGAGGTGAAGAATGAGTGTGTGAGAGGGAGAGATCAAGAGAGACTCAGCTTGGCCGGGAAGACAAAAAAAGGTAGCGAGGGACTGATGGCAAGAGAAGGGGAGAAAGCGATAATAGACCAGGGGAGACGGACAGATCCTCTACTGCGATTTAACATACGTAAAGAAGAGGCCTTTCTTCCTCCCGGTCAATCTTTCTGCCGCCAGGACCCAGGAGAGGAGCTCTTAACATCTGAAAAGGAAGGAGAGAGTAGAGACGGGAGAGACAGAAGGAGAAGAAGAAGAAGAGGAGGAGGAGGAGGAGTGGGTGGAGGTGGGGGCTGGTCGGAGGCACTGATAAAGGAACAGAAAGAGAAACGGAGACGGATTCTCCTGGGACCGAAATGGGCCGAGGGAGAGAAAAAAAGAGAGCAGAGGAGGGATAAAGGACAAAGAGGGCGAGAGACGGGTGTGGGAGGTGATGAAAGAAAATCAGATCTTTTTTTCTGCTTTGACCTCTGTGGGTAACGGTGTGTGAGAGAGAGAGAGAGACAGCAAGAGTCCATATATATACAGTATAAATATATATATATATATAAATGTGTGTGTGTGTGTGTGTGTGAGTGTGTGTGTCCGTGCCCTGTTAGGTCAGGCTCCAACATCCACAGAGCCTATGGAAGCTGTGGCAGATGGCTAACGGCTCTGGTCACTATACTATTCCTGTCCATCCGTTGCTTCCTGCAGTCGCTCTCTTAGAACCGAAAACAACTTTCAGCTCTAAAGGTCTGTCGAGAAAACACGCTCTCGATGCAGAGCGAGTATCCGTGGTCTTGTCTTGCCCTTCCTGTCTGTCTCTCTGTCTGTCTGTCTGTCTGTATGTCTGTCTGTCTCCTTGTCTGTCTGCTGACCTTCGCTTTCTCATTCACACACACACACACACACTGGCTCACATTAGGGCTGTGTGCTCTTAACATCTGTCATAAATAACGTGAAACAAATCAATATTAAAGCTGCAGTAGGCACCTGCACAGACACACACACACGCACACTTTCTCTGTTCGGTACGTCATAGACAGGGAACAAGGCCTTGTCTCGCTCCGGCAGAGCTAAGCTCAAACCCAATTTACTTTCAAAGGAATAATTCATCTCCATATGAGCAACCTGCAGATATGGCCTAAGCTTGTCCTTGCCTGCTGGGTCCGTACACTACGGCTAGCTGCTGGCTGCCCTGTGACAATTTACACCCGGTCCAAATAAAATCGAATTGCGACAGTAAATATGGGTATCTAAAATGAAATAGCCACCATAATAAAAAATAGTGAGGCATACATGATTCATAGCACAGAAAAAACAGGTTACGACACTTGCATTAAATGATAGTACTGTTAAAATTACTGCAATTGTTTTGTTAACCCCTTCCTCTTTTTTCTTATAATATAATTTATTCATTTCATAATTTCTTCTTCTTCATCACCCCCTCTATTTCTAAATCCTGAGGTGTGTGTGTGTGTGTCTGTTTATGCGCCTGTGTTTATCCAAGTTTGAGTGTATGTGGGTGCACCTCTGTGCATCACACAGGAACACAGCATCTCACACCTGTGTGTGTGTGCGTGTGTGTGTGTATACGGCTGAGGGTTAACCAGCTGCCAACCCAGATCCCAGTCAGCCAGACAAACAGAGAAAGCAGGAAATTGATTTACCTCTCTGGTGTAATGCATGACATTTTGGCCCCAGAGGAAAGAGAAAGGAAAACAAAAGGAGAAATAAAAAGGCAGAGAGGCTGACTCATAAAGCATAAAAGAACCCGAGCCGAAAAAGGGAGAGGGTAATTGAAAGCAAGAGGTGTGGCCGTGCGCGCATCTCCCCACACGTGCACCCGTTTGCCCTATTGTGTCTGATACGTTGCATCTTCAAAAAACGGGAGAATAATGGTCCATTTTGTTCATTTACACCCATGTGTTTTGACAAGTTAGAAGCCCATTCGCAATAGTTTGGACTCCAGCGATCAATCACAGTCCTTTGCTTGTGTACCTTAATTGTGTGTGTGTGTGTGTGTGAGAGAGAGAGAGAGGTAGAATATCTTCAAAGCCCATTCTGCCAGCGCATCACAAGCAGAGAAAAACAATCGTGTACCAAATAGCTCGTAGAGTGTGAAAATAATTGTCTGATGACATTTCTGCTGCGGTGACATGGCAGCGCTGAGCAGAGGGCGAGCCGAGGCCTGTTTGCCGGGTGATTAACAAAAGACGGCTGGAGATTTGACACACCGCAATCAGCGCTCTTACAGGAACAGATGTATCTCCTATTCATCGTGGCCCCCGCTTCACCCTCTTGTCTCATTTCTCTTCCCTGACTCTGTCTCTATCTCGCTCTCTCTCCCTCTCTGTTGCTTTCCTCTCTCTCCCCCGTTTGCTTCATGCCTCTTGTTCTCTCTCTTATTTCTTCTCTCTCTCAAAACAAACCTCTTTCCAGGGTTTGCTTTGATTTGATTTTCTTCCTCTTGCAGAGCATGGTTCCTTAAAGTTCCTTAATTTTCACTTTTGTTTTCTTACTCTCCACTTACACTTCACTGCCTTTTTTTTTTTTTTAAAGCACTTGTTATGTAATTCCTCTTGCTGCAGATATGAGAAGAGTCGACAATATTTACCAAAGGACTCAGTGAGGTGGAAGGACCTCCTCCAAATGAAAGTCTCTCTAGGTGGGGTGGAGTCAAGGAGAGGAGAGGGATGTCTTTTGCTCCCTTTCCCTAATCTGTAGCTGGCATCTGGTGTCGTTTTTGAATAGTCTGAAAAAGACAGTCCTTTTCTTCCTCCTAACCCCCCCTCTCCCTCTTCCTCAGTCTCAGATCTTTATGTGACTGGACAGGTGTAAGCTTACGTTTCTCTTCACAGCTGTTACCGATCCAGGGGAGGGGAGGGTGACTGCATTATGGGTGAGGTTCAGAGTCAATGGAGGATTGATTTTTTTTTTAATAAATGGAGAAACATTTATTTAAGGTTGCGATGCGTAGCTCATATATTGAGGCAATATAGAGGCGGGTTTGCTAACGTGTGATAAACAATTTTGTCATCATGCTTAAAGCTAACCCTGATGAATACAATATTGCCCGTTTCCCTCTATCATCACAATATATACAATCAATAAGGAAATAATTGAGAATTAACGTCAACCCCAGAGCTGAAGCTTTAGCCTATATACTGCAACAGTTACAGTGAAAGGGCTTCAGCCCCGGTCCTGACAGCCTGTCTGGAGACCAGGCAGCATTACGCCCTCTGATGGATCGTCCATCAGTTACCACTTTGGACACTCTGAGGGCAAGGGAGCAAGTTCTAATAGCTGTGGTGTGTGCGCGTGTGCCCTGTGTGTGTGTGTGTGTGTGTGCATGCAGTGTGTGTGTGCATGCTGTGTGTGTGTGTGTGTGTGTGTAACCCTTGAGGACAGGCTGTTCTCTTCTGTACCTCAGTTCTGCTCTGAATCTCACAGGGCCACTCACCAGCCCAGCCAGCACTTCATCACGCACGCACGCACGCACGCACACACACACACACACATACACACACACGCACACGCATACACACACACACACACATCTCCCACAGACAGTTTTATCACTACTTCCTCTTTAGTTTATCACCCTTATTTCCCACAGCTGGGGCCCAAGGGAAGTAAACTGCTGTGTGTGTGTGTGTGTTGTGACCTCTTACCCCATTTGCAACTAAAGACAAGCCTCAGGGTGCCACCCCTCCTGCATTGTGTCTGTGTGTGTGTGTTTCTTTCCTGAGTGACAATATCGCTCAAGGCCATCGGTGCTCCAGGTGAACACAGCCCTCTACTGTCCATCACCCTAAAATATCATTACAAATGACTGCCACCACAGTTGAACGGTACATGAGATCCTCTCTTTATCCTCACCACAATGACCGTGATAAATACTGTTCATGAAGCAATGTTCCACCCAGTTTTGGTCCACAAACTTCACTCAAGCTTTGACTAGTGAGACACTGTTGCACTGATCTTGTACAGAGATAGATGTTCAATCTGGTCAGAGATTGAAACCTCAACCCATTCGATTCAGGTTCTGCAAAATTGATGTGTCACAAAACTAGAGCCAGTCAAGCTCAACTTAAAGTCATAATAGACACAAATGAGGATCTTGCGGATTACCACTTCAGTGTAGCTCACTTCAGTGTTAGCTTGGTTTTTTTTATGCAGTTCGGCCGTGATTTCTCTTTGGGTTCAGCAGTGTGAAACTACAACAGCTGAGTTTGAGTGAGCTCTTCTTCCAGCTGCCACCTAATCCCTCTATTTAAACTTGTGTGTGTGTGTGTGTGTGTGTGTGTGTGTGAGAGAGTATGTGCGTGCCCGTCAACCATTAGTACATCGCGGCCCAAACTTTCTGCTCCTCTCCTCCTTCTCTCTCCCTCTCCTCTCTTCCTTCTCCATCTGTCGCCTCTTGACAAACACATGGTGTCTTGTTTGGCCGACTCAGCAAAGCCCCTGGCTCTGTGGGCTCCATGTACAACCCCCCCCCCTTTCCATCTCTCTCTCTCTCTCTCTCTCTCGCTCGCTCTCATTCTGTAGGAGGGATGAGGAGACTGAGAGAGAGGGAAAAAAAGGCAGAGAGAAAAAAAAAACAGACAGGCAGATGCATTATGGGGAACAGGAAGAATTTGTATTGACTGATTGACAAAAATGAAATGGAGACACGATTTCTCAGTAATGGTAATGAGAGCGCGCTGCAGTCCGTGGAGGTGAGGCCTGACTCGGCTCCAGGGCTGTTAGCAGGTCTGCCCTGTGTGCCCCGACACTCCGCCAGAGTATTAGCACTGGTCAGACAGACAGACAAACAGACAGACAGACAACGAGGGAGAGGAGGAGGAGGACACGACGCAGAGAGCCGGAGACAGAAGGCTGTTGAGATGAGCAAACAGGCATAAATGCTGTTAATTATGGGGATGGAAATAAAAGACAAACACTGGCACAGAGAAACAGAGGGATGGAAGACAGATAGACAGATGAGTGAACGGGCTCATACTGTTAATTAGGGTGAGCGAGAGAAAGAGAGAGAGAGAATGAGACATTGTACATTGTCATTATTCCTGCGTTTCAGTGCCAGCCTGTTAGCATAGTTCCCATACTGTACACATTCACCCAGCACACAGCATGGGGAGCAGGCAACAGACACAATCTAAACTGCTAGGTTCACCACTGTTTCATAAAAAAGGTTTTAGAAATCCCACTTTCACTGAATGCAACTATGCATCACTTCTGCATTGTGGCTCCGTTCCCAAGAGGAATTGCTTGTAAATTTCAAATGTTGTTCTCTTTCCAGTGATTAGAAGATGCAAGCAATGTCCCACTTGTTTGAGAGACATGAGTCTTTTCAGTCCTTTACAACATGTGAGCAGAATAGACTCTAGTAGCCATTACATCACTAATGCAGGCTTGATGCATGATGGCCAGCATGGCTACCACGGCATCATTCAGTATTTGACTTTACAAAGTGCCTGATACAAAGTGCAATTTAATTTGACCCACATATGGTTCCATAAAGCCCATAATATTCTCTTCACATGTCCACTGTACTGGAGTCCATGCTGCTTCATGTAATGTTAGTGTTTACATTATCAGAGATGACACTAGGCCATGTGACTAAGGTGTTACCACTGTATTTTAAACACACACACACACACACACACACACACACACACACACACACGCAACGCTATATGCACACACTTGCTCGATGCTTGAACCCTCCTGCAGAAATGTATATGTAGGTGAGTGTGTGTGTGTGTGTGTGTGTGTGTGTGTGTGTGTGTGTGTGTGTGTGTGTGTGTGCGCACTGTGGGGCTGTCCTAAGTGCTGTCATTGTCCACTTGACTTGAGAGAAACAACTTCATTAGACGCTCATAGAAGGAGGCAAGGGGTAAGCTGTATAAGGAGAGACAGCGAGTACAGAGGAGACAGGCCTAGAGTTACCTGGAGGAAATACGATGACCTTAGTACAAATGGATACGCTGTCGTACCGCATGGCAACCTGGCACAGACAAGGACAGTTCCTAAAAGAAATCCAGTCCCCATTAATAACTTATCGTAGGTCAGATGGAGCTACGGCACGGCTACCATATTAGACAATGATGAGTCACACTTGCTTGTATTTGCGGGCTTTTTCTATTACATTTAAATGTCAAGGTGATTAAAGAACAAAAAATAGAGCCAGTGCTGTTTTCACTTATGCTGTTGTTTACATCGCATTTGTATTTGTGTATACTGAGCTCACAGTCCAGTGCTGTCACCTTCAATACTTGAGCCGTATTTTTATTGAATTTGGCTACTGTAAAAAGTATTTCCCATACCGATAAGAAAAGCAATTGTACTGATAAGTAAAGAGCCATGACTCAGTTACTAGATGAATTTCAAGGTCTTTCAGACTTTCAGGCGGTCTTAACAACATCATCATGTGGTTTTTCATTAAGATCCTTGAAACTGGAAAGCCAATCCACTGATCCTAGACGTGGAATCACTGGCGAGGGAATGTATCACAATATTATACTGTATCAATATCAGGCGGGGTATCAATATCAGCCTCCACCTTTGGTATCGATTACGTGTCCTCTATTAGAAATCATTCCAATCTGTCAATCATCCATAGAGGTTTGAATTAGTGTGATGCTGGGACAAAAAGTACTTCCAATAATTATTAGCGTTTGTTTTGTGGGATTAACTGCATCAGGACAAATTGACTTTCAGTTACTTATGATTGTTTAACCTTATGGGACTCATTTTATTGTCCTACTGTACAAACGCCACCCATCAGGTACTCCAAGCAGGTAAAAACCAAATGCTGAGAAATGCTTGCAAATACTACTGGATGCAGGCTTGTACTGGTGTCCCCATTTAACTGGGTTTGTCATCCATAGCTGCTGCGACTTCTAGCTGTGTCATGTATCCGCTTCCTACATCACCTGATATACAGTACTTGCTTGTCTGCGTCTCTGTGTGTGGGTGCAGCTATGGGGATGGGTATATTGCTTCTATAACAGCAGTTGATATGAGTACACAGAGTAAATAGACAGCATGCTGAGTTAGCTTGTTCAAAATGACTTAAAACCAGACATGACTAGACATTGACTTGGGTATCAAAAACGAAGAAAACCAGAGTAGAATACAACCGACATGATCTCACCCAAACAAGAATAGAAGAACTGTGACTGGCTGCTAGACCCCGCCTCTTCTTTATACTCCATTTCCACGCATGCTTGGCCTTACTACAGTGTCATGCCATGGTATGGCATTCCACACTAGCACTTGGCTAATTTTAGCTGTATGAGCTAGCTGCAACTACAAGAGGTCACTGTTGTCATCACTGCACACACATATAAACCTAAGAATACACACACACACACACACACACACACACACACACACACACAAACCCAAAGACCTCCATAAATCACTTGACAGTCATTTAAACAATCACATACTGTTCCTCTTTCTAAGTGTGTGTGTGTGTGTGTGTGTGTGTGTGTGCGTGCGTGTGTGTGTGTGTGTCCAGGCCTCTCTAGGCGTGTGGCCACATGCTTGCCCTGTGTGCCTCTGAGCTATTTTAGACCAGTTAGTTTGGCTTGGCAGGGGCCTGAGAAGCCCAATGGCCACAGTCACCTTGTCACACTGTGTGCGTGCATGTGTGTGTGTGTGTGTGCGCGCATATGCATTCACAGGTTTATATGGGGTCTGTGTATGACTGAGTGACAGAGTATCTGTCCCAGAGAAGCCATTATCATCTTGTGACAGATTGTTACGCCGGATGTGTGAGATGAGAAGAGAAGGGAAGTGTGGAACTGAGAAGAGAGGAAGGAGAGAGGAGAGGAGAAGAAGGAGAGAGGAGAGGAGAGGAGAGAGGAGAGGAGGAATGCAGTAATGAAAGAGGGAGAATACAGGGGGCTGAGGGAGGGAGGAATGATAGCAGGAGAGGATGGACAATCAGGAGAGTGGAAATTAGGAGGGAGAGAAGGAGCAAGGGGTGACACAAGGTGAGACTGAGAATGGCTGATAGGCATGGCGGGGGATTAAGTATAAAATGGAATCTGCTGCAGATTATTAATTGCTTGGTTAAAAATCAGTAACGCGTTCTACTAGGATACTACTTGAACATAATCTAAATTATGTTCTCCTTCCAAAATGTTTCTCAGCAATCCAACATCTAACTGACTATTTTCCTGAAGTATCTGTGATCTGATTGCTGCTCTTCCTACAGGATTACTGTAATCCTGTCATATGTTCTCCTATGTTCTCCTGTTGTTACGAGAAAGAGAGACTGGGAGAGGAAACAAGAATGGAATTGGCAACAGTGTGGAAGAAGAAAAGCAGTGATTAATGTAAATGGCAGAGGAAGAGAGAGAGAGAGAGAGAGAGAGAGAGAGAGAGAATGTTGTGACATATAGAGAGGCTGGGAGCTACAAGAAGGTAAGAGGTGCTATAGCAGGTGAGAAGCTGAGAGAGTTTTCTATGCAGTAAAGATTAACAGTGTCTTTCCAATTAAGATCTTTCCGTACGGAGCGAGAGCATCCTCCATGAAAGACACCAAACAATCCATACAGAGCAGAGCTTGGGCAATGCCCCCTTCTAACTTAATTTTACCATCATCTAAAATCAAGTGCAAATGTCATTAAAGCGTCACAAAGCCCAACAAACCAAGGGATGAATTCAAGTGTTCCCTCCACCAGCTGAGTCTTTGTCCATCCAGCTGAACATGTCAAACAGCCTCTGGACTCAAAAGAAAACTACTATAGTAAAAGTAGAGACAGAGCTCCATTTTTAACATGATCAAAATCCACAACAAATGTCAAAATCAGACATGGAAACTTTTGCATTTCGTCTTGAAAAGTGAAATTTAAAATTTAAAAATTAAAAATGTTTAATTCTTATATACAATCTTCTTATACTTCATGCTGAGACCTGAGGACAAACTGAGTGGAAACTGAGCGATGACATTTCATGTTATTTTCAGGGCACATTATTTGATTTACATGACAACATGGCATTTCAACTTTTTTTTTTTTTGGGGATGAATTCATTCCCATTTGAACGTGACTGTTTCTACATAAACATTAACAACTTCCACATGGACGTCTGGGAGAGGAGTATATGCAGCAACCCACACCCTCAGACACACCGATACAAAGGGTGAAAAGGGATTTAATATATAGATGTTTATCCTGATGCTTTGGCAATATCTACTTTCATGCCCATAGAGCATGTTGAATTGCTAGAAAATTGAATTGAGTGAGGGAGAGGGGGGTGGCAAGGGAGGGAGAGAGGGGGGTGGAAGGGAGGAAATTGTTACTCAGCAGCAGTTGGGAAGGTCATTCTCTCCACCAGGCCTGTTGTTGGGTGTGTTCATATAGGTCAGGCATGTCTTGGGCGTGTGTTTGCACGGCCTTGTGTGTAACGGCTGTTATGTGATGTAAAGCCTACTGTACTGTGTGTGAGTTTACCATGCAAATGACAGAATTCAGGTGACATTCAGGCGTAGTGGTAAGTTATGTGTCCGTGTGTGTGTGTGTCTGAATGTCTGTCCTATAATAGAAGGAGCTGCAAAGGGAGGTGGCATGTTGGTAGACTGGCATCTGTTTATTTAGGAGACACTTGAGAAGCTGTGAAGTGACAGGAGAGGCTGGTTGGCACCACAGTCAGTGTGAGGCAGACGCCAGTGTGTGTGTGTGTGTGTGTGTGTGTGTGTGTGTCTGTGTGTGTGAAAGAGAGAAAGAGAGAGAGAGAGAGAGAGAGAGGTTTGAGTTCTACCCACGTCTAAGGTACTTTATGTACCTCCACCTATTTGGTGTGTTTGAGTACACCATATCTGCTCTGTCTGTTTGTGCGCTGTTTGTTTATTCAAGTTTGGGTGCATGTGGGTGCACTTCTGTGCATCACACAGGAACACAGCATCTCACAACTGTATGTGTGTGTGTGTGCGTGTGTGTGTGTGTGTGTGTGTGTGTGTGTGTGTAAAACTGAATAGATACAGGTGTCTCATTACTCCTCTTGATGACGCACAATAGTACCCTAGTGGCTATGGCCAAGTAACTGGAGGTGTGTGTGGTGTGTGTGTGTGTGTGTGTATGTGTGTGTGAGTGTGTGTGTGTGTGTGTGTGTGTGTGTGTGTGTGTGTGTGTGTGTGTGAGCCCTCACACATGTTTTTGCAGTCCATCCCAGGGGGACTTTTGTCCAATGGAGTCCTAAACTTGGTTGTTTGTCTTTAACACCCCCCCCCGCGCCCTCTCCCCGCCACACACACACACACACACACACACACACACACACACACACACATGCAACACAAGCCATGTCTCACACAGGAGTTGGGAAAATCCTCAGGTGGTATTGAACGAGACAGCGTTAAACACAGATTGTGTCAATCACGAGCTCCACTTTGTAGAAGCGAAATTCCAGAGAGCTCCGCAAGCTGAAAACCTTCCCAGTCTTGTTCCCAGGGTTGTCAAGGGGACACAGACTTGACAGGTCCTTCAGGCAAATCCTTTGGCATCCGCCCCGTTGTCATGGCATCGAAGGAACACAGGAAGAGCAATGCACGCGGAGAGAATTGGGACCATTTAATTGTTGTCTTTGTTGCGGCTGCGTTCCCCGTCTCTATCTATTCCCTGATTGCTGTCAGACAATTACTGAAGCCTCTCGTCTCTCCAGATGTCTTTGTCTCTCTCTCTTTGCCCTTAATGATGCATTTCTCTAATTACCCTCTGCAGTCTGAGACTCTGCAGTACAGACATCAAACAACACTGACCGGCTTAGAGAGCCGCTGCTCCCAGGGAAACAAGGTGTACCATATGTACCGTGTGATTCACTGTGTGTTTTTCTGCTGCATCAGGCCTTTTATATTGACTGTGTCGTTTTATGTCGATGTCCTTGTGTCTCTATATAGAGGGACTTTATCATTGCAGCCAGATGGAAACCTCATAACTTAAATTTGTTTTTGTTTTTTTCCGGAATTGAAAATGTATATGTGTTTTGATGTGCTGAGGAAACATTAACGCTTTAGAAACTGAGGCAGTGTCTGTGTAGAGGGGCTGCTGCTGTTTAATGAGACTGATGGAGGATAACTCACCAGAGCTTTATGCCATAAGATTACCCTGCTATTACAAATGTCGTTATAGGTGCAACTGCAAGTACAATCAGTGTGCTTCCGGTGTACTAGGGGATTTATCTATTTGAAATTTCGAAAAGGTTATCTTAAATGTCGTCTGGTTTGAAATGAAATGGCGAACCGGGCCAAATAATGAACAGAACCAATGAATAAACAGACGGAAAAATCTGTGAAACAACCACATGGGATGGGATCAGCTTGGCCCGAGAAAGACAAGGGTGTTTTGTTGACAGAGAAAAAGAAATGCAATTAGTCAGTCAGTGAACCGTTCGTTTCATTCGTTCATTCATTCTGACATTTAGTTAGTTCACTAACAAACGGAGAGCGGGGAGGAACAGGTGGCCGGAGAAGGAAACAACACGTTAGATCGATGTGTTCTGGGAAGATGGCTGACTTAGCTCTGTTTACTGAGCTATGGAACAAATAGAGAGGGTATCAGCTCGGGGTGGGGGTGGAGAGGAATAGTGGCGTACAGACAGATAATGTATTAGTAAGAAGAATAGGATATGGAGGCGCACAGGCAGAGAATATATTAGTGAGGAGAATAGAAGAAGAGATAAAGGGAGAAAGGGAGAAAAGAAGAGAGAAAACAGGACGCTAGGAGGGAAAGAACAACAATGTGTCCATGTTGTAATATATATGTCATATGTTATATATTTCTGTGTGTGTGCATGAGAGTGAGTGCAGAAAATTAGTGAGTATCACCACCTTTTTTTCTAGTGATTTCATCTCCCCTCCATTCATTTTGTGAGTTACATTTCAATTCCAATGTCCTTGGCAACAGCACAGCAGGCGATAGGCTGATAAGCCTGTTTGAATTGAGATTTCACATTGAGGGACTCTGTGTGTTTGTGTTTGTGTGTGTTTGTGTGTGTTTATGTGTGTGTGTGTGTGTGTGTGTGTGTGTGTGTGTGTGTGGGTGGGTGTGTCTGCCTGGAAACAAAATCACAAAATCATACATAGATTGAACAAGGTCAGGGAGATTAAGATGAAATTATTAACAAGGTAGAAACAAGGGCAGTGAGAGACAAAGCCAGACAGGGAGAGACAGAGAGAGAGAGAGAGAGAGAGAGAGAGAGGGAGAGAAAGTCATACAGTGGAGGGAGAAGGGGGAGGGTAGGGGGCGGTCCCAGGACTAAACTCTGCCTATCAAATGGAGGAGGGCGGGGCTCGGGAGCCAGGAAGGAGGGAGCAGACAGGCAATAGACACAGAGGGAGAAGAGGGAGTGCATGCGAGGAGGGAGAGGTAGGGAGGTAGAGGTAGACAAGAGAGATGCAGTGCCACAGTGTCTCTGTCTGTCAGGTCGTCTGTAGCAGAGCTGCTCCTCGTCTGGTCAGGGACCATGCTATCTCATGGAGCCGCAACACACAGATGCATTGCAGAGGCAGGGAATGCAGATAGAGGTTAACCTTGAGCCGGAGTCAAGAGCCTGCAGTGCCACCCTGGACCTAGGGATCACACGCAGAAACCCACCCTGGTTCTACGGCCAAGAACAGCTGAGCCCTAACCGGATCCCGCAAGCTACCGAGCCAAGAGTGGATCCTTCAAAGCCCTGGGATCTATAACTTTAAGATTACTGGTCCAGGAACTTTTCACCAGAGAGCCTCTATAGGACCGGAACGTCTAGGACCGGAATTCAAACAGGTATTTGATTTGGCAGAAGCTTGCCAGCTGTATCTAAAACTGGCAACGTACAGAAGCGAGACGGGGGAATCCGCAGTTGGTCCCGGAACCTCGCGAAGCTATAACCAAACCGGTCCTGTAACCCAGGAACCCTGGACCCTTTCTAACCTCGGACCAGTTGTCACTCGACCCCTCCTGGCACCGGCAGAACCGCTCAGCATGTCTCAGGCGGGAGGACGGGTCCACAACAAGAAGGCCGGCATTCGGGCTGCCGTGATCCTGATCGGACTCCTGCACAAGTCTCGCAGAGCCAAGGAACGGGAGAGAGAGAGGGAGAAGGAGAGTGAACGGTGGGTGAAGTTTCTGCCCTCTTGGTTCGCCTGCTGGGGGCGGGTCACGCTGGTCAAGTAGTATGCTTTGGCTGGCAGCCTAGCCGCTACAGAGACACAGGCTGACACGCTGCACTGCAGTGGTGAGCTGGGATTGTAAGCAAAACTTTATTGGTTTATGTTTTCCGCGTTGTTCCTGAGGCAAGGGGGAGTTTGTGTGCTTTATGGTTCAATGAGTGAGCGCCCACCGCAGCACAGAGCGCTTTTATTATGGGTCCTTTTTATTATAGTGTGTGTGTGTGTGTGTGTGTGTGTGTTGTTGTTGACAGCACTTGTGTATCTGGGTCAGTGGAAATGACAGAAGCAAGAGAAAGAGAAAAAGGGACTCAGGAGTGTATAGGTGAATAGGTGAATAGGTGTCTGTTGAGGGCTTTTTAAGAGGGAGAGAGGGAGGGGTAGAGAGAGGCAGACTCCAGAAAAAGACAGAAAATAGAGAGAGAGAGAGAAAGAAGTGCTAAAAGAGAGATGCAAAGGATAAAGAGAACGAGGTAACCAGAAAAAGCGCCTTTTTTTCTGCTGGCTCATCCACTCTGCTCCAGCTGTTCATGTCCTCCTGTACATCCAGTCCTAGACACTGTGCTGGATACACAAGCTCTATGAAGCAAAAAAAAAAAGAAGTTATTTAAGACAAATGGACAGAAGACAAAGTTAAGATTGATCCCTCTCATTCAGAAAGTGTCTTATTGATACCTGTCGTAATGCCGATATAAATTGTTGCATTGTTTTAGCGCAAGGTCAGTGGATTGTGAACACGCTTTCATAGCTTGGGGTAAAAACTGTACCTGGCTGAGGGTGCAGCAGGTGATCTCTGAACTACAGTGCAGCATTGAAATGTCATGCTTTGCTACCCACTAAGCTACTGTACACAAGGCAACTGGGCTGGCAAATTAAAGGCCCTTTTTGTGATTGCAGTATGGTTCCTCCTTCGCTGACAGTGTTTTATAGGACTGAATTGAGTTTTTGGTGCAAGGGCTGAACGCATGTTACAGCTAAACATGGGGTTTGTCTTTTGTGGCTGCAACAGGTTTGGTTATATCATTGTGAAGCAGGTCTTGAAGAAGACTTCCTGGAAAGTTTGACATTCGGGAGACAAGGTTTCCCCCCCCAAACAGTGGCGATATGTGAACGCACCTCAGATCCAGACAGTGAAATAAATACGGGCTTGTATCTTTCAGACGATGAGCGTTTTAAATCCCTCACCACACCGACCGCACCAAAGCACCGACACGACGCACACATGGACGTGTTCGTTTTCCTTTTTTGCTTGTGCATTACAGCAACTCTAGACGGCGCGCCGAGAAGGGGATTTACCCTGCACGCTGCATCCAGATCATGTTACTGCTAATACCGCCATAGACGAGTGCAGTGCAATGAAACCCCCCTGGGAATGTCCCACCTGGTAACAGTGCGAACGGTTGGCAAGGCAAGGCAAGGCCCCACCCCCAACCCCCTCACCCCCCGACTCCCTCACCCCTCCGGCCAGGCCTGTTTGGGCCCAGTTAACCATTAGCAGCCAAGCGTTTCCAGCTAATTGGAGCGGTGGGTTCCAGACTCAATGAGCCCAGTCAGTCAGTCTGGCCCTGCGTTGCGGTGTAGTGTTTACAGTGTGGTCTGGGCTGGGTGATGTCATTGATGATTATGTGCAGTATAGCGAGTGAGCGCTGTGCCCCCGCCACTCTAATAGCCTGGAGGCTGAAATAGCCTGAGAGACTCGGTAACTGAGTTTCCTGGTAAGTTTGTCTGACCTCTGTGTGTGTGTTTGTGCGTAATTCGTTTTGTACAATTAGCCCCCGGAGGCTATTGCTGTTTTTTGAGTGCAAAAATAGACACACACACACACACATACACACACACACACACACACACACAGGTACGTACAGGCTTGCCATGCTAGTTGTGAGTTAGATTCTTTGTGGCTGTAGCTGTGGGTCGCAGCACAGTATGTCCTCTGGAAACCAGAAATAACCACTAGTACACCGTTGTACTGCTATCATTATTTCTAGCAGTATTTCTATTGCTGTGGCTGTGGTCATATGATGGTCCAGGAGTGGCGCAATCACTGACAATTTAAGGCAGTCCTTTTCCAAACCTTACTCCCATTCCTCACAACTACAGGCCCAGCCATTGTGGCAGGGATATTTCATCCGCTTAGAGCAGAACTCTTCTGACAATGGCGGCCGTTCAAGTGACATACGGTAGTGAATGACATGAGTAGCGAATAACAGACAGATTTTTATCGTTGCAGCCAAGTATTTACTGCTACATAATAGTAGGGGAGGCTTTTCACAGACATAGTAATAAGGGTGCATTTCAGTTTTTTTTTTACCATAGCAGCAGAGAATTCAGAATGTGAGTTCTGGAGCGTCTTTGAATGTGAAGTGTGTCCACGGTGGTCTGCCTTTGCCACTGGGCGGGCTCAGCGGGGGAACAATACACACACACACACACACACACACACACACACATAGGCATGCAAACTCTTTTTCTACGTCTTCTTTCTGTATACTCCTCACACTGATGATGGAGCCATAATGTATATCTTCCCTCCATTAGTTTGAACAACAAGAGGTCTGATGCTTGTCTCTTTACTGTGTGCTTATATTACCCTCCGTGCATCAACAACTGCAGATGTGTGTATGGTAATGTGCATGGTAACATCCGTGAGTGTATATGTGTGTGTGTGTGTTTCTGTGATGTGTACCTCAGTATTCATGAGTTGCGTCTAAGTTGTGCTGTCTCTTGGCTTGGAATGAAAAGCCAGTCAGTGCACAACAAATGCCTGTGCTCTTGCGGTCATGATTACATGTCCCTGTGGAGTGGATTTGGTGTGCTTGAGAGAGAGAGAGAGAGAGAGAGAGTGTGTGTGTGTGTGTTTTAAAGAGAAAAAGGGAGAGAGAGACTAAGAGGTAAGTGCTTTTCATAAGCCTAATCAATAGTCTCAGCATGGGGTCCCCTGTTGATATATAGTCCCCTCGCTTCTGGCTTTGTTTATTTTGAGATTAATTGGATTGACTCATTCACACTTCTTTTCACACAGCAACTGACAATATACACCCGCTAAATATGACATTTTGCATGTAAAGGCTGTAAAGGATTTGATCATATATGTACAGTGATATCTGTAAACAATTAAGTAATACACATGGGTTGTTTTGAGTTACCAAGGGCTGTGACATTTCCATCTACAAGTCAAACTCTTTAAGAACCTTGGTTGATAAACCCAATGGAATGATCAAATGCTTCACTGACTCTATGTTAATCAGGACTTTGTGACATTTCAACACCTCCGAGATCCTGATTAAAATCACTGCCTGACCAAGAAGGCTAATTTATTATGCACTTAACCTGAGAGAGAGAAGAGAGAGAGAGAGAGAGAGAGAGAGAGACTTATCACAGGGAGACCTTATCACTTACCAGACCTGCTTTAGTGCTTCTTTAATAGCGTTTCATTCAGTTCACTTGTCCATGTCGTTTGGGTTTTGTTCAGCTGTGAAATTTAAGACAACCTCTTAAAGGGGAACACCTCTGGATAGTGGACAGTTCAGTGCTGCATCAAAACCCCTAAGGGAGTCAGTCCCCCAAAATCTATAACACAGCTGCTGCTACAGAAGTGATTGCACTACTATAATATAAACCTCAAGTAGAAGTTTAAAAAGTAGACACACGTTGTGATGTTTACAGTTAGTCTACTGTTCATTGTTAATAGAGCAGCTGTAGGCTGTACACTGCATTCATGCGTCATCACAGACAGTTTCATGCTGATGGGACAGGCCTAGACCAATGGTTCCCCAAGTGGGAACCTTGAAGGGGTTCCAGGGGGTCCAACCAGCTAAATGAGGGATAGTTTTACTGCTATTTCACTCAAACGTTAGCCCAATGAGTAAGAATGATTATTTTGAATTTAGGTTTCACCCTCCCCATCGGCTCCCTGAGGAGAAAATCTCATCAAGTGGTAGTTGGTGGTCTATTACATATCTATTTGGAGTTCATTGATATGAAAACATTTGGGCCCTGGCGTACAACATAATAGCAAAAATGTAAGTTCTCACATACAAACTGAGTGCTATTTCCCTTCAGAGGGCAGAGTGCGACTTCAGACCGTCCTCACGCTTTTCAGAAAACTGCCAGGAACAACTCCTCGCCGCCTGCCATGCTCCCCCCGACAGAGACAGTGTGTCAAGCAAACCAGGCACAAATCCAATCGGGCGAATTGGGAGAGAGAGAGAGAGGCCCACAACACATTTAGAGCATCTTTAGTTTCCTCTGTTCTGTGTCTGCCACATTGAATCAGTCCAATTTGAAAAC